>KZ269978.1:1178591-1262489 GCA_002249935.1 Onchocerca flexuosa | reverse complement strand
TGGACAAATTGGCGAGTGTATCTGGATTTAGTTTTTTTTTTTTTTTTTTTTTTTTTTTTTTTTTTTTTCTTTTTTTTTTTCTTTTTTTTAAACTGTTGGAATAACTATTTAGCCATTTTTTGAAAAGGCGATGAAAAGTTGCTGATTCTTATCACTGTGATTGAACAAGAAAAGGGAGGAAAATGAAGTTCAGAAAATTGTGTTTGGAATTCCCGAAAACAAGTCATTTATTTTATTTTACAGCGATGGCAGGCAATATTATACCAGCTATTGCTACTACAAATGCCATAGTAGCGGGAATGATTGTTACTGAAGCACTGAAAGTTGTTTTCGGTGCGAAAAACAAATTGCGAAATGTTAGTTTTCATTCATTATTATAAATATTACTTCCCTGATTTCATTCCTTTATTAATCGGTTCATCCATTTCTTAACCTATATATTGCTAGAACCATCTAGTGGTTTTGCTACATATGTCCGGTAAAAGTACATTCTAGACAAATGAAAAACTTTAATTTGCACGAGTGAAATATCAATATCAAGATATTGGAGTTCATTATAATTGTGAAACTAGGGGTTTTGCATTATTTAAGCTTAATTGAAATGGATAAAATTTTTTTTCAGGTTTTCATAAAACCAAAGCCAAATCCACGTGGCAAAATTTTAACTGAGGAAGTGCCTTCTAAACCTAATCAACAGTGTTATGTTTGTTCGGAACGACGAGAAATAACGTTGAAATTAAATGTTAAATCGACTACTGTTCATTCGTTGGAAAATAAATTTTTAAAGGGGATTTTGCATATGGTAGCACCTGATGTTATGATTTCTCTAACTGGCAATATAGTTATTTCGAGTGAAGAAGGTGAAACTAAAGGTGAGAATTAATTTTGCTGTATTGCAAGTAATAACTTTTTTCCTTTCTTCCTAATAAATACTCAAGAATCTCTGGACTGCTTCCTTGGTATTGATATTTTTCCAAAAGTTCTAAAATTATTTATTTAATATATCATATACTAATGTTGGCACAAACTTTACTGACATTGATAATAAGGGTAGTGAAATTTTCATAAGATCGATTATGAAGCAGTTATTTCGACATTTATACCAGAAACATTTATATTTTACGACATTTATACTCGTTTATGGTCTTCGTTGTCTGAAGCTTCTTCATGAAATTGTGTAATTAGAATGATAACCGCATGACTGCTTAAAATTTTTGCATAAAGGAATGGTTTTCCTTTTCAACTGGTTTTTTTTCTCTTTTTTTTAGCCATTAGTGAACGGATTTTGGAAAAAGTCGGTGTCATTCATGGTTGCATCTTAGAGTGCGATGATTTCTTGCAAAGATTGGAACTTCGGATTCGTATTGAACACAATAATGAGTTGAAGACTGATGAATTTTTGATAGCAAAGGACACTGATGCCACTGCAATAAATGGTTAGTTTGATTTGAATTTTGCTTAAATTTGGATGAAATATGAGAAGTTCTCCAGCTTTCAAATATTCCATAAATGTTCTTAAAGTTTTATTCATGAATACACTGTTGCTTTGATTTGTTGCAATGGGAAAAAAAGCAGTTTTTAGTCTATGAAAATGAGCTGTTTTTAGTGTAAGGAAAGTGCGAGAAATGTATATGTCGGACAGGCTTTCAATTATAGATTGATTTTTTTTGTTTTAATTTTTTACAGGTCAAGAAGATGGGAAGCAAGGGAATAGAATAAAACGGTCTTTATCCGAGGCAATTGATGAGTGTTCACCAATTAAAATTCGAAAAAATGATGGCGAGATTAATTCATAGTTTAAATTGTAAAATTGAAAATTTTCGTCAGTTTTGTTATGTTATCTCATCTTAATTATTTACTTTTTTAAAATCTTTGTTTTGTCTCGCATTTTCACGCAAATTTATTTTCTAAAGATTCTAGTCTTGATACGCAATAATTTTAGAATTGAAGCAGGAAAAATTTTTGAAATTCTTTTCGCTTTATTGTTCATTCTTGCTCCTTCGAAATTTCTAGCAAATGCTTTGATGCATTTTCCTTTTCCATTTTTCTTTTATTTGTTTTTTTCTGCATTGGAACAGTTAGACAATGTTAAATTAATGAGAACTGTGTGAATAAATTATTTGTACATTGAAGTCAAGTTCACCTTATTAAAAATACGATTTCATGATAAGGTATGTTTTACTTTTACATTTCGTAATATAATTTATTATTCCCATAAATTTTCGATATATTTTTCATTTATACTGAATCTCCAATCCAGGTGCATTTATGTGATGCCAGTGCTGCAAATTTCCGTAACTTTGGTAATGTAATCATAGTTAATCGAGAGTGATATACATTTTTTCCGTTGAAGTATTATTTCATCTTGATTTCTCTACCGTTATTACCACTATCATACTGCTAACCGATTATACATAATTAAGAAAGATGTACTGATTAAATTTCTAATTGCTTTATTTTTATATTTCACAATTATCTACTGTATCGTTACCGGGAGATCGGAAATTGTACAGAGTAAATACCGAGAAATAATCATTAGAGAACTCAGAGCTTAGTCATTGTTTCTTCCTTTTCTCTCTTCAGTTGATTTCTTTTTCAAATTCAGATTATCATTCATATGATATTAGCTTGCTAAAACTATTTGCCCTTTACAATTCCGATGTTTATCAGGAAGGCATGATTGGACCGAAACATTACATGGATTCATTTTTATTTTTCTGCTTTGCAGACATGTGCGTTTAAAATTTCTTTTAATGAATTTATAAACTTTCATCCTACTAATTAATGCAATCACTAAAATAGAATAGTTAATCCATTCTAATATTATTCAATAAAGCAAATTTCAAAAGTTCTGAAATGGACATTTCATTTCAGAAAATTGGTACAGTACTTATGCACAGATAGATAATCTGATAAATACATATTTCTAGATACATATTAACTATGTTTCTTCTATGCTTGTGATAATATTTGATGGGGATTTTAATATACTATTGCTTTTAAAATATTTGAAATTTAAATTAAAATTTAGGAATGGATTAAAATTTTCCATATCTATATAAATAAAAATGCAAATGTTCGCTGTAGCTTTTGACACAACGTTGCAAGTTCTTCACCGATTGATTTGAAATTCTGAAAAACTTTCATTCGAATAGACACATGTTTAAGAACTTCCGGAGATTTAAGATTTTGAAGAAACGAATATTTGCATTTTTATTTATATAGACGAGCTCGACCGGCCACGCTGGAAAGTGAAAAGATTGGGAAAGCTGAGGAATATGTGATTCCCATCAAGCAACAATCAGTATCAGCCAGTTTTTTTTAACTTAGATAAAATATAAATTGGTCTGGTCCTCTAAAACACTAGCTGGAAAAATGATTTAAAATTTTAGTCTTTTTTACTTAAATAAACCTTGCCAGATCCATTTAAAAGTCCAATTGCCAAAATTAAGCTTTGTTCTGTCCGTTGAACTGATGTAATATAATTTCCAGGTTCCTCTAATAATTCAAAGAGTGTTTATAAATAAAACTAGTATTTAACAACGTTCATGCGCCGATACAGAAACTGAAGTTCCAGTTCGGCTTCAGAACTTTTGGAATATGTTTTACCAATCGTCAATGCTTTCTAAAATAGAAAAGGTCAGAAGATGTCCCAGTGAAATGTTCATGTCTTTTCGGATGAATTGTTTACAATGCGTTTATTGACTTCCTGGATCTTTCAAATATCAGAACTTTTGAATTTCCCCAGTTAAGATCGTAATGTGTCCAGTTCAATTCATGTCAAACTAATTTAATTCATTTCGTATTAGAATTTAACAAAATATATTTTAATTTATATGATGAATTGGAGAGAATATTAATCCTTTATTTATTTCGTAATTTTTGATCCAGTTATGCGTCACATGTGTTGTTTGTGCGCTGAGTGAAAAATTTAGTGAGCTTTTTTCTTTTTTCTAATTGAAATATTTATTTCCCAGAATTTATTTTTTGCCGCTTTAAAAAATTTATAATTATTAAAAATTTCAAATATTATCATCAGTAATTTAGCAAGCAAATGACTAAAATTAAGTGGTTATATGTTATATGACAGTTTCTTCAGATAAGTTTATACTTGGGTCATACATATTAAATTTGGCATAAAATACATGTGTATTATTCTTAAAAGAAATTATTACTTTCGACAAAAAAAAATTGAAACAGAAGAATTCCATAATATATGCAATATTAGAATTAGTCCTAAGAAAAACTCTTAAATTATCCTTGAAAAAATTATTCTTGAAGAAATACTCCTATTACTCAATAAAAAAAATTTTTTATACTAAAATATACAAGCAAGCATAATAATTCTCTCATTTAGCGACGAAATGCTATTCTAATACTATATGTGTTATAGAATTCTTCTCTTTCAATTATTTCTAGAATTTTTTTCGATACAGTAATCAAATGGAGAAAAAAAGAAGAGAAAAGATCATCTATCTATATAAATAAAAATGTAAATGCTACCTGTTACCTACGCCGGATCTCCGAAGTTCCCAGCCGATTGTTTTCAAATTTTGACACAACGTTGTACTCCAATAGAGGTTTCTAAATGCGTAAATTTGATTACTTTCTTTCACATGTCACGTCCATGACAACTGAAAATAGGTGAGGAGGTGGAGTTTATTGGCTCCGCCTATCTTTTTTTCTGTCATTCTCCTTTTTTTCCTCCATCTCTCTCTCTTCCTCCTTCTTGAGTAAAAGATACGGTTAGTCTCCGCCTATCTTTTTTTCTGTCATTCTCTTTTTTCCCCCATCTCTCTCTCTCCTTCTTGAGTTACTTTTACTCAACTAGGTTCAATGTGATGACCCTCGTTCAACTAGATTCAATGTGATGACCCTCGCGCGCCAATAAATGCGCATCATCACGCGCTAACAAAGGCGCCCTTTCTATCATTTTTTATAGGAATGTCAACGGGAGCGGTTTAATGCTCCGACTTGGGTTTTTTTTAGTTTTCTCTTTTCTTATTTTATAATTTTCTCTTTTAGTCGTTTTCTCCTTTTTTATTTTTTAAATTTATCATTAGATTTGTTTTATTGATATTTTTGATTTTTTACTGTTGCGTAATAAATAATAATTAATATTAAATAATGATAAATAATAATAAATAGTGATAATGACAAATAATAATAAATAATAATAATTAATAATAAATAATATAATAAAAAAGAGTAATGAACAGGTTGGCTAATCCTTTGTGTACTGTTTTAAAGTCAAGAAGTCTTCTTCTTTCAATTTCTCTTACACATTCTTTACGGTTTAGCGAGAACGAAAAACTATAATTGAGAGAATTGGAAATCAGTGCCTGTAATACCGAAATATTTCATAATATAAACATCATGAAATAAAGTGTTTTTGCAGGCAAATGAATCACCACCCATATCCCCGTACAATAGTCTTTGTTCTCTCATTCGATCTGCCAATAGAGCTGACATACATTGTTTGAATGTTGGAATCCTTGTAAATGTTTTGCAAGACCGAAACTTATTTTGTAAGCATGAACAAGAAGCCTTGTTTCTCCTGACAACCTTTGTAAAATTCACGATACTTTGTAAAATTCACGCATCAGAAGCCACGCCTATTGTAGAAAAAGGAGATTCTTACAGTTATTCATTTTCCAATCAGTTTCGATTCAATAAGTTTTTCATTCAAGTTATTCAAGTCACTCAGTCCATTAGTAACCACTGCTCTCTAATTCAGTTCAATTCCTCGATCATCTCTACTAGTAGCTAAGCGATCGACTGCAATAAAAAAATATCAAACTCTATTCTTTCTTTTAACTTTAGCGAAAAATCAGCCCTTCACTAATCGATAAAATCTTTCTCACCAAGACTCGTCTGTGCTAAAATATAAAAAACTCTCCCGACAATCAATAAATGATAAATAGTACTTTCAATTCAGGCTCAATGATAGTATATCAATGTCTGATAATGATGGAAAGAGTGAAGTGTCTTATAAAATAGCTCATGACGCAGAGGTTGTTATTGGGAGATAGCCGAGAGAGAAAATGTTCAACCTGTGGCCATATTTGGAAAACGTTTTATTGCAGAATAATTTTTTTTTTTTTTTTTTTTTTGAAAAAGTATGTGAGCAGTACGAACTAAATGTAGAAAATTTGACTGGAAATATAAGTAGAAATTGCTCATTAAAACATAAATTCATCCTATGACGATTTCAGTTGCAAATACTTTGTGAATCTAAGTTATCAAAGCTCATTTTTACTCTCTGTGATAAGTATCATGAAATCCTAATGGATTTTTCCATACTTTATGTTTGGCTTATTTAGAATTAATTAAATTCTAATTCTAACTCAAAATCCAAATATCATTAATTCTATTCTCACAAGAAACAATGACAATAAAGGTATTATACATCGGCAAGTCACTTTAATGATAGCAGAGAAAGTAAACAGAATACATACAAAATTATGTTATCAGAATTTTAATGAATAAACGATTAAATATGGAAATTTCATTGAGCAAATTTGTATTCAAAACATATGCAATGCAACCTTATACACACAAACAGATGAAGGAACCAGTTTGCCGTTACTTTACTAAATATCGAACTAAAACCATTGCGATCATTTCCAAAGATTACTATACTATGTAACAGTAATCCATTGACAAAGCTGAAAATTAACCATTCTAATATGTGCAATTACCTAAGGTATTTTTCACTTATCTTTTAGCTTCTCATATGCAAAGTAAAATCAGTAACTTGAGTAAAAACACTTTTTCAAAATTAATTTTAAAGTTTTTCGAAAAAAAAAAAACGAAAAGTAATTCAATATTGTAAAAAGGAAAAAAAAACATCGGAATTGGTTGAAATTCCCGTGAAAAAACAAAAAGCGCCTTGAGACGCACTTTCAATTATACCATAATTGTATTGTAAATACAATTATTCAATTATACCATAATTATATTGTAAATACATACAGAAAAATTAATGATACAATGTAACCTTTAATTTCATTCTAAATGAGCCGCGATTTTTGTAAATAATTGATTAGTACGGAATATACAAAACGATACTGTTCCACATTTTTCACCAGGCACATCCGTTGCTGTCGTAACATTGCCAATGTTTTGCGATTTCCACAAATTGAAAAATTTATTCTTTAGAAACTGATTTCATATTAGTATGATCACTACTTGCAATAACTCAATAGACAATAGAGTTGAAATATATAATTTCCACAAACAGTAAGGCTCATGATTTCCACAAACAGTAAGGCTATAACTTGCAATCTTCCAAGATAATTCTAGATGATCGCGTAAATAGGTGAATGCACCATATCAGGATATCAATATCATCATTATCATTCCCATTACAAATAAGACATACCATATTATGCTCAATGCAGTGAATCATCAGTTCTACAAGCAGATAAACACCGGATTCATATGCACCTGTCAAGCAGTGTATTATGGTTGGTGGTGCATCCACATCTACCATAGCTCCATTTTTTCTGGTCGATGAAAATTCTGATGATGAAGCATCCAAATGGCTATAATTGATAATTTATCTAATCTAAATCCAAATTTTCCCATTATATATAAACAATATCACTTTTAGGCACACTGAACAGTAATATTTAAGATTTTGTTACTTGTAATCATTTCTATAAAATTTATATCTTTTGGTTAATTCCAACAAAAAAAAATTACTTGGAAGGTGAATAATGTAATGCATAATTGACCATATGCAATCGTTTTTTACACCAATTATAATAACCGAAATCAGTTTGCTGTGTTCTGCTTCGATTTGCTGGATTCGTTAAATTTAGCTATAAAACATTTTTCTGAAAATTTTTTCAAAAATTTAGAAAAAAAAAAATCTTTATCGTTGGGGAAATTATAGAAAAAATTCAGTAAACTTACATGATAATTATTTTGTTTTTTTCTGAATCCTGTTACCATTCCTGAATTCGCTTCCTTCAACTGCTCATTTTCCAGATGTCGCCGAACACTATTTACAGCATCCATGAATCCTAAAGATTTGAAATTGGAATTACACGTGAAAACTTTTGGCTTTCTTTTGGCATTTTATTACCAAAGTAATGATCCAATAAGGCTAGAAATGCGATAATTATAACTCAAATGGTTATTGTCAACATCAAAAATCTCTAGAAAATTAATATTTAAATGCCATCACAGTGAGCTATTTATCCTGAATAACAGAATAAACTTGCCGAGGAAGGATTCTTCACTCGGTGGTGTCCTACCACTTTCCCAATCCATCAATCTCAGATGATAAATAGTTCGTCGTTCACCACTTGTATTGTGCTTTAGTTGAAGCATCATTGTCATCTGATGTTTACTTGCCGTGCTCGAAAGTAACGTCAGTGAATGATTTGATAATCGTAATTTTTCCATTATTTTCTGGGGCCAATAAATAGGTACTGCAGTATTTTTAACGTCCTAAAAGTATGTTTTCATTATTGAAAAGTAAATAGACAAAAATTCACTTCTCTTTGCTTATCATACTACTTCATATTAAGCAAATCGATCTCTTTGTTATATGCTATCAATGTTTCCTGTCCATGCTTCCTTTAAATCTCACTTACTTACATTCATGTTATTCATCGGAAGTTATAAATAAGTTTAGGACACAGAAATTTGACCTTACAGTGTCTTTTTTGAAACATTAATTAACTTCTGAAACATTACTTAATTTTACAGGAACTGTCTTCCTATTTATGATAATCTTCACAAACAATTTTATATCGATTATCTCGTCCGCTCAATGGCATCAAATCGTTTATCTCTTAGCAGCGCTGGATTTTTTATTCGGATGAATAATGCTTGACAGAATCAGGAAAATCCTTCCTTACTTGTGCATCGCAAAGCATGACAATGAGTTGTGAGCCGGATTCCCAAATCATCTGCCAAAAATCTTCGATCGTATTCGGAAGTGGGGCCTGTGCCAATATATACCTCAAAATCCGGTTACCGATTGGAATCTGTGAAAATATAATTTAATAAGAGCAAGTTTTTGTAATTTTATAAATTTTATAAATCCCTTGTAGCCGAATTACCTGAATATTCGAAGCATTGATATAGCCTGTTGGATTAGATTGCTTTGAATGCAACATAATTCGTGTATCTTCATATGGTACTATCGATCGTGTACGGTTTCGTTTCTGAAATTGAAAAGTTTCTTGTAAATTTATCGAAGTCGAACTTGAAAAAATCCAAAATTACTATTATTTTTATTAACAAAAATAGGAGTAGCCTTACAATATATTTTTCTTCAACGATTATGCCTTGAAACCAAAATGTTAAACAATTAGTGCTCAAATAAATTGTCTCAAAGTTAGAAAAAACTTTGAAAGATGAGCCAAAGAAAAACATTGAAAAACTCAATCTTCCCAAATTTACTGTCATATCTTTCCATCCTAACTGAATAAATTCGAAAAATTGCACCATATTTTCAGGTTTTTGACTCGTAGACACACCAGCAGACATACGTCGATTTGGAATTACGGCGAATTCTTCATCTAAAACATCATCAGCTGCCAATTTCGCCAAAAGTCTCTTCAACTGCAAAAAAGACTTTTCTATCTACTATGTCCAATATTTCAGATGCCTAAAACACATACAAAACCACTACTTCTTATATTGAGGCTTACGTGGATTTTCTATTTTCTAATTTTCAAAAGATAACGCCATGCTCATGGCACAGTTCTTTTAAAATGTTAGTAAAGTAATCATCGCTTATTCAATTACTATTAATAATGACATTTGCCATGAACCATGACCTTACTTTAGAATAAAGCATTTATCGCTCCTAAAATGATTGCTTACTTTAATAAACTCACAGTTTGATCATTAGTTGGTATTGACAGCCGATCATTCATTGGTACCGCATCTAGCAAATCGATAAAATGTCCACGAGAATTTATGACATGTTGCTGCAATACACCGTTCAGCATTACGTGTCGAAAGGAAGACGATTGTGATATCTCCTCGACTGATTCAATCATGCTGAATTTCCGATCGGCCAATGGTTCTTCGTTTTGAATAAAATCCTTCAAAAATTTATTAGTCAAGTATATGTGGA
Organism: Onchocerca flexuosa; assembly: GCA_002249935.1. Taxonomy (NCBI): domain Eukaryota; kingdom Metazoa; phylum Nematoda; class Chromadorea; order Rhabditida; family Onchocercidae; genus Onchocerca; species Onchocerca flexuosa. Next base: position 1,252,387 of record KZ269978.1, on the reverse strand, counting down.
AACGTTAAAAAGTGACCAATGTCTCGAAAACAGATTTATCGATTGGTTGTAGATTTCAAGTAAAACCAATTATTTTGAACGTCACGGGAATTCTCATATAATGTTTGATACAACAATGTGCACATATCTATTGGTCATTGGTCACAGTTCTTCGACATCATAGAATATGAAATCTAAGCATTCGAATGTAAATATGACTCTATTTACATTGCAGTTGAATGTGAAATGTCTTCTTATAAAAGTTCCGAAAAGAAATCATAAAAGAAATTTTAAACAAAAATCAAGAACATATTAAATGGTTGAAAAGAAGGGTCGAAGATTAAACATTACAATGAGTAAAAAGAATCAAGCGAACAGACAAATATAAAATCCTCATAAAAGGCCTTAAAAGCTTTTACGAAGATTCTAAAAGCCCGAAGTAAATATGCATCCATAATAGTAGACAGAACTGGCGGAACCTTACTGACGGTTTTCTGATCTTTGGGATTAATTGATTTTTTTATCGCTGATATTATAAGATATTACTTTCCTGTTTTCATGAATAAGCGTCTGAAACCGAATGAAATGATAAAATGAAAATTAAACCTTAGTAACCGGAAGTGGAGCATGTAGAAACATACATTATCGGGAATAGGCACAGGATAGGACGGAAGGAGTCGTTTTTCCGAGATTCCTAAGCAAATGGAACAGATAGGCTGTTTGGCCGTGAAAAGTCAAAGGAAAGAGAAAAGGTAGATAGATATAGCAGACGATATAAATAGAAAAGTCATATTTTCAATCTGTTTTGTCACTGTAAGGAAGCGTACCGAAGTGGCGCAAAACTGTCCTCGTCAAATAGTTAAATTTCTTATTAGACTTTATTAGACTAAGTGATATAATTAGAAATTGATAAAGAAAGAAGAAAGAAAAATTGGGAGAATTAGAGAAAAGGTAGATAGCTAATAATTTTATTGGCTAAAAAAAGCTATTAACAACAATATATAAAGCTCTTTTTCTGTGTACCAGGAAACTATAATGGGCATTCGATCGATTCAGGAAGGCGGAAATATAATCGGAAACCCGACTAAAACGGAAGATGGCGATATTTACGGTTAAAGTTATAAAATCTCGGGATAAAACAGACGGGAAACGATGTCCCTATGTCAGGAAAATATACTTGCTAAAAAAAAGATTATTACATTACGCAATAATTAGTTTCAATTTGAAATTACATTAAATTAATGAAATAAAGCCAATAATTAGAAGAAGAAATTTGTAACCAAATTTCGAATTATATGAATCTAACTAAGCGTTCATTTCCATTCCATTAACAAAAAAGAAAGTAAAGAAGGAATTTATGGAATTTTCATGATAAATTGGGAATAAAATCAAACAGTTTCTCATCTTTAGAAGTGAAAATAAAATCAAAATTATTGTTGGAATGGAGACGTAACTAATAGGCAGTTATTATGGGATCATATGGAAATTTTGTGACAAAGGTATTTTATTTCTTTTGAAGATTACCTTACAGAGATTAATAAAAGAAAAGGGAAAGAGAAAGAAAGGGAAAGATAAAACAAAGAAAGACAGACAGAATTTTTATTCCGAGCAAAGGTGAGATTTGTTTTCATATAAATTGTCCATAGAATCTACAAAAAAAAAAAGAAATTTTTTCAATTAGTCACGATTCCTCTTCCGGTTCTTAGGTCAAACTTCTTCTTGCACCAACCATCGACAGAATAACTTCATGGAATGCATCACTAGAGTCCCGCTGTATCGGTACTTCCTTGCAACGAAATGTTACGAAAAAGTCGGACAATTGTTTCAGAATATCTTCTCGAACGAAACGTTCTTATAAGCTTTTCTTAATTCGATGCTTTGTTTATGATATTACTGATAAAAATGAAGCGCTTCAGATCAGAGAGCTGAGAGTTTGAAGAAGTATCATTTTTTTTCTGGAATTTTAAGTAAAATGTCCAGAAAAGTTCGCACAAATTTTGAAACGCTAAAACTAATGGAAATGACGACAAATACGGTAAATAAATTAATAATTACTTATACTAATTTGACAAATCCATGCATACTCTATCATACGTAATCATATTCCGTGCGCATTTGTATTATTTTTGTTTGGATGAAAGATTAGGAATTGCCAATAATTAATGAGTGAATTGATGATACGATTAAACGAATGAATTGGCAAAGTCAAAAGAAGTAATAAAAAATACCGTTTCACAAATATTTGTTGCTTTGTCGCAAACGGTATATTCCGGTGATTCATTGGTCATCACTGGAGATCGAATATTCTCAGAATCATTCCCGCTCAGGAACATTGGTCGAATAATAGTAGAGTGTGCCGAATCAACCGATGATGCGCTCAATTGTTTAGAGACTGGATTTTTAGTACGACTGTTGAAAACATCGGGTGACGAGATACTTCGTGGTGATGATACAGCCAGAGTCGGATTTTGGATCGGAAAGGCTCTACCAGCACCACAGGACAAGGGTGTGCTAAGTTCATGAACTCGACGGACGAAGGATTCCGGAGTTCGATCTTCCTCAATCACCTCATAACGATGGTGCCCCGAAAATGATGATGGTAATTTCAAAGCACTATTAGCATATGTTGTGCCTAAATTTGACTCACTCAGACTACCAAAGCCATTTGTTTCACCATTCTGCTGCCCATAAACTTCATGAATTTGAGCAAGTGGCGATGAGGGAGGGTAATAGATGTGCCCAGCTTGGGCTAAATAAGAAATCGGATGGGCCTGATCCTTAACTTTTGGTGCTGCAGGACGGTGATAAAATGATGTCTGTGAAGAAGGAGATATTAAGGGTAGTGATTTTTTGCGTATTTTTGGCCTCACAGTATCTTTCAGTATATGCTCTTTGGCTTCCGGCTCGGCCATTTCCATTACCGTAAATCCTGTTGCTAGTGTGCTTGTCTTAGTACTGTCACCAATTCTTTGACATTCCTTATCTATGCTGGACTGCAACAATGTAATCTTCAAAATATTCGAAAAGTTCAAGTTTTTCGAAAGAAGCAAATAATTTCCGGAAATTATCATAATTTGAAAGCCATAATACTGATAAATTATCTAAATTTCATGTTTTCAAATATTGTTGAATGAAATTTCGCCATTAACAGAATATTTACCTGCGGTGCGGTGTTCATTGGTGGCGGTGATGGTAACACATAATTTCCATAGTTCTTCGTTGTTTGCTGATGTCCACCGGTTTGAATGGTGCCATTGAGGTGTCGTAATTGTGACGGCATTTGTGACGCAACAATTTCAGCAGTTCGTAATTCCGCTTCAGCTACCGCTAACCTATATCGGTCCAATACAGACGTTATAAGATCAGGTGATGAATGGCAAGTACTCAATAAATCCGGACTACTAAGTGCATGACCTGGAGATACCTGTAATATTTTCCTTCTTTCCCTAACAATGTTAATGATAAGAATGTTGAAGTATAAAATACTAAATTTGATTCAAAAAATTATACAGAGAGTAGTAGTAGTAGGAAATTTTGAAAATCTATAAAATAGGTCTTTAAGTTCTAGTTTGTTTTGTTTCTTTTGTTTCTTTTTTTTTTAACATACTAAGAAAAATAGAAATTTAATTATCAGAAATTATCACTTGAAACAATTTGGAATAGGTGGAAGATTTTCTGTATGCTTATTGTCATATCATTAATTTATTTTTGAACTACATTCTTGTCACCTCATCCATAATTGTTAGTTATTTCAACTATACAAATGAAGTTATTTAAATATCAATGACAATACTTTTTGAGAAACATTTGCAAGTAAGGAATGTTTATGAACTAATGCCGCAGCACTTCGGCCTAATGTATGCGTTCCACCGATCATGCGAATTTCCGGTGAAGAACCAGTCATCTGAGAAAAAAATAATGAGAAAAGCTCGCATTCTTTCAAAAATTTAGCTTTTTTTTTTTTTTAGATTTTTAGTCAAATTTTAATCCATTAATTTTTATATTTTACTTTTAATTTTATGTATATTTGTTATTGAATTTCTTTTTGCAAAACAAAATGTTATGTCATAAACTATAAATTACAAAGAATTCAAGAAATTTTTTCATATCATCTGTTACCGTATCGGCTAAATGTCGTTTTCGTAAAGCAGCAAAGCTGCGAAATTCGAATTTTGGAGCGTCGTCTTCAGCAACAGAAGCAATCATATTGTTGGTATTTTCTGGAGATGACGATGCATTCTACAAATATTAATCCCACTAACATTGCAGTTAATTAAGATAATGTTACAGTTAATTGAAATAACTACTTATAACATCCCCAATTCAATCTTGTAACAAATATATTATGTGTATGTTATCTGGTTTATCACATTACTTAAATACTTGAATATTTAACTATTTTCTTTATTTCTAGACTATCAAAAATTGAATGCTTCATTTTGGTGTCATGCAAAAATAGTCTTTTATGATATGGAATGCAATTTCATCATTATTTTATCATGAATTCAAAAGAGTATTAATTGTAAATCAAAGATGAAAACATTAAAAAAAAAAAAAAATAGAAAAAAAAGCAGAAAAAAAAACCTGCGCATTGTTTTGTAACAAGAAAGGAGTTGAACAATATAGAACACCTGGTGGTGAATTATATTCTTCATCATTCGTAAAATTCAAAGCCGCGGTCGATTTTGATAGTATATTCCGGGAAACATGTTCTAATTCCATATTCGATTGCTTTTGTGACAATAATGCATCAGCATTACCTGTTGAAATCATCGAATTATTCAAAGCGAAGCTTTAATATAAATTAACTGAAATAGCTCTTAATTCAAAGATTAGTCGTATATTAGATTAAAAAAAATTTCTGCTTAATTTCATTCGTTTAGATTAAATTATTTTTGATTGGAAACTTTTTAATGCCCAAGATTCTTGATGACTTTTGCTGAACTGTAAAATAGAAATTAGAAAATGCAATAACAATCTTGTCAAAATTATTTATATTTTAGCAATTTATTTCTTTGACATGTTATTTAATATAGAGACCGGTAAACAAAAATAAGAAATTAAAAGATTTCTAAATTAAGGTATCTTAATTTCTTACAAATATTTTAATATTTTTATTTACCTATCTTCGTTCCTAAATTATGTTTTAATACTTATCCATCCTAGATTTCAATTTTTCTTTAAAGTTCAAATCAAAAGTCATCACCTCATAAAACATTTTTTTTTTTTTTTTTGTTAATTGCAATCAATGATTTAAGAATTAGATTAGAGTAACAGGTAATTTCTGGACGAATTTTAATTTAAAAAATGATATACCATTTTCGGGTTTATTGTATTGTAACAATGAAGTTAACGGTGAATGTTTTGATGGTTGAGTTTCGTTGCAACCAGTATGAATCGATAGATTACACATTGATGTAGCTTGCAAAAGTGACGTACGCTCCGAACGTTTCGTTGATGGCAAACGTTGCGTAGATGAACAATACGTCGGTTCAGGCATCATCGTATAAACTAATGATGCATAATCTGGTCCAATTAGACGAGTTGAATTAAGCTGAAAATTTCGAAATTAGTATTTTATCAAACTTAGTTCAATTTTTTTTCTCTTAATAGTTTAGCTTTTTTTTTTTGAAATTACAAAAGTATTATAAAGTTGAAATTATAAAAGTATGATTAGATTGAATTCTTTCTCTTTGTTTCGTGGGTTTTACCATGTTTAGAATTAATGATAAGTTAATGGATTTGAAAAAAATTTTCGATTTCTTGATAATATGATATTCAGTAAATAAGTACCAGTATTCCTCTAGCTAAATTAATTTAAGTTTTAAATAATAAATCAGAATTTTCCTGTAATAATTTAAATTCTAAATTTAAATAATTAAGAAGTTATAAGTACAAGAATAATGAAATGAAAACAAAATAAAAATATACTTCAGCATTAGAAGATTTCATTTGATTAAATGTTCGAATACTTCCTTGTAAATTATTGATACTGCAAAAATTGGATTTTCTTCTTGAACTTTTTCAATAAAGCTTACAAAATATTTTTTTGCCAGAGCTTTAGAAAAATTTCATCATTTAATATTATATTCATGCTTAAAAGTTGATAGAATACACTCTATAATTAATAAGAGAAAATTGATATAGTAAATAGGGAATCAAAGTTTAATTAGGAAACAATAAGAAGGATTTTTAAATTATAATTTCAAAATTTAGTTATTTTACTTTCAAATCTAATCGTGTTTAATTAAAAATAAAATATTATTAAACAAATTTAAGTGTTTCATACAAAAGATTCTTACTTCATTGGGCTATTTTTTTCAATGATTGCTTTATTTGTTGCATAACGAAATTGCCACATCATTACCATTGCTACGTAACGTGCCATTTCTGCATCTTCCTGAATGAAATTTTAATTTGAAAAAAGAAAAAAAAAAACAAATTAAACAAAAAAATGATCAAAGTTGGAAGATTAATCTAAATTGTAATGATATCGAAAATAGCAATACTGATTAATTTCTAATTACCTAACTAATTTTTCTAATTTTAACATATACGAATGCAAATAGTTTACCATGGTAAATTGAACTAAAGTTCCATCATGAAGTCGAACATTTAGATGACGTTTCATTGCATACATATCCTTGATATGTTCCCATCCAAAATCAATAAATTTGATTTGTACATTCAAGAGCACTAATTTCGGAAGTTTCATTGTTTCTTCGTGATTTTCGAAAAATTGAATTTTAATAAATATTTTTTTTTTCGATCGATATATACGAAGAATTTCAAAATAATTTTACGGATTTACTTATGTTTTAATGGTGCACCATAGGATCCCTTGATAATAATTCCTTCCTGAGAATATCCAATTTTTACTTCAGTACTATCATCATCCTAAAATTGAACAAATTTATTTTTGATTCTTTGAAAACATAAATTTTTTAAGTAAATGAAATGAAAAAAATCAATTACTGTATCGTGTGAAAGTTATCATTTCAGTAAAATTTTCAGAAATGATATAAAATATCTGATAAATTACTCAATTAAATTCAAAAATTCATATCAATCAATTTTTTTATTAAAATTAGAAAATCTAATCTATTAATATTTTTAATATTTATTTTTTACCTTGCCATTAAAATATTCTTCACCATAACCTTCACATTGTTGAGCATCTACAATATACAGTAATGCAGCATAGCTCGGTTGCATTCCTTTAAGTCGTTCATGTACTGCTGATACTCGTTTCAACAAATCTTCCTGAATTTGAGCACTTCGGCAAATATGCTGCAAATATGATAAATGAAAATAAAAAAAAAGGAAAACAGAAAACAAATCAAAATTTAAATAAAAATTTATTTTTTCAAAAAAAAATTATTAATTATTGCTACTAATATTAGTTTGAGTAATAAATCAATTTTTAAATGAAATTTATTACTTTTCTTTTCGAATAAGAAATGAAAATTTTAAAAAAGTTCTTAAATTTTCAAAAAATCACTAATTATTAAAAATCATTTAAAAATCACTCAACAGTTATTTTGATTTGTTAATTAAATTAAAAGCGATAATTTTTTTTAATGCTTTTATTTATAAAACAAAAAAACAAAAATCTTCGAGTAAAAATTTAAATAGTAAAAAATTAGAAATGAAAATTGAAGTAGAAAAATTTCTTAAAATTTTTTCTATTTCTTTAATACTAAAAGTTATGCAGTAAAAATATTAGAAAAAAATCTCTTTTCTTTTACTATTTAATTAAGAAATCAAAATTTTGAGCGAAATCTTGAAGACTTCAAAAGGTTATTAATTATTGCTCCTAATTTCAGCTTAGGTAATCAATCAAAATTTAAGTGAAAAAACCTTTCCAAAAAAAAAAACTCTTGATTATCATTACACATTAAGAGCATTTATTACCTTTGGCAAAAGAGGTACAGTTTGCATGAAATCAATCGTGTGTATTGTCGGATCAAAGTCACCATATTCTACTGAAAATAATCAATTTTAAAATCAAACGCCGTAGGATGCAAATTAAACGCAGTAGAATGCAAATTAAACACTAATTAATGAATTATAAAAAAGATAATAATTTTTCAAAAATTATAAAAAAACTTTTAAAAAAGTGAAATTTTAAAAATGGCTTCGAAAACGATTAAAATAATTAATTTTAAAACATATTTAATGGTGAAAAAAACTATTCAATAACCCTATTTTTTTTTTACGGTAATAAATTATGAAAAAATTCGATAAATTTTTGAAATTTTTGCCTACTTGATACTAACTGATATGAAGTGAAAGATTGGGAATAAGACAGAGAATTTAAATTTAAAAACCATTCATCATGCACAAATAATTATGTAATATAGGCGAAAATATCAAGTAATTGATCAATCATTTGTTCGAATAATTAATTGATCTTTCGCAATGACTTTGTAACAGTTAATAAAATTATTATGAACCGATATGAAAATAAAGATACGTACAAGTTGTCATCGCAAATCTCAGAAAATAACTTTTTATTCTTGGGTATCTATTTTAAACAAAGGTTTAAATAATACCAAAATTTGAAAATATAAAGACTTAATGAATAATACAGATGTCAAAATTTGAAAATATTACGAGTTAATCAAATAATATATTTCTTCCAAATGTATTTTGTTTCAAGATAAAATTATTTTTAGCATTAGGAATTTGATATTCCAAAAAAAAAAGAGAAAAAAAAGTAAAAATGAGATAAAATATATTTTTATATATAAATTAAAATTTAATTTTTATCCATTTAATTTCTAATTTGCTGAGTGAAAAAGAAAATGAGCGGAAAATATATAAGTCATCTTAAATAATTTAATTATTTTTAACACTTATCATCCATTTCATTTTTGTATCCCTAAACATTGAATATAATTTAATGATTTTTTTTTTCTTCCAGTCAATACAAATGACTGATTAACCTTGAAGACTATATGCTGCAAGATTGATATATTTTTCGAGGGCAACCGTCAATTTACCCTCAACAACATCCAATTTCATCAGGAAAAAATAGTACGATCTAAAAAAATTATACTTTTACAAATCTTTTCAAATAGGACAATTTTTCATCACTTTTTTTTAGTTCCTTTAATTTAATTTGATTTTTTTTTTTAGACAAAAATTATCAAAATTTTCAAATCTTATCCATTAATAATATTATTGTGTTTGAAAATGCTCATTAGAAAAGCCAAATGATTTAAGATTATTTTGCTAATAAATTTTTACAAGTAAATCCAGAAAAAATTTAAAAATATTTTCATTGTATATTTACACTACAAAATAAAAAATTGTAATATTTTTGCATCACAAATTAGGTTCATTCTTTTAACAGAATCAAATATTTTTGCATCAAAAATTAGATTTATTCTTATGATAGATTTCAAATATTAGATTGATTCTTATAAAAGATATCAAATATTTTTCCATCTAAAATTGGCTTCATTCATTCGACTGACCGTAATCATATGCTCGAAGTACTGAATGGTACTAATACCGCAATGATATGCAGAAAATATTGAACGGTACTATAATGGATGCTTTCTCTTTTTTCTACTTTCTTCTGCAATCCTGCCTCATTCAAATGGATTTAGGCTTTTTTTTTGCATTAATTATCATATTTGATTTTGCAGTAACCTAGCCATTTGATCAGTTAATGTGAATGCATTTGGTGTATGATAAAGGACGGCCAGTTGTACTTGTCGTGGTTTGCATGCCCATTTCTCGAGTTGTCGTCTTAACGGCTTGTCAAGTTCTACCCATCGCATCATACGATTATCCGGATCATTAGTTTTCATCTGATATCGCAAACCAAACATTTCTACCTGTAGTAAAATAAACATTTCTTCAAAATATTAACATACCAAAAAAAAAAAGGTTACGTTAAATAACAATAAGCATATTTAAAATGTAAACAACAACAATAAACAACAACAATAAAAAAAACAAAAAATAAGAATTATAATTTTGTCTACGTAAACCACGTATGGTAGCATATCTTACCTATTATTTATAGATCCAGTCTCTTGATTTATTGTGTTATTCATCCATTTCCTATAATATGAGACTATCCAAACAAAATAAAATTTATTGACTACGATACTAACTTTTGTTATATCAATGTAATTTTTTTTTGTTTGTTTCTAATTTTATTAAATTTAAATATGCGAACCTGATTAAGATCGACTTTTTGGCTAAGATATTCCATACATTGACTTGCGGTACTTTCAGTTGTTAGGGTACATTGAAGGATAGCATAATTACCAAGATATACCGTTAATACATAAATATCTTGGCTAAGATCGTATCGTCCACTTTTCTTGCCCCATTTTAATTTCAGTGGCATATGTAACATTTTGGATATGATAATCATTGCATCTTTTTTTTCTTCCTGAAAACAAGTCAGAAACTTAATTGATTCAATTTTTTTTCGTTGTTCCAAATTTAAATGTCATATATTTCGTAAGCAAAATAGTTTTCATAAAGAAGAAAAAGACTCTACATTAATCTTCGTAAAAAAGAAAAAAAGAGCATTTATAATTGTTTAATCAAATTAACCAATAACTCATTTTGCATGAAACTAACTGTTTCTATCTTTACCGTTTCGAATATGTTTTAAAATGTTATTGATTGCGGATTTTTTTTATTAATATGCATAATGATATACACTATCGTTTTGTTAATTGTTATAAAATAAAATGAATTAATCAATTTCAAATCATTACTTATTTGATGGTAAAAAATGCTGAATTTCTGGCTTTTAATTTTGCTTTCATCAAATAAAATTGATATTTATGATTCTACATTCTTTTCTCTCGTTTTTTCTTTACCCCAAAATGAAATTATAATTTATATAGATTTATGGATTACTTCAATTTCGTCCATTTCATATATAAATTATATTCTGGAATATATAACATTTAATATGATGAGAAATTATTGAATAATCCATTCAACCATAACGTCAAAATCAAATTTAAATTAAGCCCAGCAGAAGACAATTTAATTAAATGTAATAGTTTCATTTCGGTCTAATTAAGCTTAATTCGTTTTTTTGAATTAATTCATTTTTTTAGCTTTATAATAAATGAATATGCATTTTTTTAAGCTACATTCAGTATCAAAATGAAGAATAAAGTGTGAATAATTAAGGAATTATATTTTGAGCGAAAACGAAATTGATGAAGAAAATTGTAAGTCCGGGTGAATGCATTTTACAATACTATTAATTGTTAATTTTCTTAATTTACTCCATTACTTCTGTTTACTCAATCGATTACTTATTGTCCATTTTATGCACCATCTCAATCCCACTGTAACATTCTGCGTATTTTTTTTTCGTCACAACAAAATTAAAGAAGTTTATTAGCAATTTCCTTATTTTCCTTTTGGAATATTACCCTATTGAATATCATTTCTTTTTTCTTAAGGATTTTAATAAATAATTAATCCTTTAACAAATCTAAATATAATATATGGTTAACAGGTGAAGTTAAACTTACTTACAACACTTACAACACTTTGTAGCTCGTAAAAATTTTCATTTTCTAATAAAAAAAAATCAGTGAAGGAAAATAACAAAATAATAGGGCTAGAAATCATAAAAATGATGCCATTATAAAAAAAATAATGATTGTAAAGTTAGTGATGATATAAATGATAACAACGCATGGATAATGACAGAATAATAATGATGAAAATGAAAACAATGCGAGGCAAAGGTAATAATGATGATGGAAATAATAATAATAATAATAATAATAATAATAATAATAATAATAATAATAATAATAATGATAATAATAATTCGTCTGTTGATGATAATGTCTTTATATATAAAAATTATGTTAAGTAGTAGTGAAGGGATAATGTTACCAGTTAATATAAAGAGAATGATAATATTGATGTTGGTCATGATATTGATGATGAGAATAATAATAATCCCTCAGTTAGTAATAGTAATTGATTGTAATAATCGATTTACAAACAATGATAATATTGATATTTGACAGTGTTGATAATGATATTTAAGATGACAATAGCGTTTTCTTTTTTTCAGCTGGAATGCAAAATAAAAAAGAAATAAAAAAAACGATTGGCAAACATGTCAAACATATTTGCTAAAATATTTTTTTTTTTTCTACTCTTCTATTCCAATTTTTCTTCTTCCTTGCGAAAATGATCAAGTGGAATGGAATTTTTTTGTCGTCGCATGTATTGATGCATTTTGATACGTCATAATAAAATAAAAAAAGTTGGTAGTATTTAGTTTATATTGTAAAATAAAATGTTTATTATATTACATCATTAGCTGGAATCGGCCATGTGAAACGTGGCCAAGTCCATTAGTCCGAAAGTTCTTCAACACGCTCCTTTTCGAATGCAACGTTGTGTAGAAAATTCAAAGCAGTCGATGAATAACTTGTAACGTTGTGTTAAGAGTAACAACGAAAATTTACATTTTTATTTATATGGATATAGATAAGAAATTTTACTTCCATACTTTAATCATCAGAGCATTCGAGATATATCAGTTTTTCTTTTTTTAATTCAAAAAAAAAAAAAAATGTGGCTTAAAAAAGTATTCTGGTTGAAAATACTTCTTTATTTCCTTACTAAAGGAAAAAATAAAGTAAGGAAATAAATGAAGATAAATGAAAGAATGACTACATTCTTACATTTATTCATCGAATCACAATAGAAAAAGGAAAGCAATAGATGATGACCATTTGATATGCAAATTAGCGACCGGAATTTTTGTTCGATAACGATACGAACAAAAAAAGAAAAAAAAAATTAAAAATGAGATGCAGAATTCTTTTCATATCAAAAAAATTTAACGGATACGGTGATCCAGATATGTCCAAAAATTGCATTAACATAATCCTTTTGAATGATATGAAATTTATATTAGCAATGGAAAACCAGTTTGAAAATAAATTTGTGGAACAAATTTAGGTGAAATAACGAAAAAAAAAAAAAGAAAAATTATTTTTATTTATCTACGGAAAATTTTTTGAATATGTGTATAACACTATCAAGAATAACAATGCCTTCCCTCAATTAATATTTTTTGATAATTTTCATTTGTCTAATAAGGTTTCATTCCCATCTATTTTATTCCAGATAAGTAGTCTCTCGATGATTTTGAGTTTCGATTTGAGTTTTCATTATTCCAGGCTAATAATCTCATAATAATTTCACTTGTCCGATAAGATTTCATTTATATCAATTACATTTTTAGATTAATAATTTTAAGTGATTTTGAATTGTACAACAAGCTTTTATTACTTTATTTCATTACTAGGCTAATAATCTCTTGGAAATTTTGAATTGTCCAATAAAATTTCATTCATTACATTCCATTCCTAGGTTAATTAATCTTTCGAGATAAAAATATCAAATAGTTAGTAATCATTACTAGACAAAATGTAATTATGATCTCCAGTTTTGACTGCTTCTTCTTTATTGGCTTCACAAAAAAATAAAATAAAGAACCAAATCGAATTATGGAATAAATCAATTCATAGTAAACAATAACAAAAAATTAACAAGCAAATAATAGAATTTAATGAATAACCGGTAAATTAGATACAATCAAGAATGAATGATGCTTCAAAAATTCAAATTATATATATATATATATATATATATAATACTTCAATTAAATTTTCATTTATCACTCCAATATATTAAGTTTCAGTATTCAAAATCATTACACTTTTGCTTTTCATGAATTACTTTACAATTTAACTTCCAAAAGAAAAAAATTAAAAATTAAAAATTAAAAGCGAATCAAAATTTAAAAATGAAAAAGAGAAAAAAATTTATGGAATGTCAACAGGAAGAAGTATGAATTATACAAAAATTTTTGAAGAATGCATATTGAATGGAAGAACAATAAAAAAAAAAAAGGAAAGATCTGACCTAAATCGATGCCCTCAAATATTGATAATGCGTGAATACGCAATAAAAATATTTTTTTTTAATAAATTTTCACTATAAAATGCATTCACAATTTTATTCATATTAAAAAGAATCTTATTTTCTTTCTCTCATTTCGTATATATGCTGCAAATCTTCCATTTTATGGTTAGAAAAAAAAAGTTGGGAAATCTGAAAATGAATTGACAATACAATGGATATGATGAAGATACGAGAACAATATGAATTTAATAATGAAAAAAAAAAAAAAGGAAAACTTTTTAATTCAACTTATATCTGTTGAAGTTTTTTTTTTGAAAAAAAGCAAATTTTTACTTACAAGAACCTTATCCAATGATCATTGGATTTGCTTATTTATATAAGATATAATTATTGCGAGAATTTATTTATATAAATGATGGAAAAAATAATATATTAATAATCATATCAAAAGAGTTTTTCAACTTTTCACTTTGTCAAAAAAAGTGGACTTAATTGATGGGCTAATTAATATATTTATTGTTCTGTGCAAAAATTAACATATATTAACATTAATGGAAAAAAAAATAGGATCGCCGTTTATCCAATATACTACTAATTCGGTATAATTACTCTGTATACTATTCTAAGACTAATTATAATTTGAAAGAAAAAAAGGATGAAATTTGTAAAATATTGAAGTAAATAAAATAAAAGAAGAAAAAGAAAGAGAGAGAAATAAAACGCATTCAGGATATATTTCCTGGAGTGTACTACCGGGAATTGTTGAAAATATAAAACGGTATGAAGAAAGGTAGCAAGTTTGTTTAGTTGGACACAACTGGCGATGTTAGGTAGGTAAGTAAAGGTAATGACGATCATCCAAACCACCGACGCACCGACACCATCATCAATAGACGATGGGAGGGAAACAAGAGGGGACAGTCAATCTGGCGGTGCTATCGTTGATGATATTGCAAACAAAACTTGTATGTGTATGTATGTATGTGTGTATGGCAACAAGACGTTTCTTGCTAAAAGATGATGAAATATAAGGAAAAGAACCAAGGACCAGAAATAAAAATTACATATACAACTGACTGATGATGATGATGATAATGATAATGGAAAATAATAACATGCGCCTAAAATGTAATTTTAGAAGGAATGCCTTCTGCAAATAATGGCATAATCATTTCAGTGGAAGAAACAATGTTTGAAATTATCATTTGTTATTAAAGAGAAACAGAAATCGTAAATAAATATTAGAATTTAAATATTATCAAAAAGATCGGTTAAGAATACTTACAGTAACATTATATTAGTGGTAGTAGCAATAATAGTAATCATGAATAATGATAACAATGATAATAATAATAATAATTAATAAAATAACAATAATGACAATAATAATAATAATAAGTATGATGGTTTTTGAGCTATATTGACCGCAATAAAAAAATGTTTGTAATGGTACTATGAAGAAATGGTCGCAATAATACTCTGAAGAGATGGTACCAAATGTATCGTAAAGAAATGGAAGCAGTGGTATCATGGAGAAATGGTAGCAACGTTACTATGAATAGAAGCAATGCTTACCATGTTTTATATATCTATACTGATATTGGTATTATATTTTAAATGATACCAAAATTGATTTCCTTAATATTATGTAATATATCAAAAATGTCAACCATCTTGCAGAAATCATATGTATGGAATTTGAGTAACCTTGGTCAAATCATAATGAAAATTGGTCCATAACTGTAGCAATATGGTAGTGCGATAGGAATCATTATTTGATATGAAAAAAATGTGATCAATAATTAAAACAATATTAAAATTTTAATGAATAATTTGGTTTCTATCTTACAAATGTCACTAAGATATCTTAATTTTTCTAGTCTTCTGAATTGTCTTTCTTTTTTTTTTTTTTGTTTTTCGAAATTCCTTAAAAACTCAGCAAAATGTAAGAAAAATTATGCATGATAAGAATAGAAAATATTCAACGAATCTTCTTTTCCTCGCTCTTTCCCAACTCCCTATGCCTACCGTCCAATCAAATACCGTATAGATAAGCGTCCTTGAACGGGAAAAACGATTCAATCCACTTTCCACATTCCATTCCTAATCATCATCACTAGCGAAAGCAGTAAATAGCTTTAGTTACATTCCATTCGGTAAAATTAATTTTCACTTCATCTAAACATATCACTAAACGGATAGATTGATTCTGCATATCATAAACTACAGAAAGCTGCAATTTTCAGGAAAATCATTTCATCTGTATTCTCTGCTATTATCGACTCGGTAAAATACATGGAAATTCAATTTTGTTCAGTATTTCGAAAATTCCCCTTATCAGGATTGACAAAGTTTATTATCTAGGATTTTTTTTCAATTGAAAAAAAAAATACACAAATAGAGCAATATATGTGGCTTTTACAATATGCCTGCAAAATTTGACAAAACTATCCGTAATGTTTTCAATTTGGAAACATATGAAATTCCTGAGTTAATTCTAGTCACGTCTATATTCAGCTTTCTCTTTTCTTTTTCCTTTTTCTCGTTTTGTTTTTGGTAAATAGCGAAAAAAATCGGATGTTGAAACTATTAAATCAGCAAATTGACAACTTTTCAGCAATTTTCTGCTTGAAGAAATCTTTGGTCGCTTGATAGCATCTTTTTTCCCAGAACACTTTTACGATATGGAGAATAATTTGACAGTGAGAAATTTAACAGCATTACAAGGTATTACGTTAATAATTTCTTATTTTTTCAATTTCTTTTGCATTTCTGAGATTAAATTTAAAAGCAATATAAATCAGGAAGGAAACAAATTAAAAAAAACTTGAAATTCAGAAATTCAATAAATGAATTTAACACATGAAAACAATAGACATCAAGGTAAATCTCTCTGCAGACCCATCAACCTCGCGTGATCATTCAGTTCCACATCTTCTAGTGGCCGGTGAAGTCGTGCAGCCAACTAAAATTTAACAATTTTTAAAAGAAAAAGAGGTGGTAGTTAATAAAAAAAATTACTAAAATTATACATTCCATAATTATGCATGAGCCAAATTTCTTGGAAGGAAGGAGAGAATTGTTCTCTTTCGTTAATTAAATTTCACAAACACTGAATTTTACTTAATAGAAAAAAAAGCGTCAAAAAATGTAAACATAATAAACGGTATAAAAAGTGCCCTTCTTTTTCGTAATTATTTCGATCCGTAAAGAAGGTTTGAATTACAAGGATGCTATTAAACAAAGTGAAAATGTGACATATTTCAAAAAGATAACGTGAAAGTGCAAAATATAGTTTCTGAACAAACATTGCTTTGCTAATCGGGTAATGAAAATTAGTGTTGATGCGCAGCAAACTTTTCATTTTAATTACATGAAAATTTTACTGAAAAGATGAGATCTGGAATGAACTCTTTTTTTCATAAATATTAGTAATGATTATAAGAAAAACTAACTTCAATGGAATTTACATGCTTTACTTCCCAAGCTCGTCGAACAAATGATGTCATCAAACATTTATGCAAACTTCCAATACGACCAATTCGACCACATCGATGGACATAATCAGAAATTTGCCGCGGAAAATCATAATTAATGATGTGCCTCAATCCAGGAAAGTCTAAACCTCTGCAATTTTCATAAATAAAAATTTTTAACAAATTTAGAAATAATAGATTTGTATGGTTTCAAAATGTTTTCTTCACTGAAATATTTTATAAGGAGTTTGAAGCGACTGCGGTAGCTAATGTCTTCAAATTCCGCTTTCTGCGTGCTTAAATCATGTGTTTGCACTGTGACTACTAAATATAAATGTATTTAAAGTCCAGAAATACCTGCTAGCGACATCTGTTGCTATAATAATACGTATTGCACCATTGTGTAACTCATCAATTAATCGTTCAATTCGACGACCGCCACGCAGAGAAGTGTGATCAATACCCATTTCTCTTAATGAACTTGATACCAGGTCTACATTTCTTAAATCCTAAAAAAAGGAATCCTTCAAAATTTTGCGAAAAAATTACTTGCTCAGATATCAAAGATATTTAACAAAAAGAATAATATGATAAAGGGATCCTTAAGATCTAACCTTGCAAAAGATTAAAGTTTGGCCACTTGGAAAAGAAAGTCCTTTTTGGAGTAGCTCCTTCAATTTCTCTAGTTTGTCCATTTCCCTTATCCTGATGAAAGTTTGCTTTATGTGAGGCATAATGCGATGCAAGTTCTCAGTTTTGACACAGTACAAATATTCATAATCCACTATACTTTCAGCAATCCGTTGCAATTTATCTGGGTATGTTGCGGACGAGAAAACCAGACGTACACCATCTTAAAATTCAACAACGGCAAAATTGAGTAATTTAACTCGAAGATATGAATAAATCTTTGAGTTTTTAATAAAATAATTTGAATATCTTCACTACTTAACTGTTTCAATATTACGATATATTTTACGTTTGTAAGGTATTATAAAATATTATTCTTACATAATCTAAATCAATTTCCATTATAAAGATTCCAAGAAGAACAAAATGACACAATCTTCAATGTGTTTATCAAAATATTACGGATCTTCAGAAGCAACTGCAAACCTATAGCATTCTTATCGATCACAGAATGTCGTATTTTAAGAGGGCCAAGCAATCCAGTGATATTATTTAAAAAACTGTCATCAAGCAACATATCGGCTTCATCCAAAACAATATAATCAATATTTAAAGATGTGAAAAATTCAGGAAGAAAACTGGGTGTACTTACAAGGATATTCCAATCCTGCAATTATAAAAATGACATATGACAGTACCATTAAACTACCTTTTGGCTTTAACAATCGCGTAATTAGAGTGCCGATGTTTTTTCACATTAGAACAAATTATTAATAATTTTTCTTTCCTTTGTAAAATATGTACCTGTTTGGAGCTATTTCGAGATCTTAAAGGACATACCTCTTCGCTATTCAATTTTTCGATTCGCCAATTCTCACTACCTCCAGCAACTTTAATATCAGTTCCTTCGGAAAGTTTGCTGATCATGAGGGAAGTCTGTATCCGCAACGCATGTGTAGGAACTAGGACAATGCCTATAAAAATAGTACGAATTTGAAAAACAAATGGAATGCTAATGAAATGAATTAATCTGTGATTGTGATATGAAAAATTCGGAAACAAAAAAACATGTGAAAAAAACATGCAACATCTAATGATCTTTTTATAAATTACTTATAAAGATCGAAATGAAATTTACCTTTCATTTTTAAAATAATAATAGCATTGATTAAACTGAATAACGACAGAAACCTTTTGCATGTCGATCCACAGTACACAATAAATTAGATAATAATGGCGCAGCATATGCTATTGTTTTGCCTGAACCTGTTTCAGCAGCTATAAGAAGATGTGCATCACTTTTGAAGGCTCGGAATGCTCGCTGCTGCAAATTTGTAAGAAATTACTTTTGCTACAATGAAGAAAAATTGCCAAGCATTTACTAGATTGAAGTGATGTTCCCAAACAATTTCAAATAAATCTGGAATGAAATTATCACAATAAAACAAGTGAATGACCGAATATACCTGTATAACTGTTGGCATTCGAAAACCAAGTTTCCGAATATTCTCGATGATCACTGGATCAATTAGATTTACACTTTCATCCCAGGAAAACGATTCATCACGATTGAATGATGGATTCTAAAAACAAGCGATTCGTATACTGTTGATTGGTAACTTATTTGCAACAAAATAACCACCGCTAAAAACAGAATGTTCCCACCACTGGACATTATCATTTCAGAAAATTATACGTAATAGAGTTTGATGAATATCATAATTTCTTACGCAAATCATAAATAAACAATACATTTGTCCCATATATTATATGGAAAAATTAAAATAATTAGAAAAATAAAATTCAAAAGATTTTACTGTTTCTTATCTTTCCTGGGTTAGGCATAGATGAATCGAAAAAAAGCAATACTGAAAGAATAAGTACTACTAATTTGTCCATATGTAAGTATACCTTTTTCATAACCGGATGAATAGTAAACCAGTCATTTTTATATTTGCTTTTTACCCAATATTTGCTTACTAATTCTATATCACCTGGAGGATATCGCATATCTTCATAATGATTATATTCCTTCCTGGCGCAATCTAGAAATAGCACTTAGTGATATAACTATAAATGGGAATTCTAAATTAAGGAAGCAAGGAAAAAATGAGATATCATCGATGATATCGTCAAATTTTGTCTTTATAAGATCTGATTCAGATTCTACTGAACTAAATTTCTATCAAACAGTCATCGATTCTGCTATAGTTGGTAACTTTTTTTCTAGTTTACAAAAAGAACATCATTTGTGAATTTAATATTTAGAGGACGAAATTGACCAGGAAGAAAAAAACAAGACTTGATCCTATTTAACATCTTTACAAAGCCTTACAGAGAAACTGAAACAACAAATGGATTGCAATTTCTAACTAATAAGAATCAATCAAAGAAACGAACCAATGATAACTTTTGCTGTACTTCGATCTACACCATACAATCTCTCATACTCCTCTTCAGCTTCTTTCTTTTTCCTTATTTTTTTTCGTCGTTTCCGTCCAAATGCCAAAGGTTCTATGATTACAGGTAATTCTCTGAAAGATTTTCAGAATTACTATAACATCACATTATACATCCAATTCTGGATATATTTTTCAAGAGAAACAATCGATGTATGCAATGATTCTTTCTTTTTTGGTGCCTCTTTCTTACATAACTTGTATAAATAAATCTAGTTTAAGATTCTAATCATGATGAACTGCCAAAATTTCCGGAAGTAGCAAAAACAAGATGTAAGATCAAGCCAATTAAAATTAAAAATTCCAAGTACTTGCTGCTTTCTTTGAATTTTGACCGCAAGAAATTGGATGTCCAACCGACATCTTCTTCACCATCTTCCTCTTCGAACATACCACCAACTTCTTCGAATGCACTTCTCGTTTGCTTCGAACCATGAGATATTTTGAACGGTAAAAGTTTCTTTTCAAATGAATTCAGTGACCCGAACTGTAAAATAAAACATCAGTAAAATTTTCTTCAATAATCTATAAAAATTTAAAGACTTGAAAAAGTTTTTAAATCCAAAAAAATTTCGACCGTATCAGCCGGTTTTCTTCGTTCATTTTTCCGATGTATTAGTGGACAAGTATTGGTCGATGGTTGATCCCTTGCCGAATTCTTGCTCGTTCCAGTGGAAACTGAATGAAATCGAGATGTCTGAATAGTAGCAATCTGCGAACATATTCGCCGCATTTATCTTTTATTAATATATTTGTTTACCTAAACAATCATTAACTTATTTATGTATTTAATTATCAAGTGTTAATTTAAAATTTGTGTTGATTATTCATTTATTTATTTGCTTAACAGTCATTAAAAATTATTTTAAAAATTAGTTAAAGCAATTAATCCTTTAGATAAATCGATTCATTTTTGATACTAGCAGTATTTATTTGTTTTAGTTTTATATTTATACCAAATGATTACAATAATCTATATTTCTTTTTCCGCTCCACATTCCTCGACTAATACTTTCTTATCCTTTACTTTAATAGAATTTATCAATTTAGATTTACTTATCAATAATATTTTCACTTTAATTTCAGTTTTAAATCCAAAAAAATTTGAGTTACTATTATCAGATTTACACTGAAAGTAAATTGCTTTGCAAAATTAAGCACTTAAAAATAACACTAAATGACACTAATCTTTTGCAAACATAATAACACTAAATAAGTATTAAATGAACTAATATTAAACGAATTATAATTAAACATTCAAATTGATAGTAAACTATTAGAAGAACAACGAATAAGCAAATATGTTGTTAGAAACATTTGGTTAATCAAGTAATTGAGTAAATGGATTAGTAGAGAGATAAATATTTGATTTTCTAAAGAATTAATGCACGGAATAGTAACTATTCATTGTCTTAAATTTTCAAAGAAGTTGCAAAAGTTATAGCAATGTCCCTCGGAACTTTATCCTAGAATCACCCAACACTCGAGCACAACTTATCTTCCTCAAGAAGACCACTCAATACTTCTCCTGGAACGCAGTTGGGTTCCACTAGATTTCTAGATTCTTTCTCCGCGCGGGACAACCCGTCTCTTTTCTCTCTTCACTCCAAGAAAACCACACTCATTCGAATTCTCATTGCTTCGCAAATTGAATCTGACAACTCCGCATTTCACTTTGAGATTATACTGTCGCTGATGTTGCATGGGAATCACAGTAATGTCATGATTAATGAGGGTGGTCACTCACCATCTGGAGGTTAATGACCGACAGTAGTACTAATTAACACTAACTGGCAGCCATCAGTTATTTGGAATTTGCTCAGTAACTGAGAAATTCAGTTTAAATATATGAAATAATCAAATTGGTGAAATGATTTTTTTTTTTTTTTTGCATATTAGTATTGCTCTCTATAGTTATAATGTACTTGTTAGTTGATTGATTGTTTAAGGATAGTTCTCATAATTGACACCGATCTGTCCAGCAAATAATTGATTTTTATAATGAATAGAAATTTATTTGGCAAATAATGGCTTATCTTACATGAACAAATATTTATTTGACAAAAAACAATTTGTGTAATAAATAATGATTCAAATAATTATCTCTTTGCCAGATAGCAAACGACTTGACTATTAGATAATATCAAGATGAATTTAAACAGTAATAATTATGCTGTAAGAAAAAAGCAAAGTCGTAAGGTGAAGAAAAAATTGAGACGATTGCAAAATGCCAAGAAATTGAAACGATATATGGTAAATGCGATCAAAGTTGTCAATCTTAGGAAGCATGCGAATGCCCGAAAACGAGCTGTAGAGGTAAGTTATTATTTTTCTTATGTTTTGATTGTTAAGCCAGGACAAATTTAGGTGAAAAGATTTTTAACAAATACACTGCAGACATGTAAATTTTAGGTAAATGAAATTTTTGATTTGAAAAAGTAATAAATGACAAATCATTGCTTGTTATATTCACATAATCGAATTGTGCATAATTTGATTAATTTTCTGTAAACGTTAAATGAGTTATAAATAATTGGAATTAGTTGTTAGAACATTAAAATTAGTTTCTAATAGTTCTGAATTCATATTTTATTCTGCTCTAAATAATCATTTCATGGTTAATGCATGTTTACATTCCATAAATATTCCGTCATTATCCTCAGTCATTAACTTTTCATATATTTAATGAACATATATTGTATTGTCGTACGTATAATGTATTGTTTATGCTTCATGATATACAAACATGTTCAGAATACATTCTTCATCATTTTAGATCGAGGATGACTGGCTTACGGATCGTCAAATTGTAGCTGAAAATGAGACAGATGATGATATCCTTCCTTTGGATATGCTTGATGCGGATATTGATTGGGAAAACAGCGCATTTGTTTCAAAAATTAGACGGATTGAAAAAGGTAAAATTGAGGTTGATATAAAGAAATTTAGTTCTCGAGTAGCAGTTAACGATGATAACGATCATTTGCGTTAAATGATATCATTCGAGACATCAGATCTTATTTTACATCGAAACATAACAATCTATTTTTCATTTCTCACAATTACTAGTATTATTTAGAGAAAAAAGTGCGAGAGGGTGGAATTATAAATTGAAACATTGTTTGTTTTATTCAATAATTGAAATATTCTTTATTTGCAGCTAGAAGTGATGTTGATATTGATGATATCGAGAGTAAAACACGTAAATTTCCTGGAATATTAGATGATAATGTACGGGAGCTATTGCCAATTAAACTGGGTACTAAAATAATCAGGCAAACATGCAAAAAAGATGAATCTGGAACTGGTATATTTTTAATTTCCAATTTACCTGTAATTTTGGTCTTATCATAAGTGTCAACGGAAGTTTTGCAGATGTCTTTAAAAGAAATTACACTTGTTCATTCACATTTATAATTTTTTAGAAGACATGGAAGAGAACCAGGAAGAAGGTAAAAATAATCAAATTGATTTATCTCAGTTGAGTGCAGCGAAATTATTAAAATTACGTCACGAACATGTGGAGGAAGCGAAAAATAGAATTAGCAGCTTAGCACACTTAATTATCGCAGATCCTCATTCTGAAGTAAGATTTCAAGTTGCTAGCAGAAAAAACGAAAAGAAGATGCGTAACATATGTCTCAAAAAATGATATTATAAGAGATAAATGTGAATTTTATTGTTTTTTTTTTTTCAAAATGAAATTATAATCTTTTAAGATGTAACCCAAAAATACAAAATGTTGTGTTTCTGAAAGGAGTTTCTGCTCAAGATTTCCCATTCTTTCATGTAAACTTCGTTTTTAAGGGATAGGAAAGCATATAGCATGCATTTTTGGTGCTAAAATTTTTTTTCCTACTCAAAATTAAAAAAAATTCTTGAGAACTTCAGGTACATAAATTGAAAGAATTGCATTTATTGTCCATAGGCAAAGATGTCTTTTCATTGGCTCGTGAAACTGTGATGAAACTAGCAAGTGTTTCATTGGCTGAAGTTTTCGTGGATATAATCCCCGGTTATGCTATAAGGTTTATAATTTTTTTTTTTTTATTATTTCTGCTTACCATCACTCATTTCTTCTATCTAATCCTTTTTTGAAGTCCCTTAATTAGTTTTATTGATAAAAGATTTTAATTTTGCTCGTTTAGACTTCATAGCGAAGAAGAAACGACTCAGAAACTAAAAAAAGAAACGAAGAAATTACATGATTTCGAGCAAACACTTCTACGATACTATCTGAAGTATTTACAACATTTGGAAAGCTGTGCTGGTAGTAAGTGATTATTTTGACATATTATTTTCATATCCAGATGAAGTATTATCATTCTCGATAATTCAAAGTTAGTTTTGATATATTCTTATTCGTTACAAATAGATAATATAAATTATGCTTCTCTTTCGTAAGCTTTATGTACTATTCTTTTTTACATCTTATCCCTTATCACCTGAAACACGGCACATTAAATGAAAGGAAATCCTTATTGATGATCCCATTAATATTTTGTTACCAGAAAAAGTGCGTTATTTTCGCAGGATTTTAAAAAATGAAATTTTTTCAGAGTTATTGAAAAATTCCAAACAACCGAACGATGATCAGTTGCCTATTCTTTGCTTAAAATGTCTTTCACGACTTCTCTTGTCTGCTCCTCATTTCAATTATGCTTCAGACATAATCAATTTTGTAGTTCGCATAACTACTTCAAATTCCAAGGATGTAAGCTTTTTGAGTACCATTACTTTCTTTAATTTTAATTTTTTTAGAATCAATTATTACATATATATTTGTTTATTTATTCATTTATTTACCCTTTCCTTCAAATCTTATCATCACATAATTCAGTTGTTGTAGTCAATTTAATTTAATATAAATGGCAGAAGCTATGAACTTATTGATAGGCTATCGATATATGTTGTTCTTCACTGAGCGAATTGTTTTACAACGATTTGAATTTTCGGATATCTGCCACTGCAGCAAGATCTATTGCATCTATTGTTAATCAAAAAAAAGGCAATGTACCATCGGCACTGATCGCAACATTCTTAAAATTGAAAGTAAAGGTTGGTACTTTGAAATTTTTGCTCTGAAACGTGTAAAATTAAACAATTTAAAATTTGTTTAATTTAAGAATTCAAGTTAGTTTGAAAAGTGGACTTTGAATTAAGTGAAGTTCCATCAAAGAGTCTAATTCCATGAGAATTTTGATTTTGTGTTTCAGGAAGTAAATAAGGGTGGAAAAAGTCAGAAAAAGGAGAAGCTACTGAATAAGAAAAGATTGCTGAATAAGGAGAAGAAAAAAAAAAGTAAAGAAAGGGTATGAGTTGTTACTATTGCGAAGATACACATCACAATTTTTGTTATTAAAAAAGATAAAAATTCATTCAATGTAATATGGCCCAATTATATATTGAATCTTTATCACTGTTTACTTTAATCCATCCGCTCGTTAGATTTTGGAATTTGAGCTTGGTATCAATTGATAGTTACGTGCCAGTTTTTCTTCATATTGCTTAATCATTTAGAGCTTTTGTTTGCTTCCACCTAACTAATGGTAGCCATTCTTGTAACACAAAGAAGTGATTACGTCGAGATTCCCCAAGTTGAAATTGAGATTTTCACAATTTTTTGTGCGGCTATCGACTGCTTTTGTGTTATTAGTGCGATATTTTAGTTCGCTCGACAGTTGAAGAAATTAGAAGCTGATTTAAAAGAAGCTGAAGCAGCTGAGTCTATTTCAACAAAACTGTCGTTTGTAAGTTTTTTGTTTCATTATGACAACATTATTATGTGAAATAATGTTATTTTACATAAAGTAACATTATTGTGTGAAATATTTTGCCAAGTTTTAAATTTTATTTGATTATTATTGAGAACCAACATTTCTTTCAAAAATTCATGGTTGGTAAGGAAATGATTGTTTTGTTTCATTTCATATTTTCTAGTTTCATTTCATATTTGTTGCTTTATCTTTGTAGTTCGAAAAACAATTGAGCTTTTCAGCAGATAAAGCAAGGAATAAAACGGCCAGCAGAAGAATCATTACTGAAAGCATACTCTTACTAGTTACGTAGTAAGATTTTTTGAATTATTATTTCGCATATGAATAATTTAAATATGAAATTTAGGCAACCGAAACAATGAATTATGTATTTGCAACATACTTTCGCGTTATAAAGCGATTGCCCACAACAAATTTATTGGAACCAGTACTAAAAGGTTTGGCTAAATTCGCGCATTTAATCAATATTGAATTCTTTGACGATATGATATCTGCACTTTCCTCACTCATCAATCAGCAGGTTTTTCCGTTTCTTTTATTCATTTTTCAAGTTCAACTCAGGCAGTGAACTTTTTCATAAACTGCAACTCTTTTGTAGTTACGAATTTAAGTATTTAAGAAATTAGTTCTTTTATATCTAATTCTTGGATAGATCATCTGTGGTAGATTGATTTACTTTTCCATTTGAGAAATTATTCGTATAATGTTGATAAATATATGAAGAAAACTGTTTTGTACTGAGGGAAATTCATGATTGAGAAACTTTTCGATTATTCAGCTACCGTAGTTAAAATTTTTTAAGGAGATTTTGCGTATATGATGATTTAACATGAAGTAATTACTTCAGTATTCTAGCACCTTCGGCTGGTGGATTCGTTGCGATGCATATACACATCATTTGTAATGCTTTCCGGCGAAGGTATAGCATTGAACATCGATCCATCTCGATTTTATTGGTCGATGTACCGTTTATTACCTGCTTTGGCATTTGAAAAACAACAAGGTTTATTTATTTTAATCGGTTTATTAAACATTTATTTATATCAAGTATATCTGCTGACTTACTTTACTGCTAGATAAAGCAAATAGTTGAATCCGTTTCGATAACTAAGTTATTTCTAAGAAGTAGATACGAAGACGATGTTTTTCAGTTGTTGATTTTTATTAATGCAAAATATTTAATGATGAATTAATAGCAAAACAGTTTTTCAGATGTACTGGCAAATACATTATTGCTAATGTTACGTACATTAGATCTAATGATTAATAGCCGTCGTAAACAAGTTCCAGTATGTCGTGTAGCCGCTTACATTAAGCGTTTATTAGCATTAGCGTTTTTCTTACCCTCTTCTGGTGCAGCATCCATTTTGCTATGTGTTAGATCGTTTTTTATTGTAAGTTCTTATTGCTTTTATCTATTAACATATTTCCGGGAATTTTTCCATATATTTGTTCCTTTATAAAAAATAAAAGAAGGATTTTTTGTGAAGAATTTCAGTCGTAAGAATCTTAAAAATTATCGGTAAACACTGCGATCACTCCATGAGAATTTGAGAAATAGTTAATGTTTTTGAAAATCAAAATATTAATTTTACTGTTTTTTTTCCCACCGATTTATTTGTGTAGAAAAAAAAAATGGAAAATTGCAATAAATTTCGAGAATTCTTAAAACAGATTAAAACTCTTATTATTTTTTAAGCAAATGAATATATAGAAAAACTTATTAAATTAATTTTTTCATTAATTTATGTATTCTGAGGTTGGATTAAATGCAGTAATATAATACTATCGTTGGCTTTAATTATCCATAATGCAGTCATACTGGTAATAATTTTAAATTGTGGTGTATTAATTCTCGATTTTGTTTTAAAATAACAGAAGCGTCTTATAATATTGAACTCATGATCAATCAGTAATTAATAGGTTGATTATCAAAAAATAACTATTTGTTTTTAAATCGAGCATATAGGCTTATCCGAAATTGAACTGTATGGTGGAAAATACGGATGGGAGCTCTTATATCGAATCGTTCAAGCCAGAAATTGATGATCCGGATTGCTGTGGTGGACTTTCTTCATCAATAATCGCCGAAATAAATATTTTCTCTAGGGTAACATTTTTCAATTGCCGTTCAACTTCACGCAAAAAAGTATTGTTGAAAAAACTGTCGTCAAACAAATCTAGTTTTATAATCTGTTAAAATATTTTGCAACATGAAATTTTGTAATTTTTGTTATTTTATGGATTTGATTGATCATTTTTTTGGGGAAAGGAATGTTTTGTCAAGCAAAGAGTTCTGTTTTTTAATATTTATTTGAGGAAAAAAATGATATTCATAACCATTGCTTTCAATTAATACTATATATTTTAGCATTCTGATAAAACAGTTAGAATGATAGCGCGATATCTTCAGTCTGGCTTACCGTCTACAGGGCCGAATCATCTGTTGCCAGAATATTCAATGAAGTTAGTTGGAAATTAAAAAAAAAAAAATCTGTTGGAAATCGATTTGTTTTGCATTATTTTTTTTATCTCTATTGCTACTGAATTATTGTTTTTTTTTTCTTTTTTTTTCCAATAATTTTCAAAAAAAAAAAAAAAAAAAATCGTTTTTAAGAAAGGCATACGAATGGTATGAAGAAAACAAGAATATAGAGGAAGTTGCTGAAGAACCTTTTTTTATGAAACATATCATTGCTTTCGCAAAGGTTTTTTATTTTCTTGCATTAAGAAATATCAGAACCTGATGTTTTCTGAATTTCTGATTGATCAAGAAAAAATTTTTCTCTCTATTTCATTTTTTCAAAAAAATAAAAGAATGAATGCCACTTTAAACATTTTTTCAGAAGCATAAATTGCAACTGACATCAAAAACATTGCATCCGTTGGTATGCAAGTGGACTGAAGAAAGTATGGAAAGGAAGTCTTAAATATTTGCACATTTGTCGTTATTAATATGTTTTGAATTTGTAACATTTTGTTAAGTTTGATAAAAAGAAATTTTTCTAGTTCACTTTGTTGCCGTCTTAAATATCAATCTTCGGTTTGACCAGAATATGCATATTTTTGTCAAGTTTGATGGGACGAATTTTTTAGGTATATGATTTTGACATGATTTTGACATTTGAATGCAAGATACTGGGTCTTCCGTCAGAATAAATGCAGAATTCTATACCTGATCTTTATTCAATTTACGAGAGAATAAAATGATATTCACACATATATTTGCAATAGAAAAGGAATATTCATTCGTTTTCTTTTGTTTGCATTTCACCTCCCTCATTTTTGGAGCCGTAGAGAGCCCCCAAAAATTTCCCTTCCATTGACTTTGTTGTTATCTCAAGTACAGCAATACAAATCCATTTCACAATCATCAGAGTATTAAATTAAATAGTAGAAGCTTCGCAAAATTAAGGTAAAGTAAACAAAACAGGCGAAGTCATTTTTTTCATAACTTAATTGCTTTGCAAAATCCTCCGGAAATTTTGAACTTATATTAGCATAAAATATCGAGAAATAAGACTATTGATTAGTGTTTGAGTTCGCAGCTATTAACTATTTAATGACTGATATACATAATATTAGAATGTCTGACAAATCGTTCGTTCTGATTGTTTGCGAATCATGTCTTTTTCTCAAATAAGTTGCCAGTTAAGATTAAAATTGTTGATTAGCGGAAAAAATCAAGGGTCTTTTTTTTTTTATAATTCCTTATTCAATGATTTATTTATTTGAAATTATTCAATTAAAATTTCATTTTCCCTAATTGTTCAGATAAAAGAAACGAGTAAAGTGCTGTGTACTTCTTAGATATGCTCCTGTAGATACTTTTTAGATGAATTTCAAGTTTTGCAAGTAAACCGATCAAAACTGATGAGTCATATCCAGTTTTTTACAAAAGAATATGGATTGAAATTTCATTCCCTTCAACTATTTAGAAAAACAATGTAATTTCTCCTCCATAAAAAGTTCTAGAAATAAACGACTTCAAATCGAAAACTTTTCAGTCGATCAATCATTAATTTAAAGGTTACACTCATTAGTACTTAAAGTGATTGTCGAAAAGCGATGCAGGTCACATTACCTTTCATAGCCTCGCAATATAAATTAGAACTGTATACATAAGAGAAATGACCCTTTGAGCATATCACATCGATGCTACCACCGAATTTGGCTTCTGCTCGATCATTTATAGCACGTTTCGAAACTGATGAATTGTCACTAATATTCTAAATGTTTTGAAATTTAAATTTTGAACTTAAGAATTAAAAAGTTGTCAATGTCTTTTCATCCGAGGCGGCTAGAAAATCATATATTGTCCTTTTTCTGACTCAATAATCTGTTCCATCCGAGTTTGCTTTCTCAATTTGGTTGCTTTTTCACGAATGGAATGGAATCAAGCATTTGTAAACTCTACAAAAACACTGATGATACCTCGAGCATAAGTTCCTTCAGTTCTTGACTGTTGCATTTGATATCCATTCCAGATTCAGAACGACTTTTAATTATTTTTGTCAGTTTTGACTGATTTTTATCTGTGATATGTTTTGCAGAAATGTATGGATCTCGTATTTTTTGGTTAGTTGTGACATTTTGTTCTGACGGTGCTAACAAATCTAAATCATCTTCCTGAAAATAAAATTAAATGGAACAAAAAGTAGTAGTCAAGAAATAACAAGAATGACCATAAAATCAATTTTTGGATTTTTGACCTTTAACCCTTGAATGTTATATTTAGGCTTTTTTTGCTGAATTCAAAAATTAATCATTGAAGAAGGACTATTATTCAGAATATTGCGATAATTATTATACGTAAGTATAGATAGAATAGGATCAAATTATTTATTATAAACTGCTACTGCCTTGTGTGAGGTTGCGTTACGTTCTGTGTTTGAAATATTCAAACGGAATGATCGAATTCAATGCATTAAAAACTGAAGCAAACAGAATATGTCAACGAAATCACGATATTCCATAATTTATCCGTTCGGTTGCCATTTTGCATCGTATGTTTTGCGGAATAAATGGATGCCAGACATGGCTGTACATTAACATATTTCGGTTTCCGACATTTCGGTTATACTTCATACCCAACTCAACTGTCATTTTTGCAGTAGTCAAATGGTATTTTGCTTGTGTGTAGGTAACCTATTAATTAGGTTAAATGAATATCAAAATTCATTATCATTCGGAACGAGAAAAATTTAATTGATAAAGTAGTTGTTATCGCTGTGGTAGTGATTTTCAGCAATGTTAGATGTTTTTTTAATGATAAATGTAATGAGTAGGTAATTAATTGTCTCAATGTACAATGAAGTAACATTGCATTATCAGTTATCGCTCAATTATCAATCAGTTATCTATTTTTTAATTGTTTTATCTTTAAGAGAACTTCAGAAATTTTGTGTAATAATGACTACAATAGAACGATATTCTCCGATTGAAATATGTTGCAATATGTACTGCTATATAATAATTATCGATTGATCAATTGGTATTAACTTATGGGATAATAGCTGAATTCGATATTGAAAGTGAAATGGTCAGTGAAATATTCCAAACCATCTGTAATATTCATTGTAGACAGATACTATTTACATGATTAAATAGTTAAAAAATCCGGTCAGTTGTTCAATTACTTGTAATTCAGTTCATTTAAATGATAATGATAGTACCAGTGAGATTTCTCCTGCGGAGCGCTTTAGAATACGTGATCGTGTGTTACCTTTCACTTTTACTATTGGTAGTTCATCACTTCCAATTTTTTTGTTCTAAAATAAACAAATCATTTATTTATTGCTTACTTTTTTAGGAATGATCAAAAGTGAATGAAAAATTGACAGAATAAATAAATCAATAGAACAATTAAAAACAATTTTTTTTAAGTAGTTTAATTTAAAAAAGATAATAGAATATGTGATTGCGTTAAAGTGAAAAAATGCTTCAGCTTCTGCATTCAAGAAAAATTAAACTTCACCAATTTTAATTTGCCATTATGAATTTTTTTACTAATCATTTTATCATTGCTATCAGATGTTCCATTTGAACAAAATATTGAGCATGGTGATGAGGATTGACAGCTACACTTTGATTGTAGATTGCTTAGTGAAATTGCAGTAACTGGTATTAGCAGCAATATGAAATGAATCAACATTCTGGAGCAGCAAAAATAATGTATCACTCAAAAGGATCTAAATTTTTCCCAAATTACTGTATTGTTATGCGATATGATAAGATATAAAAATCTTAGCATAAATTTTAAAAAATATGATGCAATACCATGACTTTCCTTACAAGCCTATAGTTATAATAAAGTGAAATGTTTATGAAACTTTGAAAATAATTATGATCGAAAATAAAAACAACGATAGTTATCTTCGTAAATTTTGAATTATACTTTTAAAGAGGAATTAAAAATGATAAAATTATTCCTGCATATGATTACAAAAAAAAAAAAAAAAAAAAAAAAAACCAAAAAATGCGGCTAAAATTTAAAATGTAAGTTGCGGCATCTTATTTCACCTCCTAAGAAAGTTTTGAGTATGAATTTAAGAAATGATGTACAAAATGGATCGATCCAATTAGCGTATAAAAAAAAATTATCACTAATATAAGTGACAGTAAAAATGGTAGTCCTTTTCTCTTTCTTTTTGAGAATTTTAGAAATGAAATATTTAAATGAAAAGTAGATTACTTTTGTTTATTCATTTTTTCACATATCAAATAATGGAAAAAAAAGTTCGCATAAGTTTGAAATTGAAATAAATGTAATAAATAGTTCAAACTTTTAATTAATGATTGATTGCATTGTTCCAATAGATATCGTAAATCTTATTAAATATGCGTATTTTGTATTAAAATACGGACTAATTTTTTAATTTTCTTAAACACTTCGAGCATATTAAACAAAAAAGTTTCAAAGAAAGCGGATAATTTTTAAAGAAGAAGCGGAAATTTCTTCAACGATAAGTGTTGGAGATGATGAAGATGATGATATGTATAAGAATGGATTGGTTAAATGTTCGAAGGGATGTTCATGGCAACTGGCTGAGAATGAGGTTACCAATCATATCACCCAATGAACCAAACAATTATCAACAATTTCATCAAATCAACCTACCATTGTCTCTCTATCTGTTATCGTCATCCTTTGTCAGAAAGTAAGATAAAAAAAAATTATTTTTTTTTCTCTTTTGCATTAAATTTTATAAAAAATATTTGTTTAAATTTTTTAAAAAATCATTTAATCTCTATCTTAAATAAATGTAATATGACAGTCAAGAATCAAAAAATTTTGAAAACTGAAAAATAAAATTAAAATACAAAAAAAAAATTTAGTTCCATAAACTAAAGAAAAAGCAATTTTTGACAGCAAAATAAATAGATAATATTAGTTTTACCTTATCTTTTGTTATATCTATTTGCAGTTTAGAAGGAATCAATCCTTTTTTTTTTCATGATATGTAACAAGCTTAGAGGCTTTTTTTCGTTTATTTTTCCAGAAACTTCACAAGCAACGGATAATTATTTTAACCTTGTCCTGGAATGTTTGATCGAGAAGTTTGGATGAAAGACTAGTGTAAAATCAATTTGTTGCGCCAAACAGTGAATTGATAAAAGTGGAACAATCAAGATAGTATAACTAGTTAATTATGCATTTGTAATTAATGTGCATAATTAATGACATAATTTTTGATAAAATAAGCGTATATATATGATTCAAATGAGGCATGCAATCTAATTAACAATTATCCTCGAAAACTTTTAGCGAATATTATAAAAAAATTTGAATTAATCGATAATATTAAATAGAATTTTACATTTGATTATATTTTTCAAAAAAAAAAAAAAAAGAGGCGAAATATTTTCAATTAATCGAAAGATTTATTTTGATAAAAGCAATGAATCTAATGAAAATTATTTTATGAATAATCATCAATTTTATCCTTCATGTGTAGTCTCTTATTTTACAATTATATTTATTTTTGATATTATTTAAATAAAATAATATAATGTATGAAAATTTGTTGATTTATTTTTTCATTTATTTTTGCGGACTTTTTTTTTCTTCATATTCATTTTAATTGCGATATCTTAAATTTTCTACTTGTTTCTCGATATAACACAGTGCATTTGTCCTTTTGCAAAGTGGAAAAATGAAAAATATCTTTCTTTTTTTTTCAAATAAAAATTAGGAATTGATAAACTGAATTGAATTTAATGCGAAATTATAATTCATTGATTTTACTAAAATAGAAATGAAAATTGCTTAATTATTTTGGCTTATTATAAAGTTTTGATTACATATTTAATAGCAAAATTGATATTAAGTTTTTTTTAGACATAATTCTAAACTTTCTTGAAGTAACTTAGTTGATAAGGAAGTTCGGCATTTTTTTGAGAAAAACGTTATGCATTCACAATGGGAGCCAATATGATCTTATCGAATATGCATATTCTTATCTATTTGATAAATTGAATAAGTAATCAGTCTATTTTATTTTTCATAGGTTATTGAATTATTCAAATTTAAAATAGTCTGAACAACATACTGTCAAATAAATTTTTTGATACTTTCTTCATATATTCTACAATTTCATTTGTTTTTTCGACATTATCGCCGAATATCTCAATTAAAATTTTATTAAAATTAAGTAGCAACTAAATCTTACATGAAATTTTTCTCAACAATGTAAGTAAAACAATAACAGAAAAAGAAAAAGACAATGAAAATTCGTCATAATTTTAAAATTCATTAATACAAAAGGAAGAAAGGAAAAAAAAAAAAAGCAATTATAATGAAATGTTTCTTTCCATTTATTCCGTTCTATTTATAACATTTTCATTCAACAATTTCCCTAACATTTGAATTAAAAAGAAGTAATTAAACGGGAACAGTGATAGTTGATGGCGATCGTTTCTTCCTGTTTCGATGATAACACCGTAGGAATTCTCGTAGATGTAATCGTACAGCTGGATTACACATGTAATAAATAAGGATACGAATGGCGCTAGTAAACATGTACACAAAACTAACTGTATCCGAAAATACGGTATGAAAAGTACTTGCCATCATTGGATCATCCGGGTTACGAAGTATTGAAATATTAGATCTGAAAAAGAAAAAAAAAGAAAAGAAAAAAATATGCATTATTTGTGATAAAACAAGAATATTTCATAAATCAACATTGTATTTTGTTCATGATAACGAAGAAGTTTATAAATCAAAAAATAGAAATGAACCTCTCTAAGACTGTAAGTATCAAATGGAGACTATTGCTGATCAAATAACTAGTAACAATGGCAAGCATCGTACAGATAGCATCACGAACTGGCGTAGACATTTTACAAAACGGTCTAATTGTTATAATTGATACTGGAAAAAATTTTCCATTATTTAAAAAAGAAGCTTCTTCAAGTAATATTTTTTAAGTTAAATTTTCATGAGTTATTTTATTCGACTATAATACTTAGAAACTTATATAAATTGACAGAATTAAATTTCAAATATAAGGCTTTTCTAAAAATTGCATTAAAATTCAAACTGACAATAATTTCTTTATGATCTACTAATATGTCCTTCCTTTGAAAAGATAAATGTTCCATAATATGAATAATTATTTTTACATTATGTCTGTAAAATTTTAACCTTTATAGAAGTTTGATGTGTCCTTATATCTTTTTTTTACATAATGTTTTAGCATAGGAATATCGATTTTATATGTTAATAAATAAGCATAAGTATTTCAATAAGAAAGCTCACATTCACTTTTTCTTTTACACAAAATACTATCGTTTTTTTTGAACTCTGAACTCCATCTGATACTTAATGATCTACGCTTATGTTCGAGCATTGAAGCGCTTTGATTAGATCGATCAAATACGGATAAAGCATTTGATTTAGAATGTTTATTTTGTTCTTTCTTTAACTGGTTTTTATTCGAAGTAAAATCTGGACATAACAAGTAATCCCCATTTATGCTTTTCTTCTGTTGATCCAAATTTTCTTTCGGTAATTTTCGAATGATAATCTGCAAAATTTTGAAGACTTTTAAAAATTTTACAAAATTTTTGAAAATCAACTTTTAGAATTCAAATGCATATAGCAAAGCCAAATACATCTCAACTTAACTGAAAACAATAAAAAAGAAGTTTCAAAAATATTACATCCTGATATTTTATGATATCATTAAATAATTTTTAGTTTTGAGAGAGGGAAAAAAAACAACGATTTTTTCTGAAAAACTTACGAAATTGAATACAACAAGGACGATGAATGGTATAAACGTTTGAGCAATAGATAACAGATGGAAATCGAAGAAATAGTAAACTTTACTTTTGTGTACCCAGTCAGCTGGTCCAGTACTTTGAGTGCGTAAAAAATCATTACAATTCGGAAAATGATGTACCTGATAATTAAAATAATGAGTCTTTTTCTGCTTTGTCTTTTGAATTAATTAAATTTCAGATACATACTGTAATGAGAAAAAAAAAAGTACAAAATCGCTTGTTAACTTATTTCTTTAAAAAATGCACAATTTTCCAAAAATAAAAAAAAGGAAGGAAAAAAAGCAGATATAGTTTGGTTTCTAATCATCAATTAATTTTTTTTTGGACAATCATTTTTTTGGTATTCTTTATCTAAATTTATAACTATAAAAAGTAAGTATTTGTGTTTGGTCGGTAAAATGTAATTTTTCTTAATTTTGAAGATTTTAAACAATTATATCTATACACTAGAATTAATTTGAAAATTTTATTATAACATCGGAATAAGTTGTACGAAAAAAAATATGTGTATATATTCTCGGAAATTTCAAATAAGCTAGTTGGATGCTGTAATGTATAATTAAAATAAAATTGGGTGAAATAAAATAAAATAAAAGTAAAATGGATGATAAAATAAAATTGGATTCTGTCGGTGCTTAAATTAACATAATTAAAAAAACCAAATATTGGAAACACTTTTTGCAAGACTTATTATAATAGGGCTTTGCTTGTTTAATGAATGAGCATATCAATATCAGGAAGCTGAAAATAAATTGGAAAGGATTGGATCAAACATAAATTAATTCAAGATCAATTTTAACGACTGATTCGGTGAACTTTATCACATATTGATAGATAGATAAAGGTATGATTTAAAGATATAAAAAGACATACTACGATAGCAAATGCTGTTGGCAGACGTGAAATGGTACAACAAAGTAGCAGAAGAAAGACGGTAATTTGATGGCCTCGATCACTGAACATTCGTTTTAAAAATTTTGTAGTTTTACCGCCTGATATCCATACAAGACGTTCCAGTGTGGTTAAAATCAGCATGTATGGAATAGCTAACTGTGTTATTCTACTTATGACAAATGCTGGTACGATATAAATATGATACAGTATGAATAAATTCTGAAAATATTAACATTTAAAGTAATTTATATTATTTTTTTTATGCTAATTTTTGATAACGTGTTTTTGCATTAATTGCTTTAAATAGATATGTCCTTAATTATTTATATGATTTATATTAAATCACTTTTATCACCTGTTTGAATACTAATAAAGAAAGAGAAACTTACTGAAACTTTAAGATAAACAATTGCTGCATCAATTCCAAATAGCATGATATAGAGAATGCAAATTAAAGCATCAAGAATTGCCAGTACTAAGAAATCAAAAATACTTTATTGGTTTTCCAAATAATCGCTTAATGTAGCTTAATTAAAAAGTGAAAAAAATCAATAAATTCTGGAAAGAAAAACCAAGATTTTGATAATTAATATCTTACCAGTAAGAAATTTGGTAGATGTTGGATAAGCTCGTGTCACAAATATATATACTAAAAGTAGATTGCCACAAGTTCCAAGCCATGCAATGAATGATGCAATCATCAAAAAAATGAATCGTGCCAATGTGTAAAATTCAGACTGAAATTTCGTAATAAATATTGTGATATATGGAAATTTTTGCCAAAAATTTGGTAAATTACAAAATTTTGATAAGTTTGTGATATTTTTTTTTACGAAATTTCGGCAAACTTTTTTTTTTAGATGAAATTTTTCAATAGTATAAAAGCAATAGTATTTTCTTCTTCTTAAAAAAAAGAAAAGAAAAAATGAATCTCCACAAGACTACAATTTAAACAACTTCTTTAGATGAAAAGTTTTTGCTTTTTTTTTTTCAAATTTAGCACTATATTTAATTTTGCAGTGATAAATTTTCAAAAATATCACATTTTTAACCCTTCGAATTTTTTTTTTCTTTTTCGAAATTAAAATGATTCAAAATATTTTACTTTTTTTAAATTTTTGTTTGACAAAAATATTTTTATTGGATAATTTCTGCAATTTTACAAATTTTTTACCTTAAAAGGTTATTGTTTCTTTCTTTTTTTAAAAAAAACATCACACATATTGTAAAAAATATTATAACATATTTGCTTTTGAACAAAAAGAAAAATGATCGAAAAAAACTTTCATGCACGTTTTTTGAGAAAAAATACTTGAAAATTAAGAACCATTAAATTAATTTTGATATTCTTCGACGTTAAATAACTTCATTTGATGATAGTAAGAAGAATAATATTCAAATTTGGAACTTTCATTGTTCTTTTTTAAAATATGTGCCGCCTTTTGCTAACTTATTATATTAGAATGTCTATTGTATCAAAAAAAAAAGCTGTGTGAATTCACAATTAATAGCAATTTTAAACACAAATTTATTTCTATCAGCTAATTAATCAATTGATATATTTTTAAGTATTAAGTGGTGATAATTTCTACCAGTAATCATTTGTTAATTTATTCTTAAGAATTTCTATGAGCTAATCAATTGATTGATCTATTCTCTTAAACAATAGGTATTGTAAAGTTGATAATACCGGATCCTCTCAATATTCTTAATTATATTTTATCATTTTCCTTTGTCTTGTCAAATTTATTCATTTATTCATTCATTTATTCCTTTATAACAATTTACTAAATTTATTCGATTGATTTATTTCATTGCAAATATGAACAAAATAAATAATCTTGATGAATATTATTTCGGTGGAAATATGAATCATTGAAATTCTATACTATTATAATTCGTTATTTTTTTAAAACTGAAAATTCTTCAATTTTTTTTTTGTTATTAAAATCCTTGTTGTTAAAGTTCCATTTTTATAAGCATATATATATATATATATATATATTCTAATTTCTAAAAACTTTCGTTATTTGCTTCTCTCAAAATAATTTTGTTTTTTTATGCTTTCTATTCAGAGAGCTAAAAACAGACATCTATTTTCCGCTTATTTTTCATTTTTTATTTTTTCCGTAAATCAATAATGAAGTAAGAAAAGTAAATAATTAGTTACAAAAATCAAACACAAAAAATGGATTTTTGCTTTTCAGAAAAGAAAAAAAATTTTTTTTTGCACTTACAGAAAGTAAATTTCTGATATTCATCAAGAAATATGCATATATTTATAGATTAAAATAATAAATGGATCGCAACATCTCGAATTCAAAATTGTTTCTGATGTAATGTGAATGAATAACGAGATGATAATTATTTCATGAAAAAAAAATCTTTTTTTTTTTCCAGTCTTTTGGGAAATAAAATGTAATTAATCATCCGGCACTTTTTAATATACAAATGTCTAGAGATTAGATTTCAAAAATAGATTGGAACATTTCGAATGCAAATTTGTTTCAGAATTAATACGGATGAATAGATAGAATGGTAGCTACTCGATGGATAAAAGTTATTCTAAGCCTTTTGGAAAATAAAATGTCAATATTCATTCAGCTTTTGTAATATACATACTTCTGGAGAATAGACTGAAAAATGGATCGCAACATCTCGAATGCAAATTTGTTTCTGAATTAATACGAATGAATAATAATTGGAATAACCATTAGAAGATGATTTTTATTAGTATAATCAAAAATATTACGAAATTGTCAATTCTTTTACTAATCGAATATATTTTTAGAAATCAAATACTCAAAAAATATGTCATAAATGAGAAATTAAATAGATAATTGCCACAATCGATAAAGTACAAAATGAAAGGTTAGAGGAAATTTTCAGGTTGAGAAATTGCGAAAATGTGCGAAAAATGAGATGAAATTGTGGGAAAAATTTTTTGAAAATGAAAATTAATTCCTGGTTTAATTTATTATATTGTTAGTGAGAATGGGAATTTTTAAATTGTTGAAAGGAAAAGGTTAGAATTGTGAACGATCGTGAAATGATTATAACGAATTCAGAAAATGCATTTGGAAAATTCTGTGTTCATTCAGCTGAAAGACTTCGAAATTATTCCGAAATTTATAACAAAGTAAACAAAAAGTGAAGCAGTCGAATGTTAATTAAAAAGTAATTTATATTAACATTCCATTGTTTAGATCAAATTTTAGCAAAACGCAAAAAAAAAATTCTTCAGAATTAATTAAAATAGTAAAGTTATAAAAAAAGATAGGTCTTTTTTCGCCAAATAATTGTTTAAAATTTTTTAAATTTCAAAAATTTTATGACAAGGGGAAAAAAACTGAATGGAAAACTTACATCACCACACAGCTCTGATTGTTGCATTTCATCTCCATAATTATCCATCATTAACAGCGTCTCATTTTCCATAAAATTTTCCATCCTTCAAATGCTGAAAAGTAATTAGTTTTTCAAATAAGTTTCAATTCCAAAAACTTGAATTGAATTAAGCAGATTTCGCGCAAGTGATCGTACTGATTGTCAATAGCAATAAATTTTTTACGTTAGCAGCGTTTTTTAAATTAAGAAACGTATGTAAATAAACGAGGTCAAACATACGAATTAAATTATTTTCCATAGCTACTAGTAACCGACACCTCTGACTTTCAGTTAGTGAGTGTTAAAGATTCTATTTTTCTGATATATTTTAAGCTATGCTATATTATTGATGCATGCTGATTGAATTTCGCAAAGAAAACCGAAATAATTTCATTTCTTTTTTTTTTTTTGATTTCGGAAACATTTCTTTCAATTTATTGTATTTAAAGGCCCTATTTCTTCGATATATTTTAAGCCATCCTATGCTGCTAATGTACTGATTCAGTCCTGTTAAAAAAAGTTCAGATAATCTCGTTTTTTTTTTTTTTTTTTTTTTTCAAAAAAAAAACTCCGGAGACATTTCTTGTAATTCCAAATGATAAAAATAAAGGACGAATAGCTTAAAGAATTATCAATATTTAAAAATGACATTCGAAATCTTTTCAATAATTCCAAAATTTTCACCTTATCTGGAAAAGAAATCAAATAATTTTCTGTTCTTAAAATAGAACTCTTCTCTTTTTTATCACTAGACATAATGGTTTTTTTTTTTTTAAAGACGACAAACTCTTTTATTGGTTACTTACATTTAATTTTTTTTAAACTTCCACTTATCTTCCTAGTAGTAGCAAAAGTTATTTTTCACTTTTTTTTTAGAAAAGTTATTTTAACATATTTGCATTTGCTAAATTATGCAGTAAGATTATGTATGTGTAAAATCGGTCATGATTTAAATATATATATTTAAATCGGTCGTGATATAAATATCTATATATATAGATCATTACTAATTCAACAATTATTTCACCATAGAAATGAAATAATATCAACATTAATATACTAGTTGTACTGAAACTTGTCATAAGTTGGCTATTAACTTACTTAAATTTGGAATAGCTTGGTTTTATTTATTTCGAAGCTTTTCCATTAATAGCAGTATCAAAATATTTGGTAAAATGCATAGCGATAAGATAAAAAAAAATTGCTTTTAAATTATTCAAATAAAGCATTTCGATACAAAACTTAATTCGCTTGCAACACTATTTATTTATGTCGCAAACCTAAAAAAATAAGAAAAACATCGTTATCGTAGCATCATCAATTTTATTGAAGCTCTATAATCCTTGTTAGCCAAACTTTGAATTTCCAATAATTTAATTAATATTGACTACATACCTAATTGTTTTTCAGTAGATATTATAGTGGTAAGACGACTGATATTGTTACCATCGATTAATTAATTCAATTATGCATTACATAATATATCGAATTCCAAGAATGAGAAAAAAAAAAGGAAGCAAAAAATTCAATACTCTTTAAAAAAAGGAATGAAAAAATTTGATTAAAGAATTTTGTGAAAAATTTATGAAAAAAGTTGTGAATATTCTGAATGCAATTAAATATATATTGCTAAATTTCTGTTGCTTGGTTTGTTTATAATTTGAATTTTTTGATTTTTCTCGTAATCAAATTCGTCTTTTCTCCTATCAATAATTAATATCGCTAAAAAATATGTGACTCATTCAATGTATAATGTCACTTTATTTAAGCATGCATTCGTAAGCTTGCGCAATTATGCATTACATAGCATGGCATGCATGCTGAATGCTGAATTCATAGCACGCTGAATTCGTACATAGCATGCTGAATTCATATATATTACTTTCTTTTCCTTGGTATTTTTAACTTTGAAACAAACATTTTAAAAATTGGGATTCACTTAGTGATCAAAATAATATCTCTGGATGACAATTTTGGAACTTCTGTCTCGAAATTAAAAATGCTTAATTATTTCTCTTCAATCACTTTAATTAATTATTTTATAGTGGCAAAATAGTCAAAATTTAATCGAATCAATGTGAAATTGTGCCGAATTCTTATTTTGTATTTTTTCGATTATTTTTGATCATAGGCAATCTAACACGAGAAATGACAGTTCATTATCAATCTTCTTTACCAATTAATTAATCAGGAACTAAAATATAGAAGAACTGGAATTGAAGAATTTTGTTGCATAAAAATTAGTGGCATATTTTATAACACATAAAAATTAGTGAAATATTTTATAACAAGCAATGCTGAATATATTTAATATTTTTCTTCAAAATTTGGTAGTTTCTGAGGTGTCTCGGACTAATATGATAAAAATAATAAGAGAATAAAAACAGGCATAATTTGCAAAATTTGGTGTGAAATTTTGACTAAATTTTTCAT
The DNA here is from genome assembly GCA_002249935.1 of Onchocerca flexuosa. Taxonomy (NCBI): domain Eukaryota; kingdom Metazoa; phylum Nematoda; class Chromadorea; order Rhabditida; family Onchocercidae; genus Onchocerca; species Onchocerca flexuosa. The sequence continues at coordinate 1,209,112 of KZ269978.1, read as the reverse complement.
TTTATTTTTTAACTTAAAAAATTTCCTGATTAGTGTCTTTTTTTTAACATGAGAAGAAGGAAAATTTTAAGATAATTCGTTAGCAATAACAATTACTAATGTTTCATTTCTATTTATAAATATTTTATGAAAAGTTTATTTCACGAAAAACTTCACAAAAAAAAAGACAGCATATGAGAGGAAAAAGAGATGATGACAATATTTAATGTCACCAACTGAAAAATAGCCAATCCTTTGGTAAGTCATAGAACATATAATATCCTTGCAAATTAATTAGGCTCCAGTATCTAATGCCAACATTGAGCCCATAAAATATTCTGTGTGTATTATACTTGAAAAAGTCGTAATTAAATATGATATATTGATAATATGAATTAAATATGAAATTAAACATGATGTAGTAGTGAGAATTAAACACTGACAACAATAATTCTTTATTAGCTATTAAAATTGTAAAATTGATTTTAAAATAAAAAACAAGTTAATAATATTATTTGGCAAAAAAACATAAAAGCAAAAAAATTTTTAAAATGTTGTTGCTGTAAATGTATGGCATTTCATTTAATTATTTGCATAATTAAAAAAAAAAATTTTCTTTTCTAAAAAAAGTTTTTAGCTATATTGTTTGATTTATACTTATATTTATATTTACATTATATTTGTATTTATATTGAATTTTATATTTACATGCTATAATAGCGCCAAAAACAAATGAGAATTCTTTTTCTTTTTTGTAATAAAAATGCATCTATGTAACATATATCTGCAACATTTTTCACTTTCTATTTTTTTTTTTTTTTTTTTTTTTTGTTTTTTTCATTTCACAAAATTTTTGAAACAATAAATAACAAGTATTTTTTCCCATAAAAAATTAATAATCTGTTATCAAACATTGTGTTTCTTTTAAATGTTCATGCAATGACTCTTTCACAGGAAATTTTTCAATAAATAATTCGAAAAAGAAGAATTCAACGATGTGTGATATTCTTCAGTGTTTGTTATCAGATTCTCATCAAACAAATTTTGTAATATAACATATTTAATTAATTAATAACATTTGATAATTTCTTTGTTCGACTTTATCGGTTTTTTCCAGACAAATATCGACTTTTCTGGACATAAAAGTTGTCAAATATTATTTATTACCTTGACATGTTTTCCCCGTTTAAGTTTAAGTTCATCTGTAAAATTTAGTTATCAAATTTATTGCCGTTGATTTCATAGATGAAAAAGAATGAAAGAAAGATAATTAAGGATAAATGATTAAAAAACCGATATAGTCTATTCAAAAATTATCAAATAAATATGTATTCAAAAATTATCAAGTAAAATAAAGAAGTTATTACACATTTGATAAAATTTGAATAAAAGGTAAAGTATTGAGAGAAAAAAAAGAAAAAAAGGAAAATGACATGAACGCGAGAGTGGTTGAAAAGACAAGAAAGGTTTTGCCTAAACTGAAAGTAATGGTAATAGCTAAATAAATGGCTCCCAACGGGATAAGTAGAGAAATAGGAATAAAAGTGGAAAATAGAAAGACGAGAGAAAGGCGGAAAATTCAACAGAAGATATTAGAGAAATAAATTGGAAACAAATCGTTTATTCAGCAATCCGGAAAATTTGAGGTCTTTTTTTTTTTCTTTTTTTGAATGAATACTAATGGTTTATTCATTAAAACGAGTGAAATTGTCTGCAGAACTGAATTGTATCATGGGAAAAATTAATTAGAAAAAAGGAAAAAATTTTGTTTGTATAAAATGTTGAAAAGACAAAATAAATTTCAACAAATTTCAAAAACCTTTGCTTATATAGGAAAAATTACCTATTAGTAAAATATTTTATTAATTCCGAACAACTTTAAATGATGTTGAAATGAAACATGCTAACAGTTATGTGATAGTTGTAATCGACTGGATGGCATTATAAATGGATATTGTTCTGGAACTTTGAAGGAAATGAAATAGGTCATTTTTCAGAACATTCGATAGTTAACAACGTAATCCGGAAAATTTCACATTTGCGATTCCCTCTTAATTATAATTCTGTTCAAAATAAGCATGCAAAATCTTTTTTAAAATTCTAAACATTTAAAATAATCATCCTAAATGATGTTTTGAAAATTGAGGCTATTTCTGAATTTCTGAAGGCGCTAATTTAGAAAAGCAAAATTATATTTAGAGATAAAAGAGCACTTTGTAGATGCATGCAAACATAAATATAAATGCGGAGGCATTCTCATACTTCTATTTCTTAATAAACGACAATTGCTTTTCTGATAACTATTGATACTAATTATTTCAATTGTTCGGCATGAGATGGAAAACAAACTTACTGAGACAAACTTATAATAATTATTTCAATTATTCGTGCTCAATAATGAAAACAAACTGATTGGGGCTTTTTTTTTTTTGATAGATTCAACTAAATTATAAAAAAAAAAAGTTAAAAGGTTAGTAAAAGTGAAAAATTTCTGCAAATAAATTGCTCAAAAATATAAAAAAAAAAAGAAGCAAAAAGATTTAATTTATGAATATTGCTTGAACGATGATGAAATAAATTCGTCCAGTTTTATCATCTTATTTCTAACATTTTAAAGTTGAGTTTATTAGTATTGAAACTAAGGAGAAGATATATTGAGCCAAAAATATCGATTGTGTATTTCTTTACAAACTTAAAAATTATACTAAAGATAATTTCGGAGGAATTGAAGTAATCCTTGAAATTATTTTAATATTCAAATTTTCAGCATTAAGATGTTTTTTCCTGTTTTTTTCTTGATTAATTTCAGCTTAATACTAATGTAAATAAAATTATAATCCAGAATTCGATCCCGAAAGATGGGACTTTATGAATAATTACTAACTAGTTGTGTCCATCTAAAACTTACTGCAGTGTCCTTCATTGTAGGCAAATAAAATTTTGAAAAAAAAATATAAATTTTAAAATTATAGACGAAACCAATCATGATTCTATTCTAAAATAACAATTTATTTCTATTGAATATTTTCGTCTCAAAATTAGGAAAAATAAGACAAAGATTACTCTTCTCGGTGAAATGCTTGAAAAGATATATTAAGCACTTAAAGTAATGGCACCTAAAGATACTTTTTTTTTTTTCGGACCATTTCAGTGCTCAAAAACGTTTTGAGCTGAGATAAAGCCAAGAAAAATCGAAAGATTGATTTAAGATCCAAAAAATTTTTTTTCGAAAAGAAATCGCATAAAATTTCACTGGAAAAATGCACTTACTACTATCGAATCAGTAGTATTTGCAAATAATAGCTTTAATTAGGCCGACAAGTGAAAAGCTTAATAAAAATACTAAGCCGCAATTTTTTATGCAATAATAAATTAATTTTCTTATTTTGTATAGTTTACGTGAATAAAAATAAATAATAAACATTAAAATTTTTGCAGTTTTTTGGAGCAAAAGTGCAAATCACTAAAATATGATAATTTTCATTCATATTTTAATCTTTGCTGCTAAGACATGAAGAAATTCCGCTAATGTTCAGCAAATAATATTAATAGATTATCCGTTCCTTATTTGTTAATGATAATTTGCCCAGAAAATGATCTGTGCAGATTGTTATGAAATTCATTGCAATTTATAAGAATAATTCAAAATTTAAAGCTTTAATTTGTAAATTTGTTACGTGCATGTTGCAGAAGCAAATGACATATATAAATTTGCTATTTCATTAATTGTTATTAATCAATTAACGTGGATCGATGAGAAATAACAACTAGCCACTATAAGATTTATTAATCTATAATATAATATCGATAGATTGATTATAGCTTTAAACAAGTAGAAATTGGTGTTGCTTGATCATTTAATAAACTTAGTGTAGCTTAATTGCCAATTATTCATTCGGAAATTTTTTACATCACTAATCTTTTTTTCCAGATAAATTAGATAGGATGATAAGAATAAGATTTAATTGTTTGTCAAATATAATTCAAATGTATAATGCAGTAGAAAAACTTCTCATGCTTCAAAAAAAAATATTAAATGAAGAACGAAATCAGTATTATGTCATTTGAAATTATTACTGAAAATATGAAAAAAGACAAATATTTAAAGTATCAGAGAAAAACTGAATTTTTTGAGAATTGTTGCCAAAGATTGTTGCAAATTCATTCATCAAAAATTAGCAAACAAATGGTATTATTACTATAAAATGATATTTCACGTAATTGATAATAGTAACAGATAGTTGACAAGGGTACTGCAATAAACGATCTTTAAGCTAGATTTTTAAAATGCTCTACTTTAGTTATTTCGAAATTGTCAGATAATTAAGCGACTCAAAACTAATTTCAATTGTCGAATACGCTTTTCGTAGTAAGCTAAATGTATTGGCTGCATTTATTTTTAACTATCATCAATCATTTCTCCACTTTTTGTTTTTAAAAGTATTACAATTTAATTCTTCCGCTTGATGCAACAATCCTGTCTCATGAGATTGCTACTATTATCATCGGAATATTTTTTATTCACATCAATGATTTATTCTCTATCCCATGAGATATCTTGATTAATTCTCTGTTAGATATCTTAAACGACTATTCAATGTTATGCGCAGCATTTTTAATTCTTTTCATTAGCCTTATCACATTGTACCATGCACAATTTCCACATTCATGATCCATTATAATTCTGGATGCTCTACTCGTTTCAAATGAAATAACATTATGAAGCAAAACTTAATGCCCCTTAACACTGCATAATCAAACTTAATGAAAAAATAAGGAATCTTTTTCGTCCAAAACATTTCATCTGAAAGAAATTGTAGAATTACAATTACCATTGAAATAATTTTATGTTACTTAGATGCTTATGGTCGCAATAATATGTAAATGCAAAGATATATATAAAATTGGAAAAGAAAATAACAAAAGGAATGAACATTTTGAAATTATTTCTCTTTTATTTTTTACTTCTAAAAAAAGAAAAAAGGGAAAAACAGTGAAAAAATATGCTTTTAATTTATATCAAATAATGCTATCATTTCTTATGTCTATCTCTATCATTATTACATTTCATGATATTTAATTTTAGTATTAGAATTAGGTAGCAGGGATAAAATTAAATATCATTTTATCATACATTCAACTTCATCACTACTACAAAAATTAACAGTAATCTTATCAGTGGATATTTCGAACAAATGATATAATGATGAAATTATTATTTTTTTTGATAAATGCATAATAATATAATCTTATATTCGAAATTCAATAATATTATGACAAAAAATGCAATGAGAAAAATAGATGTTATTATTGGATTCCAGTGGGGATAAAGCTTGATGAATGACATTTAAAGTCGAAAAAAAAATGCACAAAATCTAATTTTTTAAAAATTTTTTTTTTTTTGGTAAGCTACCGGTGGATAAATACTTTTCATCGATATTTTTGAAATTTTCGAATCTTCTAATGCGAAGATCTTTCAAATTTAATGAATTAATTTAACAAATAAAACTAATTCAACAATGAACAAATTCCAACAATGAGAGAGGCAAATGATTTATGATATGCTCCAAATCAATGGCAATTGTCAAATGCCAGGATAACCAATGAAATCACAGTTATTGGCCAGCATATTTATTTTAATTTTTAGCCTTTTTTTTTATTGATTTTCATTTAAATTCATTTTTCCACATTTAATTTTTTTCTTTTATCAATTGGCCCGCTTATTTTATTCAGGAAAGCATGAAATGCTATTTTTACCTCTATTCGCTGTGGAGAAAATGCCATAATATCGCATCCCAATCCATTTGATGTGAATGTGCACATTTCAATTTTTTTGGATCTACGAAAAAAGAAAAAGAAAAATGGAGACTCAGCTATCGAACACAGCTCTCATCTCTGAATTCACAAACGTAGAATATAATCCATATTTTTTCGGATCAATTTAATGGTAACATATCCTACTGTAATTTCTCGAAATGCGAATAAATTTATGAGCAAAATAAGTGCAATTTTTTGAAAGCAAGTTTCAACTTGCAAAAGAAAGAGGCAAATCACAATTAATATCAATTTAGGCGACATTTTGCAAGTATTTTTTAATATCCTTTAGAAGATATTTGTACAACGATCCATAGCGCCAATGCAGGGAAAATAAATGATTTAAAAGTGAAATATTTCGCGAAAATTGCACTTGTTTAGAAGTTTAAAAAAAAAAAAAAAAAAAAGAAAACTATTTCGAGACCCTGCCGAATTGTTTAAAAAATGAAGAAATGATGACTGACCGAGATTAATTCTTGATTGGATTTTCATTTAATACTTTTTGGAAAATGTGAAAACTTATGCTAACTTGGATTTCTATCAAAGCACTGCTAATCAATTGGTCTTGATTTTACCGTCGATAATTCTGAAAGCAGAAAATACATGCTTCGTTGCATGATAATTGCATGAAAGGCTTCATTTTCGGATCGTTGCAGCTATCTTTCAATAAAGAGGACTGTTCTGTCATATCGAAGCAAATATCTAAATCTTAGGCGATCGATGCGAAAGCAAAACAAACAATTAATGAATTCAATAAACGTTGGGTAACTATAACGAACTTAGCAGTTGACAAACATTGAAAGAGATCTTTTTGACTTTTCGTTTTCACGGCTTGATTTTATTATACTATATTTTAAAAACAAATATATTTAAAAATATGTTGGACAGTAAATTTAATAAAACTTTTTTTTTTTAATAGTTTACAGCTCTATCAGACAGTACTAAATAATTGGTCATGATTAACATGAGACTTAGGTCAGGTCAGAAATTCGGTAAGACTAATCCAAGAATATGCTACAAGCATCCAAGAATATGCTTGTAGTTCAGAAGGTGTCGCTGAAATCGAGAGGATAAAAGAAAAGAACCAGCGATTCCTTTGTTTTAAATTTGACATTGCCTATTTTCTGTAGTTAATTGTAAAATCATTTTTCGTCTATTAAGTCAGTGAGCTTTGAAAAAGAACTCTCTTTCATCATGCTAACCACAAGCACATTCACATGCACCAACAAAACACATAATCCTGAGACAAAAGGAGCTTTCTTGTAGCCTGAAAATGATATCAGGTTCCTCCATCCACGAAGAAGAAGAAGATCCTGAGCAGAAAAGTCATTTCAAAGGATGGACAACCACGAGCTCGGTCAGATGGTCCAGCTCGTGGTATTGGGTTTTTCTTTTATTGAGTAACCATATCTCCTTTTCTTCGTATTATGTTCTCTTCATGAAAGTTGTCCTTTTGATATTATCGAAATTGTACCGTTGATGTCATTGTTGTTGATATAGTTGTTGCTTCCGTTGATTAACAAATTAATCATAATAAAGGTTTAATTACCCAAGTTTGAGATTCTTTTCCAAGTAAGTGAAACAACAGAATTGAAGATATTGTGAGAACTGAAGAACAGAACTCAACCTTACAATTTTTCCACCATCAGAAAGAAAAGGCGACAAGAAAACAGTAGTGCAGTTTTCTCCACCTTAAAATTTCATTTGTATAATATATTTGATTTGGAAAATTTCATAAAATATAATTTCATATACAAATATTTGAAAAAAAAAAAATTCAAAATGGCTTATGCATATTAAACAGGAACTTCGAAAAGAAATATATACACCATTGATTGGTTTTTCCCTTTTATTTTCTATTTTTTTTTTTATTATGCCTATTCTTATGCAGCAAACTTTAATAAATCTTATTTGATTTTGATTATAATCATCATCACAATATGAAGCCTCTAATTACCATTATGTATCACAATTTTCGTATAATATACATCATCCACTTCTAGTTACCATTATTCCTCACTTTTCATTATCTAACCTTGAATCATTATCAATTTATCATGATAATCATTATTAAATTCCCATTGATAAACTTCATTTTTTTACCCCCTCTTTATTTTTTCTTATCACCACCTTATCAAATTTCATATTCTTACCTGACATTGGCATGCCGTTAGTTCCGCCATATGCTTTAATGAAAATTTATGTTGCTAAAAGTAAACAATTTCCAGAACTTGTTGATTGATTCGAATGGATAATTGAATAGCTAGCGTAATTGTGCTTGAATTTGAAAATTCTTTCTAAAACAAAATAATTTTTAAATAAGTTAGTAACTCCCTTACTGCTAACATTTCAAAATTTTTTTGCTTCAAACAACACTATGAACAACAGTAAAAAGGTCACCCACTGAAACAGTGATCTTTTTTTAAGGGTCGGCTTTTTTAACTCTGATTACAGTTTTTCCAAAGTTACAAGAATGGCATGGTATCTTATTAAATCCACGCATTATAATAATTACTACATTACAATTCATTGCAATTCATTTTTAGTGATCTTAATTTGTGGTGATATCAAAAAAGTGGCTTGTGGAAGATCACAAATCAAATACTCTTTTCACTGATTTAGTATAAAATATTTTAAAACTAGTGGTTTATGTGACCAGAATGTATTTCAGAATAATGAAAATTATAATCGCGTAATTTGCAATATTCTAAAATCAAGTCGTGGTAATGAGGAATCAAAAAACTATGCCGCAAAACGTGCAATGTTTGTCAACCACTAAGTTCATTCCAGTTATCGAACGTTTATTGAATTCATTGCTTGTTTGCTTTCTTATCGACTGCCCAAGATTTCTTGTTTAGATATTTGCTTCGATATGACCGAATTTTGTTCCTTGCTGAAAGATCTCTGCAATGATTCGAAGCCGAAACATCTCATGCAATTATCATGCTCAAGTAAGTTAAAATCTTTGCAATTATTTTTGGAAATAATAATGAGGAGAACTCAAGTTGGCATGAACTTGGTGGTTATATTGGTTTCGAAAAATATTTGCAGTCATTTTCAATAATAATTTCAGCATTAATATTAGTTTTTTTTTTTTTTTTTTTTTTTTCATTCCCGATGCTAGTTGGACAAGTCGTTCATAGCTCAATTAATAAACCCTCCAAATGCTATTAATTAGGCAAATTTTATTTGCTATATAAAATTTCCCAAATTTCATCCGTAGTAAACCTATCAGTTCAAAAAATGATGACATTCTGTTTGATAGAGCAATTTCAACTATTACATATCTAATTAAAAATCATTTTGTAAATGTTGAAATATGGAACAAAATTTTGTAATTTCGGCAGCAAAATTTTTTATTGAAGTTTGAACTTGCAACAAAAGATTTTCGGAAATTATTCGTTTTCCAATTTCTTTCTTTGTATACAACATTATCATTTATGCACATAAAACTTTTGCATAATAAGCTTATGTGAAACATTTTGTGTTTTGCAATACATACCATTCAATACAAGATATACAATCGGATTAATTACAATTTTTTGCAAAATAAATCTTTTTGCAATCTTTGATACAATTTTATTTCGCATTTGGTACCAAATTTAGTATAAAAAGCTTCGCTTTTCATTTGGAATTTATGATCAACTTTTTCACTTTCAGGTCCTCTGTTAATAAAATTTTTTATTTTGTAGTTTTGAGTAATCTTCGAAGCCATGTGGAAATGATAGGATTCATTTTGAGTATTTCACTAAACCACATCGAACTGAGATTTAAGTCTCAGTGGAAAAAAAAAAACAATTAGATTTCATTAATAATAACAACTTCTTTAATGAATTCGTTCGATAATCATCACTAGATATATTTTAAATTGATAACTTCAGATAACGATGAATTTAAAATCTCTCATTGCGTTTGCGTTCGCTTTTGGCCTTGCTGTATCGCTCAACACTATTTCAACAGGTGAAATTTCTGAATCGTTCAACACCATCTCAACAGGTGAAATTTCTGAATCGTTCAACACCATCTCAACAGGTGAAATTTCTGAATCGCTTAACACTATTTTAACAGGTGAAATTTCTGAATCGCTTAACACTATTTTAACAGGTGAAATTTCTGAATTTTTGAATTTTAACCCAAATTAATGCTGAAATTTGATCAAAATGATTGAAATTGTCGGGAAAACCGAAGTACTTTCTGGAATATAGAAATGGTGAAATACTGGAAGATCTTTGTATAACAAAAATATCTTGGTATAACCAACCTGTAACCTTTACGCTATAGTTAATGTACTGTAAATTGCGTTGTGCCATGGTGACATAAAGTAAGTCCCTTTGCAAATGTTAACACGTTATAAATTATAATGAGGTTCGCATGTTGCAAACAACTTCACTATAAAAAGGATTGCTTATCTGTCAAGATAGAGATTCAATCCCATTCTCTGAACGGTATCTGACGATGAGCCTTCCAAACTTCAAACTCCATCTATTCCCAGACCAATAACCTGCAGATAACTTTTTACTACCAAAAAGAATCCAAATTATTGGTTGTATTATCAGTATTCATCAATCCTTGTGTAACTGATTGCTGCGATTAAAATTCATTGCAACAAATGCTTCATTACATAACAATTTAGTTCCAGTTCCACAAAAAAATACCTTTCACAAATTTCTTTCACAGCAAAAAGAACTATCTATATACTCGAAATAATGTAATCCCATACCCAAAAGCGAATCTCAAAAACGATTGATGAATTTGTCACTTAAATTTCAGAAAAGATGAAAACTTAGTGAAGATTTGATTGAAATTCTAGGAATAATATATGACCAAAAATCTGATGAAGTAACAAGTTGGTATCCCAGGAACAAATTGGAAGAAGTTTTCATTGCTACAAAAAGCAAGATCATTCAGTATTTATCCGACGAAGAATTACAAAATATAGCGTTGGCATTTTTCTTTATGTTATATATTAGAATTTTGTCTAAAAATCGAAATTGTATCGACCAGATTTCATTATTTGAATTATTATTTACTGTAGGAGATAAGGCAGGTTGCAAGGAATCAATGAATTCCAATGAATTGATTGGCAGGTTATGATGATGGATTGTTTGTTGAAGTCATTTTACAGAACCATCGAGATAATGTCTAAATGTATAAATTCTGAGCTGAACCGCCGATCCAGAGTGATGCATTGGCGCAACAACAAAATAACCCCATCATTCTTAACGAAAGCTTGGAAACTCATATCCCGAACAAATTTTACCGATGAAGAGGTATGTCCCGTTTTTTTTATTATCAAATTTTAACAGAATTGGGAAAGCGTCTTGTTAAGGAAATAAAGTTCTTCGTTTTAAAAAAATTTTCCTTTCCTAAAAGTCGAATTCACTAACAGATATATTCGAAGAAACTGTAATTCTGTGAATCCATTACGAATTTTTCTGTTGACAAATTCGCTAAGAATTAAAAACAATTTTATACGAAACGAAGATTTGATGATTTAATTCTTAATTTTAGCATAAAAAAAGATTTGTAAATCACCATTGGTCACCACGTCGAGTTATTCTATTTGGCAGTGAAAATTCGTTAAATATAAACATTATTCAATCTTGCTATCTACTCATAGTTACTTCTCGGGAAGACCACCTAGAAATATTCGACGAAATCGTAAAAGGTTTAGGAATTCTAATGCACTTTTATAAAGAATTCTTATTTTCATCAATTAAAGAGTGACATGAAATCAACGTTAATCAAATAAAGTAGTTCTAATCATGCACTTTAAGATAAAAATAGCCCATTCATTCCCGATGAAGTGCAAGGAAGTCAAATGAATGGAGTTATTATCCCTTTCGCTTGCTCTACCAAATTCAAGATACTTACTATGACAATGGAAAACATTATGTTAGTTATTTTCGCATTCCTGCAATCGTTGTGAGTGAGTAATTGTTATTAAAGTCAACCGTTCTTGAAGTTTAGTTGTCTTGACACAAAGACTAGAGAGGGATGGCATTTTTGTTCAAATTTTGCATTAATAATTCAAATTATAGTTTTTTATTCAAATTTTATCATCAAATCATTATCATAATTTAATGACAATGAGTTCTCTGTCTCTAATATGCCAAGTTCTTCAAAACACCGATACAAAATTCTACCAAATATCTAATGGATATATTGATTATTATCATATTTATCTCTAATTTATAACCAAATTTTCCAGCAATTACGATTTAAGCAGTATGTATCGAATGATCAAACTTACAAAAGTAAGTTTATTGCATTTCAGTCGAATATGATGTGCCATTTCGAAAGAACGCACCATCATTAGGCATTGAAGCGAATTCCAATAGAATGACATTTTTTGAATCTTATAAGATATAATGAGTTAAAGAGGCAAGTGAAGTTGGTCATAGTGTTTGCTGGAGATTATCTACGCACCGACAATAAAACTGCGGATCGAGCTTCTACGACAATTCAAATTCTAAGGAAGGATTTACATATACCAATTTGCACTGTTGTGCAATTGGATACTCGAAAGAATGAGTAAGTCAGATTTGATAGCTTCATGGCTGCAGGAATCTAAAGTAAAAAAATGGTGAGAAGAAGTACAAGAATATCTGTGACCAAAATTCATTGATGTAATGTTTGACGGAATCCCAAATATGGTTTTGACCTGTTCGCTTTTGGAAAAAAAGTCTTTCTTGATGGTATTCAAAATAGGATGAATATAAGAATATTTATGCATAGACAATGGATAGTTTTGATCGCAGAAACATGCATTATCATTGTTGAAGTAAATATTTGAGTGAAGGAAAATTCAGGAGACCGAGAAAGCATCGTAAGAACAGTTCGGTGGTATTTTTTCGTGGTTCTGACATACATGCATCAACCCTTGTCATAAATACCAACGATGAAGAAACGTTGAAGGAAACGTTTCTGAACTGGAAGGTTTAGCGTGTTTATTTGTTCCTATTGGTTTTTTATTTGCTTCAGCTTAGTCTAAGCTATACACATAATTATTAATATTGTGAAATCATTTTAATAATATAATTTTTCATTACCAATTAAGCTTGCTAAATTTTCAAACTTCAGTTTAAGGAATCTTGCGCTGCTTTTTCCTTTTTATTTTTGATATAACTTCACATTAATGAGAAATATGTTATTTTTATTGCTTGCTAATTTTTATTTTCTTTCTACAGAAAAAATTGCATTTCCTCGAGAGTCATCAAATTATAGCATTGCATTTCACGAAGATCAACGGTACTGAGCCAGAAAATAGTGAGCAAATATTCAGGTACGAAATTACAAAAGTCCAGTGTGATATTTTTGATCAATAAAAAAGTCAAAAAGAATCCCACCAAAAAATTCTATAAAAAAAAAAAAAAAAAAAAAAAACGTATCGGTAAATTGCGAAAATTCTACCATAAAAAAGCTAATGAGATTCTACTGAAATTGCTTTGTATTTGATCCAATAAAAATATATGATTGACCAATGACATACGCTTGAGTAATATATTATTCAATTATAATAAGCATATAAAATAGTAATAATGATAAAAATAATTAACAATGAAAGTAAGAATAAAAATAATAATAACAAAATATATAATACTAAAAAAAAAAACAATAATAATAATTAATAATAATAACGATAATAATAATAATAATAATAATAACAATAATAATAATAATAATAATAATAATAATAATAATAATAATAATAATAATAATAATAATGCATTACATTCGAACTAGTATTACAAAAAAAAAAGTGCCAACTTGGGTGAGAGAAGCAAAGAGAAAATCGTGATTTAATTTAATAAATTTTCCATTAAATTTATGTAACATTACGAAGAAAATATGGAATTCATTTGTATGAGATGAAATTGACAATAAGAAAATTTGAAAAAAGGAGAAATTCAAATTTATATTCAAATATTCCAGATATGAATATGTTTTTGAATTTCTCCTTTTGAATACATGTTACATAAGCTACAGATTTAAATACATGAAGTCATCAGTTGGTTGTCGCGGTACTCTAACTACCATTAATTTTTTGTATTTAAATACGTTAGTATCACTTGTTCTTTACAGTGATACATTCCCAAATATTCAATTGAATACATTATGCTTGGTTGGTGTGCAATCAGTAACTGGAGTAAACTATCAGACTGAAACGGGGTGTCGTTTCGATACCGGTCCAGTATATGTAATTATTGGATCACGGAAATTCGGTTATGACGACGAAGATTCTTCCGAGGAAAGTGATTGATTTTGTTATTAATTGATGGGTGATATATATTATTTACCTACTTTCATTATTTCAATGAAACGGATAATATTCTCCATCTTTGTTGAATGGTAAGTGCATACATATCGACAAGCGATTTTATTTTGTTATAAGTAGTTGATAACATAAAAATATTGTAATAAAAATTTGACAAAATATAATAAATGGTTGATAAAATATAAAAAGAGTTGATTCGTACGAAACGTGCAATATTATGCAAATTATGTAAATCGAAAAATATTCATTAGTCTCGAAATTGTTAACAAAATTGCAAGTAAAGAAAAAACCAATTTTTTGTTTTGCAAAAACGATCATAATGAGGTCATTGATTAATGAGACCAACGATAAATTCTATTTCTGTATTACACTGATTCTTGTCAATCATTTTCTAATTATATCCATATATTGCGTCTATTTAATTAATAAATGGTTGCTTACTACTGGGATAACTATCACGATTCGCATTGTAATACTAGTCACGTGCCACGTGGACTAAACTCAAAAAACTACTCAGCAATAGCTTAATATCAATAGTGAGAACAAAACTAAACTTTCGATGGAGAAATTCGACTTTGTTCCTAACCAACTTGAAAAAGTCAAAGTTAATCTTTTCTAATTCTATTGTAGTATGATATTGCTGAAGGAAACGCGAACTCCGATAAAAAATTAACTTTATTAAAAAGCAAATATTTCTAAATGAAAATTAATTGTTGATTTGAACACTGAAGTAAAAAAAAAAAAAAAAAAAAAAATTAGACATATTATAGCAAAGCATTCAATTGTAAAATTGGATGATCACTAAATTTTTAAAAATATTGTGTAACTGTTCATTTGTGCACAATACACATAAAATCTTAAACAAATTAACTTAATTCTTGAAACATTTCATCTCCTTAACCTCGATGTATACCTTCTCTTTCAGGCCTGTATTTCGCTTCATGAGTGTATCCATTGCACAAGTTATAGTCAGCACCACTTTGATCGTATAAAATTTATGATTGACCTGAATAATTTTCATGAATTTAATCCATTAAAAAATTCATTGTAGAAGATGGTTTTTACAACCGTTACCATCTAATTGAATTCAAATGTATCTCACCTCATTCGGATCAGCAGTAAAAGCATAAGCTGAAGAAAACGAATCGCAACATTTTTCTTTGATTATTCTTTTAATAATCCGTACAGCTCTACGAATATTGTTATCTTATCCACTGATTGTAAATGCGCAATTTTGGAAGCAACGTGACAGCATTTATTCAACTTCAATTTCGTAAGTTGTAAGTCGAAGTGCTCGTTGATCGTTCATGCTAAGCACCATCATAATGATATCTTGAATGATAACTGATATTTGGTACTGACTAGTTATTCATTGAAATTTCCAAGAAATTTAGCAGTCAAATGATACAGATTCTCAATTAAATGAAAACGTACTAAAACATATTTTGGAGCAGTTATGGAATTATGCTCCAAAATAGACGAATGTTATGTCAAAATCTTCGTTTACTTAAACTGATGAGACTGGAACAGAAGACTTTATTTCGCGCGTCATTGTTCATTCTGGTTGTAGGTCGGATATATCACTAAACTGGAATATTCTCCGACTGATCTATTTCTCTTACTTGCCGATCGATCCATTCCTCTTCAACCGCTATTGTAAGGTCAAGAATATATTGATAGCAACTTCGTAATTTGCAGTATTCAGAAATCTAGCTGTAAAAACGAGAAGTCAAAAAGACTATATCGTAAAATATACAGTGTTTATCGACCACGAAGTTCGCCTCTATTATCCCATGTTTATCGAATTTATTGCTTTGCTTTGCTTTCGCATCGACTCCTAAGCTTTGTTTTATTAGTTTCGATATGACAGAACAGTAGAACTAGAATCCATTAAATGTTCAAATATTGAAACTATAAATTTCTTTCGAAAATTATGTTGTTTTAGGGATATCGACATGAAGGGAAATATTAAACTACATTAAATCTTGGTGTCATAAATTCTGGTAAATGATAATTCAATGATTCACTGTGCAAGAAGAAAGAAGCTCTCAGATGTCATTCATCTCCAGCACAAGAGAATAGAATTTCCGGAAAGAAAGGATTGAGTAAATTGAATTCGCATAAGTAGGTGGGAAATGAAATATTGTGCAGCGTGTATCACATGGAAAATGCGTGCTCAAAATATATCTTTTCTTTGTCTTTCGAACCATCACTAATTAATAATCTGTCCAATGTTGGCGTCGCTGGTATACTAAGACTGAAAAGAATCGTTATGACTGGAAATGAATGTACGGCTACTACCTGTCTGGCTTGTTTGCTCCTACCGTAGTGGATCATCGGCGCAACTGTCAAGTCTGCAAGTTCGTCTGTTTCTATTGATAGTAGCTAACATAATAAAAGGGTGGCAATTATCTGCCTGTCATTTTTTAGCAAGCTGCCGTTTCAACAGCGACAATATTCATCGATAACGGCGAATCTGAGTCTCCATCAATTTCACTGCATAAATTAATAAAATCTGATTCTCGATAATTTGACAAATTTCTGATTAATCCCCGCTTAATCCCACTCATTCATTTGAAAACACTTCCAGTAATCTTTTTCGTCCAAAACATTTCATCTGAAAAAAATTGTAGAATTACCATTATAATTTGTAATAATTTTATTATTATGATATTCGATTTTGCATCTTAATGTATAAGCAGAATTCATTCTTAAAGTAAGTATGGAAAAATTTGCGATAGAAATATAATGAAAATTCAAAAAAAAAAGTCACAATATTTTTTTAGTTTACTTCAGTTATACTTAAAAAAATGAATAAATAAAGTAAACGAGCGATAGACAATGTTATATGACACTTTGGACATCGAAACTTTTACTGATAATAATGAATATGTGATTCTTAATGCTTATCTGTTTTCTTCTCTATGACCTTTGCATTCAAATTATTGATCAAATTACGTTCCCAACGATCATCGCTTCTTTGTAATAATGAAATTCAGAAATAAATACGAAGATATTCCCTCATCGCGGTTTATCACCAACAGGATGAAGTTTAGAGGTATAGACAAATCAGATATCCGTGCAGAGATTAATGGCTATTTGTTGATATTCTCTATTGCAAGATAGCTGCAACGGTCGAAGCTGAAATTCTCGTGCAACGAAACATGTGATTTCTGCCATTCAGAATCATTGGCGATAAAACCATTAGCAGTACTTTGAAACGGACGCAAGATAATATAAGTTTTCACAGCATAATCGTAGTATTTCTGAGAGATATCAAGTAAAAATCCAACTAAGAGTCAACCTAATAATCTTCATTTTCTCATTGTTTAAACAATTTGTCACGATGTCAAAATATTTTCCTTTTTTTTCAGCCTTCTGATCAAATAAAATTATCACAAAATATTTCTCATTCAAATCATTCATTTTCATGTGTATTGCATGAACAACAAATAGATTATCTACGTACTTGTACTATGGACTTATATCAGTTTCTTTTTGCTGCATATTTATAAGATTGTAGTTCAAAATATATTCTATAATGGTTTATAGTTTTCATATTTAACGACTTCAGAAAACTTCAAACAGAAGCGATTTTTTCCTAATCTTGAATTTTACTCTGGGCATGTATCTGGTGGATTTCGGAGCTTATTGAGGAACTTTCAAATGCAACTCAAGTTTCAATTCTAATTGCAAAATTTAAGAAAGATTGCCTTTAGTTATCACTCTAATTTTTAATCATTTTGTATATTATTTCGCGACAGGGGAATTGTTTTATGAAATTGTGTATCATTTTTAATTGTCTGTTAATTTATATCGCGCATAAATCACTGATTCCGGTAAGCATGCAAATTTGGATTGGTAACATTATATTGTATATCAGCAGAATAAAGAAAAGCATTCGAATTTATTGTAAAGGGTGAAGGAAGTTTTAATGCAGTTAAGAACATATTACATGTTCATGTCGTACAAAGATACGAACAAAATCCAAGAAGAAAGTAATGAAATTTGCTTTTGAATTAAGTAAATTATGTTAATAAATACCGCTTTAGAATTATCTAGTATCATGGGATAACAATCTAAGAATGATCTAAGGAAGCGATCAATAAAGTTATACATGTGAAACTTGTTTGCTGTAAGCATAAATCATCTACTTAGTGTTTCAGTGAAACATAAATTAAATAAAATTAATTGTAAACAAAAAAATTTGTGATGGAAAAAGTAATAAACAAAATTTCTAGAGAAATTTCAATAATAATTATCATTTAATTGCAAAAACAATAATTATCATAAAATCTCAAGAAATTAAGTTCTCAAATTTCTTCCAGATTGTAAAGTTGTAAACTTCAAACCAAAAAATAAAATAATGATGTGGAGATCATTAATGAATGTTGGAAGAGAAGGGGGAAGGAGGAAAAAAAAAATATCAAAAAATAAGTAAAAATTACATCTGAAACGCCGATTTAAATGTAACTTTGCCTCACAGATTATAAAATGAATAGAAATACCGTACATTGAATGATATGGTCTGATCTGTTCACTGAATTTTAAAAACGAATCAAAAATATCTGCCTTCATTATCGATAGATACAAAAAACCTTTCTCGTCCTTCAGCATAAAAATTCTTTTTTGAAATATAAATCTTATATATAAAAAATTTAAAAAGGCATTTCTTATAAAAATGCAAAGACATATTCGAAATTGAGAGATTTAAATTGATAGTTTAAAAATTTAATTATTTACAATTATCCAATAAAAAAATTGTATAAACCATGTTTTCAACAGAAAACACAATTTTCATAAGAATGAAATTTCGTAAACAAATATAATTTATAATTTTGGAAAATCCAGAAACAACATTTTTTCAATTTTAATATAATTATTAGTATTTACCATCATAGGCATGGATGAAAGCAGCGTATACTGAAGAACACAATTCTTGAGTTTATTTTCATTTTCAATCGAGCTGATAGTTTTTAATTAGTAATTTCTAATCATTTTTTTTTTTTTTTTTTTTGTAGATTTGAAACTAACTATATATTCATTTTTAAAGTTTCTGATAAAATTCTTTCTATTTTCAAGATTTTTAATGATTACATTAAAGATGAAAAAAGCATTGAATGCACATACAATTGAAAATTCAATCAAATAATACATTTTTTTCCCAAACCGATGATCTAATCTGGATTATTATTGGTAGAATTAATTAAAAATGTTATGAAGCGTGAAGATCAATGTTCCAATCAGTAATAGCAAATTCTGAATTCCAAAATGCCTTTTATAATAATCGCATCAATAAGTATACTTTTTCGGATCGATTTGAATCATTGGTAATGCTCTTCGATCCTCTTCTTCATCGCTGCTTGATTCTGCATCAATATTCCTTTTTGCACCAGTCTCTGCATCAGAAAAATCGATCCTATATCTAGAAATAAAATTTGGATAAATAAGAAAATAAAGATTCGAATTTTAATCACAAATGTTTTTTGATTTGATTATTATTCAAATAATAACAAAATGAAATCACAAGATGTTTCATTTCAAGATAAATAATAATTGAGAAATTTTTCAAATAAATAGATAAATCTTACCCTCCATGCAATTCTTTCACTTCATCTGGATTAAACATTGCTTTATGCGGTTCAGGTATATTTTCCGAAATATCTGACGAATTGATTATGGTTGGATTAAATATGGCATCGATATCCAAATCAGAACATTGAATATAATCTATTTCAACCTGAAAATAATGACAAATTTAAAATGAATGATTTATCATTTAGTGATGCACTTTCACTATAATGAGAAATGAAAATATGAATAAAGGGCTTGGATTATGCAGCCTGTTTCAAAATTGTGTGATTTTCAAAGGAATTTACACTAAAAGATTTTAGTTTATATTCTTCGCAGATCCTAATTAATGTGTAACAAAACAAACAATTATTTTTGTAATTTAAATCAAACTTAAATTATGAAAGTTTTGTTGGATATACAAAATGATTTCTATTGTATAGTAACAACTTGAATGAAATTCAAACTTTATAAGAGCACTTTGCCACATATCGTACGAATTTTTCCACCCGATCGCTATCTTCATGCTGTTCAATGCTCACTGATCGCACTACTGTATTACTGATCATTGCAAGCGGCATTGTAAATTCTACGTCGCACGTTGGTGTAAATGTTTCAGGCATCAGATCAAATGATGAAAGTTCGAAACGACAACGTAGTAGGTGTTCCCTGTAGGCAGCGTGATATTTTTCTGGAAGACGTGGTATACGCCAAACCAAGGCTCGAAAGACATGCTCATATTTTGCTTCCCCAATAGCTGCTTCAATCAGCGAATTGTCAACATTGTGCACCGTACCCATTAGACGATCTTTGAGATTCTGAAATTAATGAAATTAACTTCTGAAAATCATCAGATAGCTTGAATTAAATTTTCATATCTTTTTCTTTTTTCTTTTTATCTGCAACTAATTTTATACAGAGAATATGCCAAAAGTTTTGCATTTACTTAAGAAACTAGTGTTATGAACCTGTTACCTTAACTTTACCCGGACGTCTCACTTTTGCATGCACTGATCCAACACCCCAGCGTCGTTCTTCACGGAACAAATAAATCCAAGCTTCCGGTATTGGAAAACGAATCTGAATATCCTCACAGGGCACTTGACGTTTGCTACTAAAACTACCTTTCGTTTTTTCTGTTTGTGCTGCTGCCATAGCTTCAATTCGTATCTCAATCTAAATGTTATAAAATTTGAAAAAATTTCAATCTTGAAACTCTCATGCTTTGAAAAACATAATTTTAAAGTCATTGAAAAAAAAAAAAAACACATTTAAAATATACCTTGGAACCAGCGATTTTCATGACACATTTTACTGTTAATGGTTTCTCTCGATTTTTTGGCGGCCTTACTCGAAATCTCATCACCTATTGAGAAAATTTTTATTAATAATACTCAAAACTTTATCAAATGCTTAAAATTTTAAAATACTTGGAATGATATTAAACGTTTTCATCTTAAATTTTACATAAATCTTTATATCACTTGTGAATGGTAGAAAAAACACTAGCATTTATGCTAATTTGTTCTAACTTGATTAAAAATTTAATAAAATCCATGCAGAAATATATCTCCAACTGCTGTTTTACTGTTGTGCGCAAAACGTCACTATAAATATCAACTAATTCCTTTGATATTTAAAACATTTGAATATTATAAATCTGTTTAATTTTCAGGACTTGGATTTCCTCAAATTATTTGAGTTTGAATCAGTCTAATACAATGAAACTAATAATGACGTTGAATAAATTGAAATATATTCTCTGTTAGTAGATTTAGTTAAACACGTCACTACTTCATGTTATCGGATAAATACTGGCACATTAAATGATACTTCGAAAAAACATCCATCAGGAGGTGAAAGTCGAATTACTTTCTCCTTTTCAAAAGCTTCTTGCTCAACCGTATTATGAAATTCAAGATTTTCAAATCGTATCCATCTTTCGGTATACATCGGTAAAATATCTTTCCGACGAACAATTTCCTACAATATTTCATGATTGCATATGATGAGGGAAATTAATTAACGACAGATTGTTTGAAAACAATTTGATGCAGAAACATTCAGATAATCAGCTTTCGAAGTGATTAAATAACATACCTTCCCTTGTCTACGACGATCATTGAGACCAATTTCAAGAATGGGTGATCCGGAAACAAATGCAAGACAAAATAATCTTACACGAGCTTTTTGATCGCGCAAAATATTGAATTTGTCCACATAAGCAGCATATTCGTCATAGCAATGAATCTTTTAAAGAAATATAAAATTCATCAAAAAAAAAGTGACAGCAAAATTCTTGCTTCTGGTTTATATTTTCATATTAATGTATCATTTTTAACATATCACTAGCTAATTTCCGAATTTTCAAAACAATGATAATAATGTTAAGTCATATTTTTTTTACCATGTTATAAAAATTGTTAGCATATTAAAAATTTCTTTTTTTCTGCATATAATTCATGTAGAAATTAGTTATAGTAAAATCAGACAATTATAAATAGATTAATTAAGCAATCTCAATAATTAATAAAATAGATACTGATCAAACTGCGGCTGATAATTGATAAAGATTTCAAAATTTAAAATCTTGGTTTTCAAGTGAATTATGAATAATTTAAATTCTACATTGCAAAATTACATACCAATATATTATTAATTTAATACCTGGACTTCATCTTGCTTATACAGAGGTGCATTATTTCGTACAGCAACACATCGAAAGAGGATATCCTCAACAGTAGCAACAAATATGAATAATTCGGCTGCATTTAATGATCCAAATTTTAATAATACTGTACATTGCGCCGAATGTTCTAATGGTAAACCGTATTTTGTCACATGTCCTTCCACCAGCCGTGAAATTTGTCCTGAAAATTTTTGAAGAAAATTACATAAATTATTTTTGATAATTTATGCAACAATTCCTGCTTAAAATAAACAAGTTAAATTCCCAACGCTGATTCCAATAATTATTTGAGTAGTGTTATGAAAAGTTTCATAGCCAAAGAATATTGCAAAGTTCCACATTGAAATTTCAGGTTTTTTTTTTAAGATTTTCAACTACCGGCATTCATTTGTGTACCTGGTCTAATGCCAACTCGTTCTTTATACGAAACATACTGCAATTTTACCGTATGGATTTTACCGTAGACATCGTATGCTTGCAGTGTTGGATCCGAAAGTGAATAGGTTGCCTGAAATTATGCATTGTTTAAAATTGGCTAAGATGTTTAATCCTAAAAATGACTTGTCACTTTTCTCATGGATTAATCATAAATTAAATTAGTAATATTAATTAGACAAGGTAATGAACAAATGGATTTTTCAGTTAATAAAAATCAGCCAATCATTCTATCAATCTCAAGTATAGTCAAAGAAATAGATCAATAATTTCTAAACAACTGGATTTAAAATTTAAAATCAGTCATGAATTTGATTCATTCTATAACTTATGCAATCATATAGATGAAAAACGTGAAGCAAACAAGTAATATAAGGTAAAGCCAATGAAATGATATATTGCTTGGGCTTGCTTTTATTTTCTGTGTTTTGAATAAAAGTATAGTTTCAAGAAAATATGTTTTGAACAGGAGTAGAATTTATGACACAATTAGACGGAATTTAAGATCAAAAGTCTTGTAATATTTGGTTCAAAAAATTTCAAACCTGTAATAAAACTTCCATGAATGGCTTTTGTTCAGTTTTTGAATTGAATAAGAAAAGAGTACTGTCACGTAATCTCACATAACATGGCTTCCAATAACGATCGCTCATAATTTTTTTTTTTATGGGATATCGGATCATCATTTCCCAACCGTCACCGGTAAATTTAGCTGGAAAATCAGTCAGT
This sequence comes from Onchocerca flexuosa, assembly GCA_002249935.1. Taxonomy (NCBI): domain Eukaryota; kingdom Metazoa; phylum Nematoda; class Chromadorea; order Rhabditida; family Onchocercidae; genus Onchocerca; species Onchocerca flexuosa. The sequence goes on along the minus strand of KZ269978.1, from coordinate 1,185,617 downwards.
GGTTGACTATCATCTTCATCATATAATGGACTTGGTGTACTAATAGCATCATCCTGAAAATTAGTCAAACATTTAACTGTTTAAAAAGACATTTCTAAGAAATGATTTTTTTTTTCATTTTTTCTGTATTTTAATTCAAACATTATTGAAACATAATTAAAACATAATTTAATAAAAAGCTGAAATCAGTTGTTATCAAGTAAATTTAGATCGTGATTTCACAATGTGACAGTGGCTTCTTTCATTGATCTTATCTTTTTTATCAATTCTTTACTAAAACCAACTTCCACTCGAAATTCATCATCAAATCCAGCAGGGCGAGAACTAGCTGGACTACCACCTTCCTGAGTTGGTGAGCTTATGTCACTTTTTTGTTCGTTTACTTTGGTAGCAAAGAAATTGATATCTTCTTGAGTTTCTTCGGCAGCAATTGCTGCAGCAACTCGTGCTTTTGCTTCTTTAACCAAATCATCCGCTGAACATACATTGAATGGATCATAGTCCTATAAATTAATGAAAAATTTATCATAAAAGCATTTAACATTATTTCTTGGTTTTTCCTTAAATTAGCATTACTTATGAACAATTTACAAAAATATTTTTATACAACCTCATCAATTAAATTTTCCTTGATCAAAGCATCAACTCCACCCGATACAGCGGTAGAATCACCAAAGGCTTTATCAGGTGAAACTGCAGCTGCAGAAACATTTGTGAAGAATCCTGATTCGGATGGTGGTAACTCAGCTGGTTGAGAATCATCAAAACCAGTCCAAGCTCGATTATTTGACTCTTGGCTTAAATATTATAATATAATTTTATATTAATTATGAAAGGAAAGTAGTAAGAACTTATTCATCCACTACTAGGATTTAATTCTAAAGTATAACTTATCATTTTTTACTAGTGATCCAAAAGATTGTTCAAATAACTTCGAAAAATCTTTTGGGTTTTCACTAAATAACACTTTACCATTTGCAAATTATCTGTGCTAATCTGAATTTTGCTAGAAATAAGTAAACTAGAAACAAAGATGGGAATGACTTGTAGTTTCAAGATTTCAGTCCTTCAAATCAATTTTCAACTGATAAGTTTTAGTTTAAAAGTAAACTGTAGCAGACTAATCGGATGGTAAATTTCCTATGAATGACATAAAAATACTTGAAAGTTGTCACGCCATTTGATTCTTTAAGAATATTTGAAGTCTCTTTATCTACCACGTCGTCTCTGGTCGATTTAGTTGGTGCTACCACCAAACTAAAAATATGAAAGCCGTATTTTTGAAATAACTTATCATAAATTAACCAATATGGAAGAAATAATACTTTACCAGTTTAACACTATAATTTATCGCCGTAATTAATTATCTTTCTTAACACAATATACCATAAGTTTGAAAATTGAATTAAATTAAGTGAGCTCGATAATGCTGACTTTTCATCGGGTGATTCGTTTGCTTTCTCGTCAGGAACTGATTGACCTTGTTGTTTTGCTGGTGGCTTCCAATTCTGGAATTATTGAGTCATTTGCTATGTAATTTATTTATTTACCTTTCAAAATCATATTTTCCTGAAAATTTAAGGAATATGAAGAAAAATTTAAAGAACACGGTCGATAAAAAAACATGAAACATTTAAATAATATTATTCAATTAAAAACTTTAAAAGCATTAAATTTAATGAATATCAAGCTTCCATTTGATAACTGAAATTTTTTTTTGCTTTGTTCCCCACTGGATATTAAGGACCAGAATATGAAAATTATTATTGATTCCTTGAATTCTTCTTAACTGAGAAACAGGGCCAGATGAGTCAATGATGTAGTGATAAATATATATATTTCAGAATTTCTATTTCAATATCAAGAATTTCTATGAACTAAAAGTTTAAGTCAATATTTTAAGTTATATACCAAAAGCAAATTTTAATTTTCCATTCCGTTTGATTTAAAAAATACTACAGCGGTGCTTTAAAATTTCATACTTTTCTTAATGATAAAACAACTAAGAATACATTCTTACAAATATTGTATCAAATTAAATGAGATATTGAATTTAAATTAATTCAACCTGCATGTCAATTCTTGTAGCAGCCATCTTCTTAGCAAGTTCCATAGCAGCTCGATCCATATCATCTTCTTGCTCTAATGTCAATTCCGGTTCCGGCATTTTTTTCGATTTTCCATGTTTCATCTTTTTTTTCTCTTTTGCCGATATAGCTTTAGATCCTTGCTCCCGTGTTTGCTTATAAGCCTGTTCTGGTAAGTAAGTCTGAGAACCACTGTAAACTTTCCACCTTTCATTACATTCAAGAAATATAAGATATGAAGAAAAGCTATAGTAAAATCAAGCAGGTTTGTTATAAATGATAAAAATGATTAAGCGAGAGTTTCAATGTATCTTATTAGTCATCCAATCAAATTATCCTAAACATTGAGTATATCGAACATGATTTGGGAAAATTTTCAGGACAATGCAAAATTTATCGTTCATTTGCCTTTCCTTTTTCATTCAAATAAACATACCCAATTTCTGCAAGGTAACTTTCATCCTTCAAATCTTTGGCAGCTGTCGTCTTTTCCAGTTCTTTCAATTTTTCCTCAGTAGATTTCACTGCTGTTGTAGCTTTCTCTGTCATTTTTTTGAACTGCGTCCAAGCATCTTCTTCGGATTCTGATTCCATCAATTTAGAGGATAACTGTTGATACAGTGATGGTTCGTTAGATTGCTTTAGATTTGGTGAAGGTGGCAATGTTGGTCTGGTAGGTGGTATTGCGCGTTCAACGGATGGCGATGGTGGAGCAGGCCGTAAAGGTGCTGAAAAACAATTAATTCGATAAATAATTGATATTTAAGTGAAAAAACTAAGTATTTTTTGAAACATTATTTTAAAAAAACTTGGATGATCTTATTCTTCATCGCCCCCTCCAAAAAAAAAAAGGAAAAAAAATTAGAAAAACTTTGCTCCGTTTTTACTTACACTGCAAAATATTACATTTGTTAATAACACTTACGCTTTCGCTTTATTTCTTCAGCATTTCCAGCATTATTGCTACTTTCGTTTCCTGTATCTCTAGAAAGAAAAAAAAAAAAAAAGATTCCTAAAATTCATAAGCAGGAAAATACCAAATTTTAATCATTACCTTTTTTTCTCTAAATAGTGCTAAAACATTTGCAAATTTTAGATTTTTCCAAAATCCCAAGTATTTGCTACATTTAAGAAAGACTAATTATTGGATACAAATAGAGTTGTAAGTAAATTAGATAAGATTAAGTTTGGACAAGAAAATGCAGTAATATTCAGAAATATTTTTACTTAAAATTATCCAGTATTATATTAGTTTTTGACTAAAATGCCAAAAAAATTTGACTAAAATGTATCTAAAATTAAATTTCATGCTGAATGAAGCAAAAAAAAAAAAAAAACAAAAAATGAAGCTTAAAAGACTTTTGTTGATTAGTTTCTGTAGAAGTTGACTGTACTGACTGAATATCATATTGTGGTATCGGTTCCGTAAAAGTAGTTGCTGCTGCATTTTCCTGTGCTTCCCAAGAAAATGGATCTGGTTCCGAACTGAAACGATTATATCACAAATAACCTAAAATTTATTTAATAACTTTATCTTATTAAAATTTTAATTCATTCTATATATTATTCAACCATTGTTATCGCATATTATCTAACATTGTATTAATTTAAAGCACCAAAAAAAAAAAAAAAAATTATTGAAGATGAGCAGGATGTTAGATATATTGGATTATGACTTATCACTGCGAGCAAAAGTAATGAAAATTTCCCACAAACACTGCTAGCCTTAGCTGATAAATTCACTTTATGAAAAATAGCTTTTCTTAATTAAAAAAAAATGCCTAATAACTGCTGGAAACAATGGTGCAATGTATTGCGGTATCACAGGAGGTCGATAGCTGTCGCTAGTACTGATAGATGTAGCAGAATTTTCTATTGTATGCTGTTGATATTGTTGCATACCGTAATCACTGCTTATTTCTTTGGTGATGCCTAAACATTTTCCGGTAATTACGGAATGAAATAATTTGTCCAACAATTTTTACAAAGCAGAATTTTATGAATCTTATTTTATTTCTATCATGCTCGATTATGATTATCTCTTAATATAAAGTAATGAAAAGTTTCGCAAAAAATTCAATCAAGTCTCATATGGATAGTAACAAATCTTTATAGAATGAAATTCCCAACCATGCTGAATTTTTTAGATAGGATTAAGGGAGATCAGGAAGTCAAATTTGGAAATTTTACCTCTCATATGTCATTGAGTTCAAATATATCACCTGGATAGGATTCCGAACTAGTTTGACTCATATAATTTTGATTATTTGTTGATGGCACATATGTTGTGTAAGCATTGTAGCCGACAGCTTGATCATAGCTATAACCTTGTAATTGATCATACTGTGATATACCGTAGTCTGATAACACAGTAGATTGTTGACCGTAGTCTTGAATTGCTACCGATTGTTGTCCATAATTTTGACTCATAGTTGATTGTTGATCATAGGTTTGATACTCTGTTGCATAAGTCATTTGATCATAATTTTGATAATTTATAGGTACTTCATTCTCGTGTTGCTGCTGCTGTTGTTGTTCTTCATAATTTTGGTACGATTTGGCATCGTGGTCGTAATTTAAATTCTGCATTTCCCCGCAGTTGTGAATCTGTGGTTCATTGTAAGAAGTATTTTGCTGATGCTCGGTTGTTTGCTGATAACCACCGTCTAAAATCATATAATGATTAATTTCCCATAATTGATGTGAAATGGCAAAAACCAAATTATTTGAAAAAAAAACAAAATAAAATTCAAAAACTTCCATTTTTAAATATAATAAATTGTCACATTTCTCTCTCCCTCATCTATAGAGTTCAATACATTAAAGAAGAGTTCTAAAAGTAATAGTCATATAAGGTGCATTGAATTCAACGAAGATTTAAATTTCGGGATATTTTAAATTACAATAAGTATTAATAAGTATTAGAGAAATACAATAAGTATTAATTAAATGTATAGAATTCAAATAACACATCATACGAAATAGAAGCATACCTGTTTGTTGGAGACCTGTCGCATCAATGGTGCCAGCATTGTGCCCTCCATTCTCATAATACGAACTTGTATCATAATGTACAGTTGACTCAATTTCAGGATTAGCAGAAAATTGTTCTGCACTATATACATGATCCCGTGAATCAACACTAGTTTTTTTACTGGCAATACTGGGTTTTTTGGATTCCATACTGATATCATTGCTTGCTATACTTTTTTCCTGTTCCATCATAGATTCTTCCTTTATTTTAGAATTTTCTAACCGATCTGAATACATGAAGAAAAAGCTTTTCATTTCTATTAAACAACATTTAAATGATTTTCATTTCTATGAAGGTTCATTTCTTTCTTTTAAGTCGATTTTCATTTCTATTAAGTTATGACAACATTTTTCTTAAAAAGAAATGAAGAATTTCCATGCACCACAAGCTAATTAAATTAAAAATAACGATCAGATCAAAACTTTTGTTCCTAACTGTCCGTAATAAAGAGATGAATGGGAAGCTATTTGGCGTAATCTCCATAAGTTATGCAAAAATCAATACAATCGCAGATATTTTCGCAACTATAAAGAGGATCAAATTTAATAGATAAGGGACGAAATTACTTGATTACGCTAAAGATGGAATTGATCACTGTGATGAAACTTAAATAGAAATATAACAACCAGATAAATTTATGAGGAAGTAATCGAGATTACAATCCGTATCGCATAAATTAAGCTATATTTCCACGACTGTAACCTTTGAAAAGGATCAACAAAATTGATCGATTTTAAATGTGCTATTTTCGCTGTTACAATAAAACCAAGGTACATTAAGCAAATTTACTTACAGTATTTCCTATATGAGGGAGACTATCTTATGAAACAAAAAAATTTGTTCGATGACATTAGCTCTTCAATAACACTGAAAATAATATATTTCAAAACAAAAAAAAAAAAAAACATTAATTTTGTTGATCACTTTTTGAAGGTTACTGTTATGTAAATATAATATATTCGTCGTAAGTTATTTGCAATATATTCGTTGTAAGTTATATAATCAGTTGGTAAAATTGTTCATAAATATTCGTTTAAAACTCCTTAAGAACTTTTTTATCGATTATTAAAAGTAAAATTTTAATTTAAATTTTCTATTTCATACCTGATGTCTGAGTTACTGAGGCTTTTCCTAGTCCATCCTTATTATGAATATTGTTGGTATGAGATGCAAAAGTCTGAAATAAGAAATGCTAATATTTCATGATATTTGAGAGTGGATTATTTTAGTAGAAATCATTCTTATAGATTGTTTAAATGAGTAAAATTTTGTCGGAAAAATCTCAAGCACTCAAAAATTTAGCATTATATTTGTCACATCAAAGATATGTCTAAAATTAATCTGGTCGTATAATTTCATTTGAAAAATCTTTAAAATTTTTTTTATTCCTACTTTCTTCATCTTATTATTATCCAACAAAGAGTAAGTATGACTGATTATAATTATTCTACCATCAATAATTTTATTATTTGTGTTTGCTCACTTTCAAAAAAAAATTTTTTTTGAATTCCGAGTTAATAAATTATGTAAGATTAACTAAAGCATCTTGAAATAAATATCGGTTTTGCTCTTTTGGATTTTACAAGCATTTTAAAGAATATAAAACGACATAAAATATAAAATAATAAAGATAACAATACCGTGAGCTGTGAAGAGTGAAAATATGAAGTAAAAAGTGAAATAAAATGAAATACAAATAGCAAAATAATAATGTTAAAAACATAAGAATATTCCTCCCGATTCTCACTTTTCCCAAAGCATCATACTCGGTATCAACTTGCCACCACTTTTATTTGTCATAAATATTTGAAATGATTATTTCATCAAATAAGTAATGGATCAATAAAGTTGTATATGTAATTGAATAATAATAATAATAATAATTAATAATAATAATAATAATAA
>KZ269978.1:1167520-1178491 GCA_002249935.1 Onchocerca flexuosa | reverse complement strand
AATAATAATAATAATAATAATAATAATAATAATAATAATAATAATAAAATAAATGGCGATCATATAAGGCAGAAACATTTAGAAAAACATTGTATTAAAGAATAAATTGCGAAAAATAATGAAAATGAGCAAAAATTATGCTCTTTGATTAAATCTTTCAATTTCCCTGCAATTTGTCTAATTTTATAAATGAGAATTTCTTAAATTGACTTTGTTGAGCATGTTGAGCATTGTTTTATAAGAAATTTTCATTTTTTCTTTTTTTATTCTTCTAAAATTTATAAAACCAAAGAAAGCTAAAAGAGTGGCGTTAGCATTCTGTTCTAATCGGACCCTAAGGAATATGATAAATTAGTATTAGAAAGAAGCCAAGCTTAACTTGGCTTCTTTCTAATATTGCAAAATGACCATTTTATTGAAATTTTTCCAGAAAAGAAATAAGTCACACATGATGTATTTTTCAGTAATGTTTTTACATTTTAATGGTTGTAAAAAGAAGCATCTATGAGGTTCTAAAAAGAAAAAAAAAAAATATTTTCCAATATTTTTGAAAAAATTAGAAAGTCAAAAATTATCATTGGTAATTTCGTTTGAAAATTCTAACAAAAAATTGTTTCATTTTATTTGTTATTTGAAAAAGAAAAAAAATGAGCCGACGAGTTAATTAACAAGTATCAGTTCATAGCAAATTAAGTTATGATACAAAAGCTAGAGGAAAATTCTAATTTCTTAAGACGGGAATAATATAATCAGACTAATAGAATTCAAGATTAGAAGTGATGTTGAAGAATTAAGCTTAAAATTCAATTTATAAAATGAAAAAAAAATAATATAACATAAAATATTAGTCTAATTAAATTATAAAAAATAATAATGATAATAATAACATCAACTATTAGTCTGATTAAAAAATTTTTTAATTTCTTAAAAAAAAAAAAACATCATGACTAACTGTAACATCTGATTTGCTTCTATCGTTGCTTTCCGGAGACTTCAATATTTCGGATTCTGAAAAGCAAAAAAAAAATTTGCATGGCATAAAATAATTGTCAAACAGTTGAGTCTTCAAACAAACCTTAATTTAAAAGCGTGAATTTAATACTTTCATTTCAGCCAGCAATATATATATATATATAATCTCTAATACTTTTTTGAAATTAGTTTACCGATTTAAAGGGATGATTTAAAAGTTTTCTAAATGAAATAATTAAATTGTCGGCAGTTAGTATAAAAATATCTTCTCAAGCTAACGATTTATTGATGCGAATTAATAAAATCATTCGAGTTCAATTAATAATAGGGGCTCGATTAGATTCACTTTACAAAATTATAAATCAGATAGTAAATAAGTGGAATGCGCAGCTGTCTGTGCTAAAACATTTAGAGAGGAGTGGATAAGAAGATGAGTAATTTTGACAATTTTAAAAAGTCTGTCGTATAAATTTGAAGGAGACAATTTCCACGACAAAATCAATTACATGACAGGATGAACGAATCCCAAATGATACTGATGGTGAAGAAACTGCTAGAAATTATGCAAAGTATTCCAACCAATAATTTAAGAAAAACCAGACAATTTGCTATCTATCTCTTTGAAAATTCTAAAGCAATTTTAAATGTAAAATAAGTGAAAATTTTTCCAGTAAATTATCGGAATTGGAAGAAATATAACATCATTGAAAAAAAATTTTGAGTTTCAATGTTTATTTCAATTTAAAATTTCTTCTTATTTCTTATAGCCGACTAATAATCGATAGCACATGTTAATACGTCGTATGTCTTCATTAATGGAAGATTCAAGTTGTATACAGCTTTTTTTTTCTTTTTTGGAAGATTTACGTCATTTGTTCAGGTACTTTTTCAAGTATTCTTATAGAAAAAATAATTTTTCTTTATTCTGTCGTTATACTTAAGGCAAGCAGATTTTTCAAAATAAATTTTAAAAATTAAACCAAATAAAAAAAATAATAATTCGATATGTTATAAACTAATTACGAGCATTCCGAAAATGCAGTAATGAAGAATAAGGGAGTTAAAGAAGTATAATGTAATATGCAGAATAAACATGCAACATGCACTCATGCATGTTGCATGTTTTCCTGTTTTGCTTCTCATCTTCATTTTTAGGTATGCTAGATTGGAAAAATCAATGCACAAGTAGATTTTCCCAAAATGAAATTAAGGCATATTGAAAGAGGAAAGAGGTATTCCTTAGAGCCTATTCAGTTATCTTAAAAGCTTTCATAAAATTTTAAGCATACCTAAATAACTAATTCATGGAAGAACATACATATAAATATACATATATATATATATATATACGCACGCAAATATACACGTATACACTCACGTACACATATATGCACGCACACATGCACGTATACACCACATATACATGCACACACATACACATGCATGACATTCTAGTTTTCATTTAAAAAAGCTAAGTAGTATTGGTGTCTATTCCTACCAGCTTTCCCGACTGTTTTTAATCCTCCTTTTATCGATTTTTACTTTTTCGGAAGTAAAAAAAACTCAACTTAACATCAAAAAAGTCTTTAAAAGACATAAAAAAGGATAACAAATACATATCAAAAGGAATCAAAAAAGAAAAAAAAACAAAATTTAAAAAAGGAAAAATCCATCCAAATAAAAAGATCATAATATAAATCCGTATTGCTTTCCTTTCGTACTAACACCATCAAAAACAAAAAATATGCAAGATAAACCGCTGTCTCACGACGAACTAAACTAATATCAAGTCAATTTTTTACACAAGAAGGACAGTTTCAGAACAAAAAAATTCTCTCTATTCCCAAAAAAATATAAAACATCGATGTAGCGCAGCACACTAATATAAAAACCTATTTATATGTCTACAACCTTGCTAACTCCGGAGTAATTTCTAAAAATAAAAATAGTATAAGAATTTCTTAAAATCCATCCCCAAGAAAATATTAAAGATAAAAATTTTTAAATTCAAAACAAAATTTGCTAAGACTTATCTTTTGTAATACCTTACCAATAATTTTTAATAAAAAAAAAAAGTAATTCAAATAAAAAATAAGCAAAAAGTTGCTAAAAACTTCATTCATACTTGAAAACATTAAAAAAACAAATCACTTACGCTACTTTTATGCTATTACGCTAAGGGTGCCATTTAAAAAAATCATGGAGTAGAAGACAGCTTTATATAAAAATCCAAGTTTCTTATCGATTATTTTTAGTTTTCATCGAAATTTCGCAAAAAGCGGGAAACATGAGTTACAATAAATAAAACAAGAAGAACGATGGATTTGTTTTCTTTTTTTTGCTTTGATTAACTTACTCTTCTATTCAACAAGTGGATTTAAAAAGACTGATTTGGTTTTGCTCAGACAAAAAAGTTCTAATACCAGAGAGAATTATTTGGAAAGTGGGAAAAAAGTCAGATTTCTATATCTCATATAAAATGAAAAGCTAGCCATTTTTTGTTTCTTTTCCGCATAAATTACATTTCTATTCAAATTAATTAAGGTTGTTATTTGAAAAAAAAAGCCATTATGATTTACAGATTAGAAAAACAAACAAATAGATAAATAAAATATAAATATATTAGAAATATGTAAAAATAAACAAATAAATAAATAAATAAAGTATAAATATATTAGAAATATGTAGAAGTAAACAAACAAATAGATAAATAAAACAATCGATATAGAACATTTTTATTTGTAATGCATTTTATAAGATTGCAATAAAAAGCTTTGAAGAAGGAGAAAAACAATTTAAAAAACTTAAAATGCATGAATTTAGTTCAATAAATTGATTAGTTAAAGATGAATGAGTGAGAAAATATTAGACCGAATAACTTTTGTTTAAGAGTGAAATGTAAATGCAAATATCAGAAAGCAAGGGAAGTAGTAAAAAAAATCATAAAATAATTTTGGAATAGATCCTGAAAGAGAAATATAAGATTCGAAACACAAATTCATGAAATTTAGATAACTTTGCTTATGTCGGAAATTTTTCCTACCAGTAAGAATAACTTTTGCTATCTTTAAAACATAATAATCAAAATTTTACCTTTATCCATGAAACTTTCCCAATCGGTAGATGCACGACGATGGATGACCGGTTTTGGTGGTGCTACATTCCGATATCTTGGATCTTCTTCCAATATATCACCATCGTAATCATGTAATGGTGTAGTACAACCAGACATTGATCTGCGAGCCTATCAGAATATCAGTTGCAAATAAAAACAAACAAATTTTAATTTAATTGGAATTTTCATAGAAAATTAACTTGCTTCAAAATGCAGTTATTGTAAATTTTACAAAATTAGGTGAAAACATACTTGAGACGGCATCTGAGTAGACATAGTTTCATAAAAATCAAGCCATGACATGGATACTCGACGACGTCTTGGTGCTGAAATAATTTTAGTGCTAATGAAATGATTCCATCTACTTCATTATATCATTTAAACAAAATAAAAAAAAAAAATTTCACGAAAGTATCTGTTCACTTTATAAGTGTAAAGAATAAAATTGTGTATCGATTCTATTACTTCATCATACATATATATATATATATATATATATATATATATATATATATATATATATATATTTACTGCGAGATTCAAACACGATTCTTCTTAAAAAGCATCATTTCCTTCAACTGTATCGTCATATCATTAACTTACTTTAAAATAAACAAAAAGAAAAAAGGGTAAGTAATTCATATTGAGCGTATTACATGAAAATTATCAAATATCAATGAATTATTCTTCGATATTTATGTAAAGTATACATTGCTAATTAATGAATCGTTTAATTAGTTAATTGCTCCTTAATTAATGCCAATTTTTACAGCAATGAAATTCATTTTATTTCCTATCCTGCTCTAAATTTTTCTAAATTTGTTAATAATAATTTAATGACATACTTTGTGGGGTATTATGATTCGGTATGCTGACATGAATTTTCTGCTTTTTTGCTGCAGTTGCTAGTGATTCATTTTCAGCTTCTACGGAACCTTCAACATAATTCTCGATGGCACACCATGATGTTGGTGTGGTAGGTCGCGGTCGTTCCAGCGTTGATACCGAATATTCACGACGCAGTGCTTCATGATCACAATCTTGACCTTTTTGTTGTTTCTGCAGAAAAATTCATTTCTATTGATAAAAAATCACAGAATATAGTCATTGGAGTTTATTATGATTGTAGAAGTGACAAGTTATTGCTTAAAGGCTATTAGCTGGAATTCCATTTTATTAAATTTTTTAATAAATACTCAAAATTCCCAAAGATTAAATTTTACTTAGAAACTTCATATACTATAAATGACTATTATAAGTTATCCTATTGTGATTCAATAAAAAATTTAGGTGTAGTAAATCCCTAGCAATGAGATTTACTACATTATCAAGTTTAAATTATAAATTAATTATTTCAACACAAGCAAATTTAAATTGAGGATGATAAATCTCCAAGATCACGCTAGCTAGAATTTCTTAAGGATCTTCACTGATGTTAGCAATTTATAATTTTTTATCTGAAATTTAAAGTATTCCAAACCTTTTTACTAGCTGTATTCAAAGACTGTTTCCGCTCGAAATTGCTAATTTCAACATCACTCTCGGAGCCTTCATCATCCTGATGCAACAGACTTGCGTGAAGTTCCTGTTCCTCATCGATGTGGCCTGGACCAGGCACCATCATAGGATATTTTTGAGTGCCACTGACTACTTCTTGTAGCGATTGTTTAGGTTTAGGTTTAGGTTTCTTCAAAAATGTCATTTTAGCATTATTATTATTACTGATACATCTTACATCTTACATTTTCATCTTACATCTTACATCTTTATACATCTTTTAATTATTTTTGATTCAAAGTTTATTTGCTTATCCAAAATATATAAAATATTATGGACGTTCTCAAAAAATACAAGAATGTCCAACTGAAATGAAGATTAACCTCAATAACTGTTTCAGAAGTTTCACTTCTTCTCATCGCTTCTTTTGGATAATGCAAATCGATATTTAGCGATGGTGGTAATTCTGGAGCGGGTGGAAAGTCCGAATCAACCGATTCAGTGAATGATCGAATTGCTGAGTTACGACGCATTATTGTTTCAGTGTCTGCAAAATTTAAAAAAAAAAAAATTTTTTTTACAATGCGTGAGGATTATCAAAATTATCACCAGGTATGACACTTTATGTTTGATGCAAAAAAGATTTATGATATTTTCAAATTATTGATCAATCAAAATATCTGTCGTTAATTTGTTAGCAAATGATAACTTCGAAAATATGTCCGATCATTTATTAGCAATACCTAAACTATTTCTGCCTCTAATTCATAGCAAGGTTTTAAACTGAATTTAGCAGACAAATAAGTAAACAAGAAATACTGAGCGATAACTCGAGAGACAAAAATACTAAAAAATTGGAATTTTTCAAGTTATTGAATAGCTAAAAAATCTTCAAAATCTGAACTATTTCAATATGCCAAATCTATTTCCGCAATTTTTATTATTCTTTAATGTCTTCCATCTGGATGAACCTCCTCCTCATGCCTCATAAATAAAGAAAAAAGGAAAAAATAAATAGAAGCCGAGTTTGTCAAAAAAATTATAAATCCGCATTCTCATGTTATCTGTCCTTTCAAAGGCAATGGTTGAAAATCGATTTCTTAGAAATGTTAGTAAAAAGGCTTTGGCTAAAGAAGCTATAGTTTAGGCAATAGTTGGGTTTACTTTATTCAACAAGCTTATTTTCATCTAGTATAATTGAAATTCGCATCATGTGAATATCTTATAAATATTATATAAAATTAAAAATATAAATGTTATTTAAGTGCAATCATCTTTCATTTACTCATTTCATTGAAAAAAATATTGAACTAAGCAAATAATTAAGCAGATAAAACATTATTTAATGGAACTAAATTATTAAAAATATTCTGAAGGTTTTTCTTCAAGTTTTTAATGAAATTTCTTTTTTCTTTAATTAACTCGCTCGTTTGGAATAATTTTGGGTTTTTTTGTATTTGTTACATGCTTACCTGGCTAACATTTTAACACTATCATTTTAACAAGATTTTTAAATCTATGGCAAATGTGGTATATTCATAATTTCGGAAAATATGTTTATAATTTTGAAAAATATGTTTTTAATTTTAAAAAACATGCTGTATCTGCTATGAATTTAAAAATTATTATCGAAATAATTCTGTTCAACAGTTAGCCAAGTAAGCATACAGAAAATATTCGAATAAAACCCGAAATATTTTTTTTTTTCAAATTTTAAAATTTTTCAAAAGATGCAAATTTAAAATTATTAATATCACAGCGATTAATTGAAGATTAATCGAAAAATTTAACGATGAATCTGATATAAATTCATAATCTGCTAAATGATGACTTTTGATCGAAAGAATATGATATGCAGTTTGTCAACATCACTAATAAATAATAAATAGCTTTTCTACTTACCGGCATTTTCCCAGTCATCAACACTTGCATCCGAACGAAATGCATTACGGCCTGCATTTAAGTCGAAGTCAGTATTACCACGGAATTTCCATGCCATTTTAATTTCTTTCGATTCCAGTCACACTTCGTTTTTGTTTTCGTCTTTTTCTTCTCTCACTTCAACAAATCTTTTTGTTTTGAATGCTCATTTTTTTACGTTCAAAAAGCGCTTTTTCCTTTTTCAAAATTCAAACATATGTTTCACCTCAATTATACTAATTTCTTTAATATAAAAGCATAATATATTTGGGGAAGAAGAAGGGAGGGGAGATCAAATGATGAATAATACTGCAAATTTAAATAATTAAAAGTTCGAAATAACATACAATACTGCGGAAATTGTATATAAGTAAATGTAGTGAGTGACGAACAAAAGAAGCAATCAAGTAATGGACAATTTTGAAAATAAAAGACAAACTGAAGTGAAGATTGGAATTTTAAATAAAAAAATGAAGAAAAATTCATGCATTAAAATATCAAAATTATTTCGAACTTTCAAATAACGCTTAATTCAGCTGCTTAATCCAGATGAGCTTTCAGATTGTACGCTTCATCCAGTGAGACTTCAGATAGTACGCTTAACCTAGATGAACTTTCAGATAGTATGTTTAATCTGACTAGCATATTTATAGGAAGGAAAAGAGGAAAGGTCATAGATGGAATGTAAAGATAATATTAATCAGTAAGTTGAAGATTAAGGAAAAGATAGGCATAACTATTCATGGCTGATGCATAAGTATAGATCGATAAGTTTCTAGTTGATTTCAAATTTTTAATAAACATTATATTTCAAATAATTCAGAATATTCAGAAATGTAAGGTATGCTTACACAATAGTTTCTGCAAGTTCTTTTCTTTTTTTTTTTTTTAAAAAAGTTCTTTGATGAAAATAGTGTTTGAAGTATTTTAATAAGAAATGAAAGAGAAAAGGAAAAAAAAGTACAAATTGGCAAAAATTAAATTATGTTTTCTGTATTGATTATTTAACAAAAAAAAAAAAAAAAAAAAAAAAAGAAACGAAGAAATGCTTATGTAATTATTACTTTACAGAGGAACTGAACAACCAAAAAAAAGATATCATGAATGATATAATCATATTTAAAAGCCAATATTTCATACGATAGTTGCAAAGTTATCATGTGACATCTTAAATCTCATCCTCCCTCTCTGTCATTTCTTAAATTTAATTAAATCAAATTTTTTTCTGCTAAAATTTAGTTTTTTATCAATAAATTTCCGAAGATCATGAATAGATTTGAAATACTAGCTTATCAATATTATTTATATTTGAAAAAAAGTGTCACTTATTATAATAATTTTAGATGAGCAATAAAAGATTCCTGTTGTGGAATATTCAATTGATAAAATACATATTGAAAAATGGAAAGATGAAATTTCATTTTATGCCAATGTTTGAGCAGTTAAATAGAAAATTCAAATGAAATCATGCAGTAATAATTGGTTGAATGTTATAGTTGGATGAATAAAAAGAGAAAGGAATGGAAATTTTTTCTTTTTTCTATTTTTTTCTTTTTTTTTCTTGAAAAGTGTCCTATTTTCTTATGCAAGTCATTTTTATTAAATTATAAGTTATTCCATTGCTGTTTTTTCCTTTTTATTTTACTTTCATATAAATTCAAACGAATTTTATCACATGTTTTAATTTATGAAATGGATCTGAATGTAATTAATGTAATCTGATTTCATTCGTAAAACAGAACGAATATATAACAATAGTAATAATTAAAAATAACTTTTATAGAAAAAAAAAGAAAGTTTAAAAAAAAGTAACCATTATTGGAAGAAAAAAGGACGATAGAATAAGAGTAATTAATAAAAACATATTATATTTTTCATGTATTGTCGGAGGATGAAAAGAGAGATAATGGATGTTGAACTAATTCTTTCAATGATATCGATGATTATGTAAAGCAAGGAATTAAGTGAATCAGAAAAATCTAAACCGAATTAATTTATGCATCAGTTTGAGCAAGAGGTTAATTTAGAAAAAAAAATAAAAAAAAAATAAAAATCAATTAGTCGAATGATGAACTGATATTGTTAAATATTCATCATTCGACACCTCATTTAAATGATTGTTGTTAATAAAATCATTCATATTTTTTTCGGTTAATTTTATCTATCTTTTAACGAAATATTCTAAACAAATCAATTCAAAATTGAAAAAAAAGGGAAAATGAAAGATAAGATTTCTTGCACTTCCACACTCAAATCTTTCATCATTTTTCTTTCTTCATTTCTTTAAAAATTACTGAAAAAAAATTGCATTTTTTCAAAAAAATGAATTATTTTTCTGATTGTACAAGCTATTTTCGGGATCCGGATGTAGTAAGCCAATAATTTCCCTCAAACTTAACAAAAATGAGGTTTTCAATGTGAAAAAAAGAAGTGTGAAATAATAAAGGCGGTTCAATTTTATTCGCTTATTTTCTTTGCCAATAGAATATCAAGCATGGCTAAATTTTTTTCTCTTCTTGACGATTTTTAATAGTAAAATGTTAAAAAAGAATGCTGAGAAATAGAAATGATCACATAGAGAATAATTGATGAAAATATTTCTCCGATCAATATAAATTTCCTTGTTTTTAAATAAAAAAGAAAAAGTAAATTCTATTTATCATATTCAAGTTGCATAGTTTTTATCGATATTTTCCATAATATCCATAAGTGATTGTTTCATATAGAAAAAAGAAACGAAAAAAGGAAATTCCATAGGGGTTTATTACTATGAAACGGTCAATAGCTCATTACAAATGCAATAGGAAAAAATTACATATTGCTAAAAGCACAAAATATGCCAAGAAAAGAGCTAAGACGGAAGATGTAGCTGAGCTAATATTGGATGAAATAGGCTCAGTAATTCGTCATCCCCCATCCATAAATTATTTTCAAAACATCTCAAATGATTTATAGGTTCATTCAGGTTGATTATAGGTCCACTCAAATTGATTACAGGTATAGATATGAACTATTATAGCTTTCACTTATTCCGAAAAATATGACCACGTCATCATAAACTTCAATACACTAAAGCAACAGTGTTATTCTTACAGATTTACAATCAACAAATAATGCAAAAGCAATGAACTGATATTTATGAGGATTATACTAAAAGGATGTCGTTCATATCAAATTAAAATTTATTTGTTATATAATTTGATCAAAAATAAATCAAAAAAACCAATTTCCTTATGGATCATAAAACAAAAGCGAAATAATATGAACTTTTGTTTATAATGTTAGAAATGAAAAGTTTTTTAGCTTTCAAGAAAGAGTTATTATTGAAATTTTCATCAAAAAAAAAAAATACCATGAAAAAAAATTATAAAGATTAGAAGTAAAAACGATAATGCTAAAATACATCACCACCGAAAGATATATATATATATATATATATATATATATATATATATATATATATATAT
>KZ269978.1:1154530-1166695 GCA_002249935.1 Onchocerca flexuosa | reverse complement strand
TATATATATATATATATATATGAAGATATGTGAAGCAGCTTTAGATGTAATTATCTGGAAAAAAGTCAATATCAGAAACTTCATGTTATATTAGCTTTGTGATGTGATATTATTCCGCAAAATAAATTGCCTTTTAAACCTGAAAGCAATAAGAATGTTAGGCTTGGAAAAATCTGATGAGAGGATGTGCCTTCTCTCATCACTTATGACGCAAATTTTCCATTTTGATCTAAAAGGAATGATGCACCTAACTATAAATATAAATTTTTTTTTTATCCATTCCTTTACGAAAATTTTTTCCATTTCAGCGATATATTTCTCATTTTTCAATCTTTAATATGAGATAGTAAATGGGAAAAACATTTGTAATCACAAATGAGTGTTATATGCAAGAATGATAATAATTATCTAACGAAAGGCTAAATTCACTGTCACAATATATTAATGAATATAGATGAAGTAAATGTATCAAATATGAAATCTTGCTAAAAATTAAATGCAAATTAAACATAAATTACTTACTAACGCATAAATTTATTCCACAACATCTACAGTTGATGTCAAATTTCCTTTTGAAATATTTCGTGAATCTGAATTATCGAAGCTTTTATCTCATTCTCTACGATGGATTTGATGAAATTCTAATAAATTTTTTCATACTTTATGTTTGGCTCATTTAGAATTAATTAACTCCCAGTTTTAATTCAAAATTCAAATCCATTCAATTTCATTCTCTTAAAAAACAGCGATAATGAATGTATTACCATTGGTAAGTCACTTCAGTGACTGAAGAAAAAATGAATAGAATACATACAATTATATTACCAGAACACTAAATGAATATATGACTAGATATGACGAAATTTCACTGAGCAAATCTGCTCAGTGAAAAAAAAAAAAAAAAACGTTCAAAACATGTGCAATGTAACCTTTTTACGCATAAAAACAAATTACGGAATTAATTCGCTGTCATTTTGCTAAATATTAAGCAAAAACCCATTTTAATGGACTACTATAATTACTTTATAGTACATGGATCCACTAACTAATTTGTGCCCATTACTCAAAATAGCTTACTTATCTTTTGGATTCGTCCCCTGCACAAGATGAACTTATTACCTGAATAAAAACAGTGTTTCAGAATTGATTTCACGTTTTCTCAAAAATAATTGAATAT
Source organism: Onchocerca flexuosa (assembly GCA_002249935.1). NCBI lineage: Eukaryota > Metazoa > Nematoda > Chromadorea > Rhabditida > Onchocercidae > Onchocerca > Onchocerca flexuosa. The sequence goes on along the minus strand of KZ269978.1, from coordinate 1,165,518 downwards.
TGTAAAAAGAAAAGAGACGCTGAATTCATTGGAATTTATGTGAAGAACAGGAAGTATTAATTTTTTATTCATTTACGCTATATACTAAACACATAATGAGACTTTTTGTAAATAACTGATCAGCATGATATTATTCCACGTTGTTCACTAGGCACGTACATTGCTGCCGTAACATTGCCAACGTTTTGAATAGTTTTTTCTTTAAAAAACTGAACCAATTTGAAATCAGTACAAGTTAACAGACAATTCGAAAATATACTTATGTCTTTCACACACATTAAAACCGGAACTTGGCAATTCTTGGAGACATTTATTGGAAAGCGAATGAAACTATGTCATCAGCGTGGTCGTCCCTTATTGAAAAATACTCATTCATACATATATGTGAAACATTGCATTCTTGCCATAAGCACTGATTTAGGAAAATAGATGATCATGCAGATAGCAGGATCCTCCCTATCAGTATATCAATATTATCATTATCATTTCCATTACAAAAAAGACATACCATATTGCTTTCAATATATGATCGTCAGTTCTATAAGCAGATAAATATCGGATTCACATGCACCTGTCAGGCAATGCATTACCGTTGGTGATGCGTCCACAATTGCTATTGCAATCATCTACCATTATTCCATTTCTTCTTGCAGATGAAAATTCTGATGATTAAGTATCCAAATGACTATAACTGACACTTCCTCTAATTTAAATCCGAACTTTCCCATTCCCTTTTCCATTACATATAAATGATGTCCCTCAACAAAAATACTTAAATTATAGCGAACAGACAATATAAAATCTTCATAAAAGCTCTTAAAAGCTTTTATGAAGATTCTAAAAGCCCGAATATGCATCCATAATAGTAGACAGAACTGGCGGGAACCTTACTGACGGCTTTCTGATCTTTGGGATTAATTGATTTTTTTATCGCTGATATTATAAGATATTACTTTCCTGTTTTCATGAATAAGCGTCTGAAACCGAATGAAATGATAAAATGAAAATTAAACCTTAGTAACCGGAAGTGGAACATGTAGAAACATACATTATCGGGAATAGGCACAGGATAGGACGGAAGGAATCGTTTTTCCGAGATTCCTAAGCAAATGGAACAGATAGGCTGTTTGGCCGTGAAAAGTCAAAGGAAAAAGACAGAAAAACAGGCAAACGGAATAAATGGAAGACTCACACATCGTTGTATATTGTCACCAATGAGGACGAGTCAGCAAAATGGCGTGAAATTGTCCCATCGAGCGTTAGTTGGGTTTTTATCAGAGTTAATTAAATTAAGACTTTTTCTCGCACCAACCACCGATGGTACAATTAAACGGAATGCACCATTAGAAAGCATCTCGTTCTATCCCTGACTTTTTGTTGAAGAAATGCTAAATAAAAAAGGTCGGACGACTGCTTCAGAATATTTTCATCGAACGGAACATTCTGATGTGCTCTCTTGATTCGATGTTTTATTTATGATAGTATTAATAAAATTGGGCAGTTGTGGATTTGAAGAAGTTCATCTTTTCTGAAATTTTAAATGAAATACACAAAAAAGTTCGCATAAGTTGGAAATGCCGAAATTGATGAAAGTGATGACGAGTGCAATAAATAAATTATAATACTTATACTAATTTGACAAATTCATGCATGCCTCTTCGTATGGAATCATATTCGATGCGCATTTGTATTACCTTTGGATAAAAGACAAAGAATGGCCGATAATTCGTAAATGACTTAATGATACGACTAAATGAATAAGTTGAAAAAGGTAAAAGAAGTAATTAAGTAACTTATCGTTCACAGATATTGTTGCTTTGTGGCAAAAAATATGTTCCGATGATCCATTAGTCATCGCTGGAGATGGGATATTCTTGGAATCATTCCCGCTCAGGAACTCGGTCGAATAGTAGACTGTGCCGAATCATCCGATGATGCTCCCAATTATTCAGAAATTGGATTCTTGGTACAGTTGTTGAAAACATGATAGACTCTGCCAGCACCGCAGGACAAGGGTGTGGTGAATCCGTGAACTCGACGGACGAAAGATTCAGGAGTACGATCTTTCTTAATCAACTTGTAACCATGGTATCCGAAAATAATGACGGTAATTCCAAGGCACTGTTAGCATATGTTGTGTTGAAATCAAAGACTGTCAAAGCCATTTGTTTCACTATTCTGCTACCGACAAACTCCATGAATTTGGACAAGTAACATTTATTATGTGTCCAGCTTGGCCGAATAAGAAATTGAGTGTGCCTTTTAACCTTTGGTGCTATAGGTCAATGATGAATGATGCTTCTGAAGTAGAGGACATAAGAATAGATTTCTTGCATATTTTGACCTCAGAGCATCTTTCAATAAATGCTCTTTGGCCTCTGCCTTACCCATCTCCATCACCATAAATCGTGTTGCTATGTAGGTGTCTTAGTATTATACCAACTCTGACATTTCGCATCCATACTTGCGTTGCAACAATCTGACTTTTAGTTTTATGTCAGACCATGTTTCGCACGGAGGAATCTTCTGGGAAATCACGTTTTTTTAAGGGGCAAAGTCAATGAATGCTGCTTGCTATATATGTTATGTTCTCTTTATTTTACTACCATTTTGTTGGTTTAAAAAACCAAAAAAAAAATTAGTTTTAGTATTTTACTATTGGAGATTTTTTTGTATTTAATATTCTGTTATTCTATTGAAAAACCAGTTTAAAAAACTAAGCTCACAGTTTCTAATCATTTGAAAGTTTATTTATGTGGAATATCATTCGAAAGTCGGAATGTATAGTGTTTTTCTTGGTTGTTGATAGCAAGGATATTTGTTGGGAGATTGTTTGATGAAGGATGGATGATAGAAATGAATTGAGCAATATGCTGATCGAGTTACGAATTCAGTTCTCTGTGAAAAATTCTTTTTCTCTAACTAGTAGCAATCCTTTTTATAGTGGACCTAAATTATAAGAACAAAGCATTTGCATTGAATTAGTTTTCGTATTTTACTATTGGAGATTTTTTTGTATTTAATATTCTATTATTCTATTGAAGATAAAGCTTAGAATCGGCGACAAAGATGAAAATTAGGTATCACATCTTAACATTTATTTATGTTAATTGTAAGTAATGAATATTGGAAGAAAATTCCTACAATACAATATTTCGATTATTTGAACATATTTATGACAAAATTCAGTTGTTTCCGGCATTCGCCACTGAAAGAGATCAATCCTTTTAGACGTTTCGTAGCACTCCTGATTCGTAGAGCAATAGGTTCTTCTTTTTCGATTTTCTGTGTTGATTTCTCGAACGTTGATGATTGAATTCTTGAGCTTTCATAGTCGTTAATTTCTAGAGAGTCAATACATTCAAAAGTCTGTAGAGGAATCTTCTATGTGGCATTTCTACGTAGGCGTTTCTTGCTTCTTCATGTTTTTCCTTTTTAGTTGATCGCATTCTTAAATTTTTTTTTTTGACTTAAAACTGAATCATTCTCGATAGTTTTTATTTTAGCTCAACCACACTTGATTTGCGTATGAAGCTCATCATTATGCATAACATACTTTGCCGATAAAACCGAGATATTAAACATTGATGGTTGAGCTAATATAGATTAGCTGGAGCCGGCCACACTCCGCATGGCCAATCCATTTAGTTTATGGGGGCTGGCCACGCTTCGCGTGTCCGGCTTCAGCAAATCTATAAAAATAAATTCATGAACATTCGTTGTTGAAAATCTTAAACCCCCGAAAGTTCTTAAAATCGCGCTTTATCTATATTAATTCAAAATCTTAGATATCGAAAAGTTCTTACCTATTGCTTTGAGATTTTGACACAACGTTGCATTCGAATACGCGCACGTTTTTATACGCTGTAGCTCAGTCTGGTTAAGTGGAAAAAAAGAAAAGAGAAGGGCATGTTTCTAGTGTTGGGAAAAAGACTGATACTTTGTAATTGATTTGTGGTTTGGTTGGATTGGAGACTGATTCTTGCTATTGTGAATAGGCTAGATAAGCAATAAGTAAGAAAAAGTTTTTTGTCTTGTGTAACAGAGATGAATGCTGTTGAGAAATCTTTTATTGATTGACGAAAAGTGTTTCTTCGTAACGAACAATTATCAGAGAAGATCCAGACAAATTAATTACTGGGTTATTCTTTCCTTTGTCAATAATAGGGAAGAATACTGTTCAAGTGAATTGTCCGTTATTTCTACCGTTGTGTTGTTTTGAACTGTCGAACTGGAACACTTGGAACTCCGAACTGTTGCTGTTGCTGCGTCATCTTTGCTATTTGTCTATGATTGGAGCATTTTGGTGGTAAACATGTTTGTCGTCCCTTCGAAACTACATCGCTTCACTTGACCTTTAGTATTTCTTGTTTACAATTATTGTCATGGCGTTTTTTAACATCTTTCAGTTTTCGCCCACATCTAGTTTAGTTTCACAATACTTGCGGATGTTCAATATTTTTTGTTGTTCCATTGTCTGTTCAGATGTAGAGATTGTCTGATTTGCCAACTCTAGAACATGCAACATAAAATTTTCATGTGAGAAGCAATCCGTCTCTAAATTTAAACAGCACAATTCTAAAGATTTACCCTGAGCTCAAAAATTTACCTTGTTGATGGTGAATAAAAACGCCAGTCGAATCAGGAATTGCAATTTATTAAACTGAAATGGCATATCCATTGGAATCATAGGAATGCGAAGAAAACTTACAATATATTATAAAAAGGATTTGGTTATCAAAATAAAGGGTAAGAGATAGTGCTTACAGTTTTTAAACTTTGAACACTAGTTTTAGTCCTTGCAAAATTTTGGGTAAAATGAGCTTCAGCCTTTTAGACTATGCATACAAGTTTATTTAGCAGTTTGGATGATGAGAGGACAAAGCCTTTTTATCAGACCAAAGAATGAGACATGGATTAATAATTCATTGAGAAATGTTATAAATTTCTATTATACAAAATATTTTGATAAAAAATTTTCGGATTTTCCGACATCAGCTGATATAAGCGATAATAAAGGATGATATATGATTAATACACCAGGAATGGCATTTCCATTTTCAATAAATTTTATCCATCCCGTGTTTTTTCACTTTTTTTTTTTGATTGTTTATTTTTAATGCGTGCAAAGTTTTTTTTAATCCTGAAAAAATTTTATGTCATATGGATCCCTTTCATTTTTTCGGATTTTTTAAAAAAAATTCACAATCGTTAAAAGATTCCTTCCGTACTGGAATCACAATGATTCGAATCCATTCATTATGAGCTTGGTAATATTTTAAAATATTCTGGAACAAAAAATCTCAAAACAAAATTTCGCTCTTCATGTTTTGCACCATTGTCGCCTATTTAGTTATTATCATTCCTTAAACAAAAACTATTTTGAATTCCATATGTAAACATGCTTAATTGTTGAATATCAAAAATCTCTTGAAATTTTTTTTTACAATTAACTTTTGCATTAATATTTGCAGTATTAACATTTTAAGTTTCTCATTGATTAATAGAAAGATTCAGGATGATTTAAAATCCAATAACGAAAGCTTTTGGTTGCCCAGGTAATAAAATATAGATTTTGTTGCTGTCGTCAAGCTGTATCCATTCCTGCCACATATTTCTTTTCTCATATATGAAAAAAACAATGATGACTAAGCAACGATTTAATTTTAACGCAAAGAAAGCTGAATTAATTTTTTTAAATCATTTAGGAGATTTAAAATGATTGATTATGATATAGGCATGAAATTAGTAATTTTGTTTAGAGAAGCCCAACATGGTTCGACCTCATTTATCGGTTTTTAGTTTCGCTAAAATTTAAATAATCAATCATATCAATGATTACTTCTTATTTTTTGCATCATATTAATGTTTAGATTTGATAAGCGTATGCATCAATCTTGATAAATTGTTTAAAATCCACATTTCATTTCCATAATTATCATAATATTGCTGTATTAGTAAGTAGGACAACTCAATTGTTTAATTTATTCGCATTGCTTTTTTTTTGCTATTATTGATTTTTTTAAAGATCATTTTCTATTTTCCTTTTTATTGATTTCTATTTTTATGTAATTTTTTTTTTTTAAATTACACTATATTGGAAAGACTAATATTTGAACGCAGAAAATGTTATTAATCTTCAATATTTGCATTAAAATTCGATTTTTAATATGTTCATATAATTATTATTGGCTTAAAAATAAAACAACATAAAAATTTGTATTTAAGCTGTTCTCATATTCTTCCATCCGCTTTTTTTCATTTCAATTTTTTGTAATCATTTTATCATTTTAATTTTGACTGTTATTAGTATTAGTATTTTTTCTTTTTTTTTTTTTTTTTTTTGGCTTTTAAACGAAGATTTATTTATATCTTATAATAAATTATTGTAGCCTTTTTTGGAATTATTTTGCAGCCTTCAAAATTTTTTCTTTTAGAAATTGAAATTATTCGAAATATGGTATGATTTTCTCGTTATTTTCAAAAGCATTAATTGATTATTAATATTATTAACTTATTTTTTAGCCAAGAAAAAAACTAAAATTATCACAAATAAAGTAATTTTTAGAGATTTCTTTGATAGGATAAATAGCAAGTGATACAGATCGCTTGAAGTTACTGTAGGAATGATTGCTAGTAGCTCAGATGCTTATGCAAATTTTTTAAAAAACAAGTTTAGCATAGGCAAAAGAGCAATTTTATTTTTCATCTTTTTTTTTTTTTTTTAACTCCAAAAATGTTATAGGATGTTATAGAAATTGCATATCACTAACGAATAATTTCAAATAAACATATTCAAACAAGATTCATAAAAATATTATTTATCTGACTTTTTTGATCAATAAAAATCCAAGGACAATCTAATTGCAGTAAGATTACTTCATTTTTTTTTTTGACTGTCTGATTTTCATTGGCCAACTTTTTTCATTTTTTGAGTGTGTAGAGAAAGAAAAAGAATACTAAATAGAAGCCATATTAAGAAACGCAATAAGATTGCCATAATTTGTTAAGGCGAATAAAATATTGATATCTGCATCAGAAATAATCCTTTGGCCAAGAAACGCAGCACAAATTAGGCCAGATATCATAATTGTCGTCCTTGACTCGGTTTTACCGATGACTGACTCAAAAATCTTATAAATTTTAATTTACTAGAAAGATATTTAAATTTTCTTTGCCTGCCGCACTAGGCTATCGACAAACTTTGACTTTTCTCCCCCTCTCTCTTCCTCTCCATCAATTCTAACTTTCTATTTTGCTAGCATAGAATAACCTTCCCAATCTTATTTGCTTTTTTCCAACATCCTTCTTTTCGTTCTGCATCAATCAAATACCCAATGTTTTTTTTTTTTTTTTTTTTTTTTTTTACTTAATAAATGAAATAGTTTTTCACGTTATCAAATTTACGGCTGAAAACGAATAAACATCGCATGTAATTATTATTCGAATTATTATGTAAAATTACCTGAAGATTGTGTTCTTGTAAAAAAGAATGAACGAAGGAGAGGGCGTAATAAAATTATGATGAATACAACACCGCGTAATAGCAAGAGATTCTCGGGACGACAGAAAGCTTTTTTATCAAATCCACCAAGCAGTCGAGCATCAATAATTGCTGGAGCTATCAAGGTAATTATTTTTTTTTTTATGAAATTTCAGAAGATTTAAATTTAAGCAATTTTACGTCCTTCTGATATGCTAATTGATAAATTAATTCAGTTAAATAATCAAGAAGTAAAACATTTGAATTACGCAGTGAAAAAATTTTTAGAATAATCAATTAGATGAAAGCTAGATAAATGAATATAACCGTATTTTCATCACAATATTTATGTTGTTTAGACTATGATAAATTAGTTATCAGTATAGTTAAAAGAATGTGTTGATAGTAGTAATTGATAAATCTCAAAGATTCGTTAAAGTATTATAGAAAAGTATTGAAAACAGGTTGAAGACATTTAATGTTTCAGAAAAGATTAACGACTTTTCTAAGCTCATACATATTCGAGAAATGCAAAATAAAAGGGATTTTTCTCATATTTAAATTATTTCATAGATTCTTTTTCATATTTAAATTACAGCATAAGTTCCATCATGATTTTAATCAACGGCTAAATTCCGGGACGAATGCTCCATTATTGAAAGCGAAACTTGCTGGATATTCACAAGAAGAGTTAGAAGAATATTATCAAGTGTTCAATGTGTTTGATACCGGTTGCTAGTTCAAAATATATGAAATTTGAATGTCTTTTATAATTTTTTCGAATCATTGAATAGTTTTAGGTTTTATAGCAAAATTTAGCATTAGATCAGTGAAATGAGACGAAACCAAATATATCGTTGTTTGTAATTCAACATTTTGACGTCAATTTCAGATGGTAGTGGCGCAATTGGTATTGATGAATTGGAAAGTGCTATGCGCAATTTGGGCTTAGAACCGCAAAAAAATGAACTTGAACAAATCATTGAGGAAGTAGATCAGGTGTGACTTAATTATTCTAATTAAATCCCGATGCAATGTTTTTTTTTTTCTTTTTCATTACAAAATTAAATCTTAATTAGAATAATTCAGCGAATAAAAAAAGTGAATAGAATAATTCATGATTATTAAGATGAATTTCGATTTTACATTTATAGATGGGCAATCATGAAATTGATTTTCATGAATTTTGTGATGTGATGAAACGAATGAGTGACAAACAGAATAGTTGGAATGATGTAACACGAGAATGTTTCGTTGTTTTCGACAGAGTAAGTATTGAAATGATAGAAAAAAAGTTGAAACAAAAAGGTCTAAGGACTATGAAACAAACAAATGTAATAAAATTTAATTTGCCGAAAATTGACATCGATTCTTATCTTTTAATACCTTATTTATTTATCTTCTTAATCTGTTCTATCAATATTTTTCTGAAATACTCCATTTGTTTGCCATAAAATCTTTCAAAATTTATCAAATTCTGAGCAATACTGATGGTATGCTTGAAATATAATTATAGACAGATATAACCTCTGCAGCATATTTTCGGTATATCCGAAGTTTCTTTTCAGGGATCTTCTGTAACTCATATATTTTATTTATTGTAGAGTGAAGTTGGCGTAATATCAAAGAAGGATTTCCAATACATTCTGAATGAATTAGGTGATATACGTGATAAGGCAGTTGTCGATGATATATTCGCAGAAGCAGACGTTGATGGTGATGGCGTTCTAGATTATGATGAATTTACGTTTATGGTACGAAATTATATGAACGATGAAGATTTGGCTACATGCAAATATCCTTAATGATGAATATGTCTATGCATATAAAAAGAATCTTTATATGATGAATAAAGAAAAAAGAATGTCGTGAAATTAAATTTAAATCTGAATTTATGCACATAAGTAAAGTATAATGATTTAATAATATTTGAAGGATGCTGAAAGAAAAGTAAAATATTGGTTTCATTCCTATCAGAAAAAAAGTATAACATAAACTTAATAATAGCAAAATATGAATTAATGCACAATTTACTTCTGAATCAAATAACAAATAATAAAAATAAGTAAACAAGCAAATGATAAAAAGAGAATTAACAAACAAGCAAACAAAATACAATGATATGTGACAGTAGCAAAATCTAATAATTTCTTGTTCTATCTCCACATGAATTCATCATCGTAAAGAAGTATTTTCATTTTATTTAACATAAAGATGCATTCAATTTCAGTTCTATCCAATTCTATTTAAATTACTATAATACAATCAAATATAAGATAGTGAATAGCAAAATTTCCTGCAAAGAAATGAATCTAGTATTAAATCTATTTTGAGCATCATCACTCATACATATCTATCCGATTAGTTATAGGAAACTTTCTGAAATAATTTTCTTGAATACTGGCTTGTGTTATTATTGTTGTTGTTGTTTATATTGTTGTTGTTGTTGTTGCTGTCAAATTGAATGAACTAGTTCTTTTCTATCAGATTAAATAGCGTCTGTCTAATTTTTGCCCTCATTTAAATAAATTTTATTGACAATTTTCGTACATAACTGCTCCTCTCAATGCCATTTTCACTTTTTTTTTTCCTAGATAATTTTAATCTCTTTTAATTTCCTATAAATCAACAAGCTAGAGTTCTTTCAATTCATCTAAAAAAACTTAAATTTTTACTAAGTTAACTCTTGTAAATTTATCATGCCATGCACTATTATAAAATGATAACGTAATTTTCCCAATTTTAAGAAGAAGTTCATAACAGTAATAAACTTAAAATCAATATTTTATAACTATGAATTTTTTTTTTCAAGATTGATAAAGATAAGGAACGATTTAACTTAAACAGCTTAAAGGTTCTTGCATTTTCATTGATTACACATTGGCTAGAAAAAAGTTTTAAAAACATAGTTTCATGAATAGATTCAAATTTCAAAATGTTTCGAACATGTGATGCTTAATACCAGATTCGGTCGTTTATTCTGGAAATGACCAGAAAAATAATTCAGATTTTTAAATCTTCTCCTTTGGTTCAGCATAATTTTTACCAGTTGATTCACATTGACATTTTTTAAGCTGCTTCAGTCTTTTACACTATATATTATTTCGATATTTCTTCATTCCGAAATGAAATCATGCTTAACACATTTACAGTATTCCGTAGCTGTGATAGCAACTACTAAAATAATAAAATCTAAATTCAACCATTGAACGAAATCATGCTATACATCGCACTTTTCAAAAAAAAAATTTTTCAGCCTTTTATTTACATTTAATAAAAGTTTTTTAATGCTCTAAAGCAGTCAGTTAATATCTACTTGAAATGAAATTACTTAGTTAAATACATTTTATTCAGTTTTTTCCAATTTAAAAGTCAGACATTTTTAAAGATTTCATAGCTATTAGCTTTTCTGTTTTCAAATATTATAAGAACAAAAAGCTTTTATTTTTTAAAAACATACTGTAATAAATATTTTATATATATATATATATATATATATATATAT
>KZ269978.1:1132598-1154430 GCA_002249935.1 Onchocerca flexuosa | reverse complement strand
ATAAAATTGGTTTCAAAAAACGATTTGATAAAAAAAAAAAAAAAAAAGAAATTCTTTCAAAAATATTTAAAGCAAAAGAATTTGCTGAATTATCTCAGCAAACATTGAAATTCTTATTACTTAATAAAAACAAACGTTAGTAATTGATAATATTAGAATCAAAATATTACATTTAATAGATAATTTATAGTGAGATCAATCCATAAAAGATAAGACTAAGATTATAAAGTAGAAACTAACTGAAATAATTGATGAGAAAGATTTGAATAAAAGAAAGATTAGATTGATTAATCAAACTTTTAAGAAATAACCGAGATATCTACTGATCATTCAAATCTCTTTGATTACATTTTAAAAATGAATAAATTGAATTCGAAAGGAAATTGAGAACGGCTGGATAGGTCAATTTTATCACTGACATAAATAGGAGAATTTGCAATAAAATGAGAACAGATTACAGTTGACAAATGATTTCTAAATTACCTCATTAATTGGCATAAGCTTATGCGAAAAAGGTCAGTGAAATAATCTATAAATGAATTTATTGAATTTATAAAGGTCATCTACATTAAAATCATTCATAATAAAAATCAGTCCGAAAACTTAGTTTTTTTTTTTTTGGTCAATTCTATCAAAGGCATTTTGTTGATAACAATATGAGCACTTGATATTCATTCTCGATTTTTAGTAATATATATTACCTAAGTAATTCCCGTAATTCTCGCAATGATATTTTAACTTATTCGAAATAAATATTTAATAATCAAATACCTGTAAGCAAATATTACAATTGGTATCCCATACTTTATTAGAGGAAAGAAAGTTGCAGCAATAATATATTGCCTATTATGTTTCACGAGATAGCAAAAAAAAAAAAATTGCCTTAACATGACTTCTTAACAGTGATAATTAATTAATTAATATGTGTGAAAGTTTCTCGCATAGGAAAACTGATAACAAAAAAAAAATTTTCATGCATGTATGAAATAAATTACTACAAAATTAGCATGTAAAGTATTCTGTATAGTAAAATATAATCTAAAAAATATTTGATAATTGGAAAAAAATCTTCTTTTTAAATTCATGTGCTATTTGCTAAGTTTTTCTAAAATATACTTTTAGCAATTTCTGACTTTCATCCTATTTCTATATTTTGATTGACAAAAGAACAGGCTTTTTTTTTTCTTTTTTTTAAAATGATATTCTCGAAAATTCTGATAGTTCCATTGTGGTTTTTAATCCACTAAATGATGAATAGATGATGAAATTCACATTGAAATTAATTAAATAATAATTAGCAAGCATTTTCATACTTCTTCACAATAAAATTTAGATCAAAAGTTAAGTACTTATTCATCTAGTAATCTAGTTGTTAAATTCAAATGCTATTGAAATATAGCTATTGATAGGGATGGGGTGTAAGATAAAACTGGTTGAACAAAATAAAAAAGAAAGAGAAGAATCGTATTGAAAATATCAGCCACGAAGAGATGAAACTAGTTTTCTTGATTATTGAAAAAAATAAACCAAACTTATCCACAACGATTATTGAGTAATAAATTTTTAATTAAATATCATCTTTCAAAAGAGAAGAAAAAAAATAAAAACTTCTAGTAGTAACTATTCTAGTAGTACCGGATGATTCCGGACAGTTTCATTAATGATGATCTTCATAAGTTTTCACAGCAGTGGCGAATTATTGCTTAAGAATCTACCGCAGCACTTCCGAAATTGCGAACCATTTGTGAGAATACCTTTTCAGAATTGTATAATTAATGTGTCAATTTAAATTTTTTTGTAGTCTATCATTCCAAGCAAAATTATCAATGTGAATAAGTGATGTCAGAATTTTTTGAGAAATTAGCTTTATTTCAATCCTGAGGATTTCCAAGATTCCGAGTATTGACTATTATTAATTTCAAGTTTTCAAAAATCTATGAATAGCTTATCAGTGTTTGAACGCGTTGATAAGTGATCCAAATCTGCAATACCGTTTATTACTAATTACAATTATTGCATAATGAAAATTTTACAAAAGAAAATCTTCCAGTATCAATTAACAATTCCTGTTGTAGATAATTCATCGTCAACGGAAGATTTATTTTCAATCGTCGACAATTCATCGTCAAAAAATGAAAATAATTTGACGGAATTAATGATAACTTAAAATGACATTGCAGAAACTGAAATTTTATATGGAAAAAAAGATTCACCCTCTTTTTTTTCAGAAATCAAAAAAAAAAATTCGAGATTTTAAAGGTATCAGTAAAAAGCAAAATTCCTTTCTCATCTAATGATAATAAATCACTGTTAACAATGTATCACATTATTGCTGAATTGCTCGATCGTACCCCCTAAAAAATAGGAAGTTTCGAAAGACAATCTTTTCAAAAATCACTTTATAAATAGAAAAAAAACTTAATTTTCCTAACGATTTGATCAGTTTTATCTTACTATTCCATTAAACTAATAATAGTTAAGTTTATATCTGTGCAATTATATTTGTATCCGTTAAATTTATTGCATTAGAAATATTATTTACACTATAATCTATATCGTACTTCATGAATCTAAAAACGGATGTAACATATACCGTATCGATAAATGGTAGAATTTGCCTCCGGTAATAAGCGTAAAATTGGTATGGTGCAAAATTATGTGCCTTTGACATCTCAAAATGTATTGATGTTCGACAACAAGTCAATTATGTACATGATACATTGCTGATAAATGGACTAATCAAGTACGGTATATCCAGATGAATTAATCATATACGACACCCAGAGAACATAAGTACTTTACAGATGAGGGACTAACCGCCACGGTACACATGAATAGATCAATCATTTGCGAGAAACTATGGATAAATAGGTACCCATATACGGTACGCTACAAACAAGTAGGTGGCTATATACGGTACACTGCGGATAAATGGGTTAACAGTATACGATACGGTGCGAAAACAAATAACAGCATTATTTGGGGACAAACTGAATAAAAGTAAACATCTCAATAGCCAGTATCATAATCCTTTGCAACAAATGCATTGAAAAGACGAAGGGAAATTCTGACGAAGAAAAAGTTCACCGTGCAAATTTAAAACCTTAAATTCGTATTGAAATGAATATCATATATTTTAGTCCATTTCTAGTACAACTAAAGCTAGATTTGATTTACTAATTTCCATGTTCGAAAAAATTATTGAGCATTAAACAAGAAAAAGAATGATGCTTTCAGACTTGTCCATAACAAGTCGAATGTGTCTGAGTGAACTTTACATAACAAAATTGTAATCTGAAATATTAAAATATGCTTTTATCGCCAGCTTTCAAGACCTTTAAAAATGTTAAAATTAAATATTATCATTTGTGTAAACTTGGTAATTACACAAGTTCAATAAGGAAAGATTAAAAATACAAATATTATTACTGCGTATCTATAACTGACATTTGCCAATAATTAATCACTTATAACTGAAAGATCTCTCAAGCAAATACCTGACACTAGCTGAAATTATTTATTATTAGTAATAATGGTAATAACAGCAACAGTATTACATATTATCATGTTATTAGTTATTAATACTATTATATGTAATTACTATTATATTAATATTGTGTTACTGCTGTATCACTATTAATTTTACATTACTGCGTTATTTATTTCGCTTCTTTGTTTTTTTTTTTTTTTTTTTTTTTGGTATTTTTTAACTTTTTGTTATTGTTATCGCATAATGTGTTTGTTTCGTGTGAGGGTATCTGGTTTTCATTATACAGGATTTTCTAGTAAATTCATGATCTAAAAAATATTGAGCAACATAATCATTTGAACATATATTCCAGCAACATTATCATTTGAATTTTGAAATTCAAATTTTGCTGAAGCGTTATTTTGAAAACAAGATATTAGTCGATCTATCTCATTAGGCCAAATCTTATGGCCTTCAATTTTCCTGATTAATTACTGTGAATAAACATGTCATTTGAAAGAGCCTAGCAGATGTTTTTTGCAGCATAAGCAGTAGGATTTTAAAAATCCTTTCCCGCTAATTTAGAAACCTGAAATTGATGAGGAAACGATTTTTCTAATAAGAAGAAATACATTAATATTTCACAATATCCAGCAATCAATCTACCAGATGTTCGGAATGGAAAATTTTTGCACCTTGCTAATTAGATCCTAAAATATCTAAGCCCAGGTTGGAATTTATCTAGCTAGAATCTATGAATTGCAAAGGCATATGCTCTTATTACTAATGCTTTTGTGATCGAAATTGGCACCTTGCAAAGGCCATCATTATTCATCAGCTATGTGGAGAGAGCCAGTCTTTACTTGTCTAATTAAATAACCATCTTAACCATATCATCTCATTTCCCTCTGAGACATTGAATTTAATATAATTACTAGGAAATCAATCTTTATATACAATATCTCAACATTCTCATTATAATATGATTGTCAAAATTATTTGACCATGCAATTTAGACTTCTTAGATTAGATCAATTTACATCCTAAACAAACCTTAGAGATTGCCTTTGAAATATCTAATTTAAGATTTACTTAGGACTTTTGAAATATCAATTTAATTCAAATTCATGCTTCGCTGATATGAATTAATCCCATGTTTAACAGATGAGCTAGTGAAGTTCCCGACACCTTAATATTTTCGAACTGCTGTCACCTTTCCACAACGACTGAAATTCCTCTTTCTGATTCCATGCATTTACTTTCTTCCGTTACTTTCGTTCCAACTATTTCAATCGATTTTCAAAAATTGTCGCAAATTATAAAATATTTTTATATAGGAAGTGGGAAGACATTTTCATAAAGAAAAGTAAGAATATTTCCGAAAAAAAAGTTTTTTTCAAAAATTATACGCCTCATCGAATTTTGTTAAAGAAAGAAAGAAAGAAAGGAACTTAATTCAACCAATTTATTATAAAAAGTTTTATGCAAGAATTTTTAGAAAACTATTTTAAAAATTCGAGTTTTTTTTTTTCAATCAGCTAAGAAATTTAGTTTGTAGAAAAAAAAAAAATACTTTTCAAAATTTCAGTTTCCTTCATTTCACTTTCATTCTGGGAAGAGGAAAAAATTGTTTAAAACGAAAAAAAAAAAAAAGAAATGCATCAATATGCTATTGCTGATACAAGCCAACAATCAGTCAGTTAAGTGGATCTTCCAAGGTCAAATGAAAGTTTCCAGAAAAAAGAGGTTGAAAAAAACAAAAATCTCATCCAACTTAATTCTTCATAAAAAAGAAAGGGTACACTGCATTTTTTGAGATTATAAATTGAAATCACAACAAAATAAATGTGTATACTTGATCATTGCATTTTTAAAACATCACCAGTAATTTAATATTTGCTAATATTTTGTCATTAATTATATATATTTAACGGAAATACTCATTATTTACAAAGAATATTTGTTATTAATTACATGGATTATTTATTACCATCAATAATGATTTTATTATTTCAGCTAAAGAAAAATGAACGTGATGCCGTATAAATGAATATTTAAAAGATATCATGTTGTATTCCTATCATTTCGTGATCTGTTAAAAGGAAATTTCAAACTAGTATTTGGCGTAACTTACAGGTTTACATGTTATATACAGGTTTACACATTAACTATATTACAGCCATCACATTATTAGATTTTCCTTGTATGTTTCCTTATCAGTACACGCATCCATAAATAAGTGGTTCTCTCCCCCTCAGCATTCTGAATTTCAAATCCATAAAACCTTTTATGATCCCTAATTATCTCATCTTGTACATTACAAAAAGAAAAACAATACGCAAAAATGAGTAATTATTATGTGATATATTTTTCTTTGCAATTATAAACGACAAAATATGAATTATGAAAGTAAGATATTATTAAGAAAGAAGTGCAACTTGTATTCATGATGATCAGATTTTAGGCAAAATTTAAATTAGAAAATCACATCAATTAAATCAAACGTATCCTTCCTCGATGAACTTCAAATTGATAAATCCTCGATAAATTTCGATTTCATACATAAGTGGGCGATAAAAATGACTGAGATACATTGCTTGCAGCGTTATTATCATTATCATTATTATCACTAGTGCTACTAAACTATAAGTCACTGCTTCATTATTATAATTATCATTAATGCATTGCTATACTATTGCGTTTTACAGTAAAATGAAATTTTAGAGTTTTAGAGTGGAACAACATATCTCGAAAGCTATAATTGTGACAACGAGAATTCTAATGATCGATTATTTCGGTCACGTAATATCGACATAATAATCCTAAAAATCGGCAAAAGCTAATCGCTTAGATGATCTTGTAGCACGATGGAAGATCTTGGGAATTACTGGTAAAGTCTATTATATGAAAACGCCAATTATTTCATTAAATTTAATTTTTTAATTAATCTAATCGATAAAATGTCACCTGCCCATATGGATGGCAGTATATTATTGTACCATTCAAACTGGGAATCTTCAATAAAGAAATTAAAATGAGTAAAATCAACTAACCGTATCAATGTTACTTTCCGGATTTGTTGGGTATGATAACGGAATATCACGATATTCACAAACATCCATTCTTTTCGATGTCTTTGTATATTATTTTTCACTTTGTATAAATCAATTCCGAAATACGGTAATGCTCAAAATGGGAGGCTTTTCAAGTCGTCTCTCTTAATGTATGATAGAGACTAGCAAAAAGCACAACTACCGAATGTTTAAACAAACAGGAAGTTTTATCCGGCTTTTCTTGATTTTAGTCAGAAAATTTTCTGTCTTTCCGGATGAAACCATCCTCTTTGTATGGTATTGTCATCTGAACCTGCTAGACAATGCAGAAGATTTAAATCCGATTAATCAAATATTTCTCGAATATCATCACCGTACTTTAGTGTAAATAACACGCCCGTCTAAGGTGCTCCAACAGATCTCTGCAATTAAAGATAAAATTAATTAAATTATTTATGGATAGATATGTTCATGGTAGCGTCGATAATATTAGTATAAAAATTATCAATGAATTTTGAAATCGAAATCTTTCATTCCCCTTTTCAAATACAAACATTCTGATTTGATATCAGTTTAAACTTCCATAAAACTTCTTTATGCTAATTATAAGATCCATGATAAGATTTAGTCTGGAAGATTTCGATTTCCTTTCGAAATCACCGTATCAACAAATTTTCTAAAATTTAACAAAATCAATTTAACTACGCAAAAATCTGATCATGCAGCATACTAATTCAATGACTGAAAATTTCAGAACTAATCTAAAGTAAATTTAAGAGAAGAAAAGCAAAAATAAAGGTCAACATAGGGTCACACAACCTTATGGTGACCAAATGTTGGTGGTAAAACGATAATACTCCCTTTCCCCAAGATTGATTACCTATCAATTCGGATAGATTGTACTACCATCTACGGTAGAATCTTGTGTAATACTAGCCAATAAACACCCATCATTATTTATCATTCTTTGTTCGATCTTCCCTTCTTTGTTACCATTTTTGATAGTAAACAAAGCAGATGGGGAATATCTATTATCGGCATCAATCGTGTGAAAATTTCATTTTAAATGGTACCTACCAATGGTACGACGATTTCTCAATAAATGGTACCGGTGTTGTGAGGATTTCCACAAATTGTACAAAGAATGTAAAATCCCACCGTAAATGATATTAATTTTTTCGTAAATGTACTAATGATTTAAAGGTTTTATTGTAAATGGTACCAGTGGTATAAGGTTTCGCCATAATTTCTTCTTTTATTTATGGCAAGATTTCACTATAAATAGTACCGCTGGTGTAGAATTTCACTATAAACAACACCAAGGTGTAAGATTTCACTATATATGTCTAATCGTATAAGATTTCATTACAAATGTATAATACAAATTATGTGACAATTTCGCCACAAATGATACCAATGATTTGATGATTTCAGTGTAAATGGTACCATGATGTGAGATTTCGCTATAAATGGTACATTGGTAGGATGATTTCACAATAAGTGGTACTAATAATGTGAAAATTTCATTTTTTGGTGCCAATGATATAGTTTCACTTTAAACGGTACCAAAGATGCAATTTTACGATAGATGGTACCAATGATACAATTTACTTTAAATGGTACCAGTGATAATGCGAAGATCTCAGCAAAAGTAATACAACTGTGTAAATGATTATTAATGATATCACCCAAAAATAGTGCAAAATGATTCATGGAAGAATACCAATCACAAAAATGCTACTCTTTTAAGGCTTCAAACTGTAAAAAAGAAATTTTATGGTACAATGGGAAGTTTTCATTTATATCATAAAATGAACATACATTTATCATGTAAATGTGAAAAAATATCTATGATTCGTTCAATTTTGATAGAAAATGTTATCAAATCATTCCATTTTTGATATCAAATAATCTTTCTTAACCGTCTGATTCATCGCGGAATGTCTTTACGAGTTTGTATGAATAATTTGACAAATCGTGAACATTTTCTATCATTTCAAACATCATAGTATGAAAACTGTACTCTTTATCAAGACTGGTTAAAAAGAAGCAAATAACACTAGAAAATATTGGAATTTTCTTTTGTACAATCAATAATTAACATGGTATTCCGAACAAAAACAATCTCTAAAGCAGCCAGCTCTGTCATAGCCTATCAGCCTAATAAGCACAGGACGGTGATTAAATCCTTGTATCCCAGAAGCAACAACAACATAGTTAATACTGTAGGCCGCTTTATCCATGGCCCATAAGCCTAATAAGCCCAGGATGACCACATCCTCGTAGCTCAAAGCCTATTACCAATAGGCAACAAAATGAATGCTATAAAAATGGTTTTATATTCCACATCGTATTATCACTATCAATATTATTACTACTATTATCATTATATAATAAATATTTAATTAATGAAATATTCATGAAATTTGATTAAATGCAACATCACTCCCACGTTTTACAATCAAATTCTGAGACTTGCCACCGAATTCATTTCGTGTGAAAAATTTTTGTTAAAAAAAAAAAAAAAAAAAAGCGAATAATAATTGATTTGATGATGTTCTGATTTGAAGGATACCACGGATGTATTGAAATAATATAATTAGGAAAAAATGACGGGTAAAGGAAAGAAATAATAATAATAATCATCATTATATCAATTATGAGCATTAATTTGAATAAGTTTTCATCTAAAGAGCCGTATTTAATGGCCTGTTATCAATGATTATTTGAAATGTCTTAGTAACAGTTACATCTAATGTACTGGAAATAACGAAATCTCGGAACATTTAAAAAATGAAATGAATTCATTCCAAGTGAAAAATTTTTTATTGAAATTAAAAATACACATCATTTTATAGAAAGAATTGGTGCGAATCGATGAGATGAAATGAAAAGTTGGCCAGTATGACTTTTTTTTTTTTTAATCTGAATAAAATATCAAAGGAAGGAAAAAAGGAAGTTTTTATAAGAATGACCTTGATGTTAAAGATATTTCATTTTTTAAATAGATTTCTTACGATCTTTTCCTACTTTTATCGAAATGTCCCTCTAATTTTAATCTTCTTGATGGAATTATGTTAAATGGAAATTTAAATTTACACAAGTGTTTATCACTTTCGATTTATACATCTATGTTTTCAAATTTCCCGAAATAAACGAAAATTTATTAATAAATATAACTAATTGGTAGAAATTGGCATAATTAAATAATCAATAAGTAATCAAAAAATAAATAAAATTAAAATAAGATGAAAATGACTTGGTATAATTAAAACTTTATTAATAGGTATATTTTTGAACTTTGAGTTTTACAAACACAAAATGAACAATTTAACGGAGATTAAATTTAAACAAGTGTTTATTACTTTTGATTTATGCATCTATCTGTTCCGAACTTCCGGTAAGACAAAGAAATTTATTTGAATAATGTTACTCTTTGAACTTCAAATTTTACACAACGCTTAGCGTAACATTCACTTATCAGTTGGTTATGTAGAAGTGGATATGTCCCCCGTTTTCGCTAGTAATTAAGATTCATTATTAATTAAAACTTGCTGAAAAAACAAAATACTTAAATTTTTAGAAATTCTTTGGATTCTATCTTTTGATAGCAAGAAATTGATGTTAGCTTTGAATCGATCATCTAAAAAAAAAAGTCGTAATGTCAACTGTCACTCATTTCAATTATTTCCTGATTGAATCTTCAGGTAGTAGAAGAATTAAGAAAGTCTTCAAAATTTTACCTGGAATATTTACCTTGAAGATTCCTATATATTTCAATCAACTGATTATTAATCGGCAATCCCTTTCCCATTCTCAATAAATAATACACATTTTTTGTAAATTCCAGATTACAACAAAATCTTTTCCTATCTTCAAAGCGATCAGGATGAGTAAAGGCAATACAATTTTCGGCATTTATATTTTTTCGCATTTTGGCATATTTGATTGCTCGTTTTTTTCACTGCTTTGTACCATCTTTTTTACTTTCATTACATTGAAAACTGGGAAATTCGATTTTTCAGAACTTCGAATACTTTTAGCATAAATCTAATTTAATCTCTGTATGGAATATAAAACATTTTAGAAAGTACTTTTAGTGCAAATCTAATTTAATTTCTATTTAGAATAGAAAACATCAAAATAATATTTCTTTTAGTATTTCCTAAAATCTAATTTAATTCCTATATGGAAATAAGACATTTTGGGAAATACTTTTACTGCAAATCTAATTTAATTCCTATATGGAAATAAGACATTTTGGGAAATACTTTTACTGCAAATCTAATTTAATTCCTATATGGAAATAAGACATTTTGGGAAATACTTTTACTGCAAATCTAATTTAATTCCTAAATAAAGCCTAAAATATTTTAGAAATGACTATACGGAATGAAAATAATTCTGATAGCATTTCAAAATCAATAATTTAAATGATAAATCATTCGTAATAAATAAGTATCATTTCATTTCAGAATAATACCAGCAATATGAAAATTGACTGGAAAAAAAGGAAACTATAAGAATAAATAGTAAGAGAAGAATGATTTTAGAAAATATAATTTAATTTTAAAAAATTGAAAAAAATTTAAAGAAAATGAGATTATTATGAAATATTGTAAGGCATTACAGCAAGATTACTGATTATGCAAATTGCTTATAGCAAAGGATTTTCGCAAAACAATATAAATGATAAATGAGTTGATCATCCAAGATAAAATGATCAAAATAGTAAAGGGTATTATCGTAATCATATTACTCCAACTATATATCGACTCAATTTAGTTATTTATTATACTCACATATTGAATTGATCCAGGATAAAATGATAACAGTGATCAGTAATCTTGATATAATGATATTACTTTTATTACTTACGAAACTTTTGTAAAACAATTAGTCATTCGTTTAGTGATAAGAAAGCTCTTATTTTGTTTGTGAACTAAAATATAAAATTCCGTATTCAAAATGAAAAAAAAAAAAAAAAAAAAAAAAAAAATCTTAAGACATCTGTTTCAGCTTTTTCAGATTGTGAGTCACTTCTTTTTAAACCGTAAAATTTGAAAAAGAAAAAATTTTTTTAATGTAAAAAAAATTTTAAACCGTACAACTGCTTTAATTAATGCAACTTTATTTAACTGATCTTATGTATTTAACAAAGTGATAATTGCAAAAACAATCAAATCCTTTTTGAGAATTAATTAAAATCCTAGTAAAGGGAATTAAAACTGGAACTTCTATTATTCAATTAAATTAAAGTATGGGAAATGAAATTGAAATGTCGATGATAACTTTGAAAGAAATATTTAGGCATATAATCATTGTCATCTACAACACTTTGCAATTTTCCCAAAGTGAAAATTTTTCTTTTAATACATTTAAACTATATAGCTAAACTTGTTTATTTTTCTTCAAAATACAAAAGTATTTAATAATCAGAACAATAAAACAATAAACAATTTGTGTTAATGGCAATCGACGAATAAACTAATCATTAAGTAAATTTTTTCCAAAAATTAAGCGAAAAAAAGAATCGGAAAAAAAACTTAATTAATCTTTCTCTTTCAAAAACCAAATATTTAAACATCAATTTTAAAAGTCAACAATAAAAACAATAAACAATAGGCATTAATTGACATTCGATAAGTCATAAGCTAATGATAAAGTTTAATGCCTCAAAGAATCGAAAAAAAAAATTTGGCAATTTTTCTCTTTCAATAGTGAATAAATGCCTTTTCTCTCTCAATGTTTGTTTTTTCTTCTTTTCCTAACAGTTCGAAACTATTTGGTAAGAAAGTCAAATTCACAAAATTTCGATTAACAGAAAGCAAATGGAAAAGAAATAAATCGAATGTTTGCACGAAAATTTTAAAAGTCAGCAAATAAAACAATAAATAATAGATATCAATAGCACTCGACAAGTATAAAGCTAATTCATTAAGTTTAATTTTTCAAAGAAAAGAAAGAAGAAAAAAACGAGCTAATCTTTCTCTTTCTCGAATATCGATATCAATATATGTGCAAAATATTCCGTTCTGTCCAAAACAAAAATTTTTTTTCAGCATTCTATTACTTTTCTACTATCAATTCCCTTTTCTCTTTCCTTCAATACGTTTATTTCTGACATTTTCCGCTGCCTTTTTTCTGTTTTCAATTTTCGTTACATCGATGGTTGATGACAAATAGTAAATGAATGCCTTTTCCTCTAAATGTTTGTTCTTCCTTTTTTTTTTCCTAACAATTTGCAAAACTATTTGGTAAGAAAACAAAATTCACAAAATTTCGATTAACAAAAGATAAATGAAAGGGAAGTAAATGGCTGCCAACTCTAAAGCTCGACATTTGCTTACACAACAATAACAGTGACTTCTCATGTCGAGAATTCCACTGGTTGATTAGAGAAGATATTTTCTATCTATAATTTATCATTATTGTATGAAAGAGATCCGTAAAACTTAAATGCTATTAAAAAAAAGCCAGAAATACTACTCAGAGAAAAGGCATTAAAAAAAAAAACTTCCTAAAAGAGAAATATTACATTATGATCACCTACTTATCAATCTTACTGCAGGAAAAATCCCATTTTATAGATCACTGAGAAAGAGAAATATTTGTTACTAATCATTTATCTATCATTCATTCAAAGGTAAATATTGCTTCGCTTATTATCATTTGTTTACTGGAAAGAAGTATATCTTATTTATTACTACTTATTAATCACTTACTGGAGGGGAAATATTACTTCGTTTACTGTTGTTACCAGTTTATCACTTACTGCATGAAAAACACCATTTCACCTACTGTCACTTACTTACCACTTTTTGGAAGAGAAATATTTCTTACTATTACCTTCCCATCACTTAGTGAAAGAAAAATACTTCATTAACTGTAACCTATTCATAACTTATTAGAGAAGAAATACTGCTCCGTTTACTATCGTCCATTTCTCATTCATTATTATTGTCATTTGCTGAAAAAAAAGTATTATTTATATCCATCGTTCTGAACAATGAAAAGAATTGGAAAATAATGAAGAAAAGACCGGATGTTTTGCCGGAAATTAGTGAAAAGATAAATTTAATGGAGAAAGAAGGAAAACGGATAACTGGATATTTTATTAAAATAAAACGGTTTCGAAATAATATTTACAAATAAGTAAATAATTCACATTTAACATATAAGCAGTAAAAAGAATGATCAGCAACAGATTATAATATCTAAAGGTGGAAAGATGACCCCATATCACATATGTGGAACAGATTTTCCTATCAATAAACTTAAAAGTTGAATACATATGTTTTTTTTTTTTTTTTTTTTTGTTATCATAGCTGACAATGAAAGGGAAGGGAATGTTGAAATGTTATTAAAGAAAAGTTTGATTTCGTATTATTTCTCAAAAGAAAATATAAAAGATATATTCTAATCAACTTATCATTCATTACTTATTATATCATTTAATATGAGATATCACGGCCACTATATAGCTTTATTTTTTTGTTATTACTATTTTGACCACGTAAAGTGTGAAAACAAATCAGATTAGATGAACGAAATACTTAAATTTAGATTTGAAGTATTGAAATATGACAAACAATTCTATCGTACAAGTGATATTCGTAGGAAACGCAGAATAGTTTTAAACAAAAGAAAAAAAACAACTATTCTACTTTCTTTTCGAATAGTTGTTCTCTTCCTTTTTTTTTTTTTTTTTTTTTTTTTTCAAATTTTTAAAATGTGTCCATCAATTATTTCGGGATAGTTTTCCGTAAATTTTTAATCGGTTAAACGCTTTTTTTAAAATAGCTGCAAAAAATTTACAATAATGCCTTGCTTCATAAACACATATACATGTGTTGAATCATTGGATGAATGTAGAAACTAATTAGTTAATTATAGGCTTATTTTAAAATAGTTAAAAAAAAAAAAAAAAAAAAAAATGTGCCGTTGCAAAAGCTTTTGCTACAACTAATGATAAGTGTAATAATGCATACGGTGATTTCTCTTAATTTTGTAAAATAAACTGAAAATGCCACAGATACCATTCATTATTCAATTCTATCCGAAAAATTTATCCAAAAACTTGCTTTATTTATCTTTCCATATATTTGATTTTATTTTTGTGAAATATTAAAACTGAACATTTTCTTTTTACTGATTTACCTAAAATATTAAAATTATCGAAAAAAAAAAGACATGCATTTCGCTTTTTTACTGATTTACCTAAAATATTAAATTTATCCAAAAAGTTATCTTACTTACTAAAATGCTTGACTGTTTTTTTGGATAAATAAATTTATCCAAAATTTAAGCATTTTCTTTTTACGGATTTATCTGAAATATTAAACTTATCACCTGATTGTGACTATGATATACGTGTAATGTTCTCAAAAACAAAAATAGCGAACAGAAGAATCAACAATATCAAGTGATGGACATATCAGTAACAATAAAACCCAATGATTGAGGTTAATCGAGCTGAATGAACGCAATATGCCAGATCTTATCAGTTATCTTTTCATCAGTATTATCATTTGGTGGCAATATGCCACAATTTATTAACTACCATTTCCTGATGATAGCTCCAAATTCTTAATGAGAAGAGAGAAAAAATAAAATACAACCTCTACAGTATAGTATAGCAATGATCAAATAATGTACAATAATGATACTATATTTGAAATTTACCTTGGGTTAATTTTTTAAAAAACCTCAAAATTATTTTTTCCGAATGATGAAGTAGAAGATGAAATTTTAAGAGTTAATGAGATGGAATGATGAAAGTAATTAAATATCGATTTTCCATTCAGGCAAACCATTTTAACAAAGGAATTAACTAACGTCGAATATTAATTGAATATATAGAGGTTGTGTTCAAGTATCTTGAAAGCCTAGCTATAATGGCAAACAGAAAGAAGCAAAATGGCCAAGAAAATGATTATAATTTGAAAGTATAGAAGCTGAAGTCCAGAGATTGATTCATAATGAAATTATTTACGGTGGTTTATATATTTTTCCGGAAATCTCCTTATGAAAAAGAGTTGATAGGCTAATTTGATTATAAATAAAGCAGAAGCACTTTTCTCTTGTTCTTCACAAAGGCACAATTTGAACTAAATTAAAATTTTTATTGATTTGTATCGACTAATTATTTATCAATTTATAATTACTTAAAAAAGATAATAAAGCAAATAAAAAATGCATTGGTTGAAAACTTTTAGTTACAATGCAAAATTATTTTCTTTCAGATATACTCTATGAATCATTTAATTTCCAAGGTCATTAAGGTCATATTATAAGTTTAACGAAGCATTTAACATCATGTAATAATAACTATACGATGATTTATCATCGAAAATTCCTTTTTTGTTTTCTTTAAAAGAGTAAAGACATTATAAAATGAAAAAGTAAACTTCAATTCAAAGAGGAAGGAAACATCAAAGGGATGTTATTCATCCTTCACCTTTCAATGATGGCACGATTGATCGGATGAAGATGAACGGATTAAATTTCGCTTAAATTTCAGACCTCTCACTAATCCCTATTCGACTAAAACCTTTGCTATAATCGTGTTACAAATTCGATATTCGATATTATATACTAATATTTATATTTTTGATTATTCATGTTTACTTAAAATATTGAGTAGACGTTTAAGATGATAATACCTTTCTTCTTTTCTCCTTAAATTAATAACACAAGTACCAAACAAATAAATAATTTCTTTAATACATCTAAAATTTTTTAGAATAGGAAAGATGAATATATAATAAAAGATATGACAAATGCAAATTATAAATATTTTTATCACTTCGCTTCTTAAATTAATGACTAAAATATCAAAGAAATAATTTTTTTAAATTATTTGTCTCAAAACATTTGAGCACTATTGAAGGTAGTACAGATTAATTGGTATAATAAAAGGTATAGTAAATAAGGAGTTGTAAGTAATTTATTCAGCTTGGAAAACTTAATTAGCAAAATTAGAGCAAAATTAAATTACCTTACGTAGTAAAAGTAAGCGATAAAAGTTGCACTTGCTCGAAAATATTTTTGAAATTGAATCAAATCCAACCAATGAATAGCATTTATCAAATAAATTTGAAGATTTCATCTGAGATGCTAACTTTTGAAAAAACAAAAAAATAATTTCAAAATCACAAGTAAGCAAGTTATTTCACTTAAGCTATTAATATTGCATCAAAGTTAAAATTAACTTTTCTCCTGGAAAATTCGAATGAAATTGGAATTAGCAAGAATATTTACTAAAATAAAAAGATAATTCAGGCGTTTCTAACTTCTGAAAACGAAATATTACCAGCATTTTTAGATGAAAGTGAAAAATAATAAATGAATGTCACTCAGAACAAATTATCTATTGAAATAGAAATGACATTTGAAAAAAAAAAAAGAAATTGTGTAAAGAGGATGAGAAAAAGTCGTGAATTTTATATTATATAAAAATAAAATCATATAAGAAATATGAGCTTTATATTTTAATACATCATTAATCTTATCATCCTCTTCTGCATTAATGAATGTTTGAAATCTTAAATTTGCTCTTCTGACTTGTTTTCTGAATTTGAAAAAGACCAGAGACAAATAAAAGAAAGGAAAAAATAGAAAAGAATCCTTCTACCAGTTAAGTTAATCTTATTTAAAACAGAGTTTGATATGATAAAATCTCCTGGGTATAGCATTTAATTCCTATGCTGAAATGCTTGGCTATATGATTCGTACTCATCACTTGGCCAATTTATCGCTTCAAAATATCAAGCATTCATTAACATTCATAATCAAGCTTACATTGGTTTAGCGAAAAATTTTATCACTTTTTTTTAATCTTAAATTTTCAGCCAAACAAACGACATAAATGTTTGAGCAGAATAAATGATGGTGTAAAAATGAAACAAAATCACTGAAAGAAGGACAATTCCTGCTGGAATGTCATTCAATGGATCATTTCATTTTCGGAATAATTTGAAAAAAAAAAAAAAAAAAAAGAAATTAGACTTTTCTCGAAAATACGCGTATTAAAAAAAGAAATGGTTCAATTTGTTTCAAATGATATTTTAGATTGATAATGATATGAATGTGAGGAAGTTTTAATAAATCAATAATTTGGGGAAAAGCATCTGAGATAATTTAAAAAAAAGAAAAGAGAAATTTGACGATTACAATATACTACAATATGAAATATTAATAATAGACATATTTTAACATTTAAAACGATCTATTAGATGTATTATAATATGAATATTTACAATGAGCAAGTTCTAAAAATTCAATAATTCACGGAAAAGTATATTTCAATATGATTAAATAGTCAATATAATTTACATTGAGCAAACAAAATTTTTAATTATAAGTAAATAAAATAAAACGGGAATGAAAAGTGATATATGTGAGTGTGAAAAATATGCAAATTGAAAATGGAAAAATGAAAAAGAATGAAAATTAAAATAACAAACTTGACATAATTGAAAAATCAAAAATTTAATCGATAGAGGTATTGAAATTAAACAATAAATGAATATTGAGAAATTTTTTTTTTTAAAATATATTTTACAATTAATCGAGCAATAAAATTGACATTCTAGTCGGATTGATGAATTGATTGAATTGGTCACACAGATGGGTTGAAACGTTCAGGATATTGCTAGTCATCGTTAGGTGGGCATTTTCATTTTCAAAATTTTACAACCAATCTCAATCGATGCCGCTTTCCTCTCACATAAATATCATAGAATAGTGGTAGTAATAGTATAATAGTGTCGTAGTAATAGTCGTGAAATTTGTGATATTATTCCTAAGCTCAATTGTCCATGTGTCACATCTATACCGATCAATATCATTAAAGATTAATTTTGTAATTAAATACAAATTCGAAATAAGTATTAAGTGATATTCAAATATCTGCGACAAAAGCTATGAAAATAATCAAAATTGCTTAATCTTATCAGTATTTATAGCTTATCATTTGCGTAACAATTTCTTGATATCAAACAATCTTTTTATAATAATTTCCATCAAATAATCTATCAATTTTAACAAAATAATTTCATCCCGACATTCCGCTTCATTCAAAATTCTAACAGCCAGTGATATGATCAATTTGTAAAAATCGCAAAAATGATAATCTCTACTGCAGCTGCAATACGATAACAATGATGCATCGCTGCAATGCCGAAAATGATATCGAAAGTGATGCAGCTGCAGCTGCAATCAGTATGGTGATGATATAGTAGTAGCAGTAGTGACCATTTGTATATGACATAAACTGTAAAATGGCACCATTCTCTTCCTTCTTCGTCTTCTTCTTTCCTCTCTCTTCCTCTCTCTCTCTTTCTCTCCCTCTTTTATTGTCTTCTTCCCGCCCGTAGTTGAGAAATTTAAATTTTTGAACAGTGTATCAAACAATGATAACCATTAAACCCATTGAAAGTGTACATTTTTTTTTTCAAAAGCTTTCCTTCCAGAGGAAAGGGACGAAGAAAAATTAGTCCTGAAAAGAAATAAGGAGAATCGGTAGGGGAAAAATAAAGGGAACTGACTCAGCAAAAAATCCGGAAAAAAGAAAAGGAAAACTGGGTTTGAAGAAAAAGTATAAAAAAGTCAAAGAAAATTGATCTGAAAGTGATCCTGAAAAAAGAAGGTACGAGAATTGATCCTTAGAAAGCTAAAGAGAACTGATCCAGTAAAGATAAGGAGAAGACTGATCCTGAAGAAAGGGAAATGAGGACTGATCCTTAAAAAGGATAGGGAAAATTAATCGTCAAAAAAGGTAAGGAAAAGATTAGTTTGGAAAAAGGTAGGAAGAAGATTGATCCGACAAAAAACAAGAAGAAAATTGATCCAGTAAAAATAAGGTGAACTAATTCAAAAAAAGCAAATTTGATCTTGAGAAAAAAAATAGGGAAAAAATTGATCCAGCAAAAAGATAAAGAAAACTGATTTGGAATTAATCCGGAAAAAAAGGTAGGGAGAAGTTAAGTTCGGAAAAAAAAGAGAAATATTAGAACAAACCGAAAAAAAAATTTGTTTTGAAAATCAAGCAGATTGTTATATTTTTTGTAGGTTTTCCTGATTTATCTTAAATTGGTAGAAAGATTAAAGTTTGAAAAGAAGAAGAAGATATGTAGTAGAAATACAGAAAATGCTGGAAATTTTTGATCCATTTATAAATCAATAAATCGGGTTATTCATTACTTTAAAAGTGGAAAATATCGAATTTTTCTTCGATCCTTTTGCGCAAGCAAATCATACCATCTATCGCCTGTCATCTATCACCTGCAGTGATATCAGTGATCTGCAAAGATATCCCCTGTTTTCCTTTTTTGTGTCTTTCTTTTCATTTTACGTAATATATTTTCGTTTTCAAATTGATGAATAAAGACTGCAAAAATTACAGCAAATACTCTTTTTGCTTCCCTTTTTGATCAATTTATTATCTAAACTGATAATTATTATCGCTATCACTAATCATTATCAGCACAGTATTGACGGTGATAATATGCAAGATCCTTGCCAATTTTTGCTGATAATAGATTGTAACAAATAATCTTTCTTTTTTTTTTTTTTTTGATTAATTTGCTATTTAAACTTGATAGTTGTTGTTGTTACCATTAATTACTATAATAATAATAATATTGATAGTGCTGTATAAATTATAACAAGCAGTCATTTTTTCGTTTTGATCAGTCTGCTATTATAAGTCGATAACTGTTATCGTTATCATTGTAGCATTGATAATTTGATAGTATTGTAAAGATTCATAATGATAATAAATTGTAACAGGTAGTTTTTTTTTTCTCTTCCTAATCAATTTGCTATTTAAATTTGATTATTATTATCACTATCATTAATATTATCATTGTAGTATTGATAGAGGTAGTATTGTAAGATTTTTTTTTTCGATGTATTGATGATAATAATTTGTAGCAAGTTAGTATTCTTAATTAGTTAGTATTTGACCTGATAAGTATTATCATCACCATTGTAACACTTGATGATAATAGTGAATAAAAATCTATGCAAATTGTTGATAATGATAAATTTAACAAGTAGTTCTTTTTTTTATGTTATTTAAATTTGGTAATTATTTTCACTATCATTGTATTAATTGATAGTGATAATACTACAAGGATTCATGGAAACTGTTGATAATTATAATTAATGAAAAATGATATGTGATGATGCATGTTTATATCGATAGCTCATCATCCTGGAGTAAATTCTTACGGATTAATGATCGAGGAAGGATTATACAAAAGGTTTGTTTGAGTTGTGAAGTAAACAAAATAAGTAATGAATTGAACAGAAAGAGGGGGAGAGAGAGAAAGAAGAAGAAGGAGGGGAAAGTGGGGGCTGTCGAAGATATAACAGTTAAATCAAACCGAATTTTCAAATATTATAAAGGAGAGCCTTTTCAAGCGAAAAAAGGGAACAAACAAATCAATGATGACTAAGAGATTGCTATGTATATTTGTCACCCTTATACAAACTTCTATCAAATTACTTCATTGATTCACAATTGATACTTCTTAAATTTATTGATTATAAAATGGAGAAAAAAGTTAATCCAATTTTATGAATCAATTTCTACAATTTAGATAAACGAAGATATCATAATATTTCACTCAATAATATATTCATTCATTCAATTATTGTTATTTTGATGTTATTCTGATATAAAAGGAGCAAAAAAAAAGGACAAAAATTGCAATATTTTGTCAGAATATGAATGAACACACAAAATAAACGTTTAACAATTTTTCGTTTTTCTTTTTTTCTGTTAAAATTTGTGTAATAAAATTCTTCGACAACAAATTATTAATGATATATTCATTTTTTTTCTTTTTTTTTTTTTTTTTTTTTAAAAAAAAATTTTAGTTTGAAATTACGTATTAAATAAAAAATATCATTAATGCAATTAACTTACTGTCATATTATGAATGTGAAAGTAAGGAAAAACTTTTGGAAAGTACTTCTATTCAAAAAGCATACAGTGCGATAGAATGGAATAGGCATACAAACATATTGATTAATTTCTTGCATAAATTTCATTTTTATGCAAAGAATTTAAAAAGAAAAGAAAATAGAAGATTGAGTGTCAATATAGCTACTGATGATGAATACAGTTAAAATGAAATTCGATTTTAGTTTAAAGTAGAAGAGAAAAAAATGGAAAATTAAATGGAATAGATTTTCAGTTAAAAATCAGCGCGAAAAAAAATAGAAAAGGAAAGTTATATTTGAAATTATGACAAAAAACATTTATCAAAGGAAGTAAAGGAGGTTAAAAAATTTGATA
>KZ269978.1:1094498-1130897 GCA_002249935.1 Onchocerca flexuosa | reverse complement strand
TGTGCATGAATACCTCGCTACTGCTATTACATATGCAATTTTACTTGATTCTTTAATTAAACTAATCACCATGCCAACCGATTAGAAAACAAAATAAAAAACAGGAACAGCGACATTCCAAAAAAAAAAAAAAAAAAAAAAAAAAAAAAAAAAAGAAAAAGAAAAAAAAAAAAAAAAAAAAAAAAAAAAAAAAAAAAAAAAAAGAAGGAAAAAGTTTTTGTGGTGATACAAGATAAAGCATGACTCTTTTAAATGAATAATAGTGAAAATTTAAGATTTTGAAGAAAAGAAACAATTGACAATGATAGTTCGTTCGGTAATTTTAAGACAGAAGGGTTTTAATCATTCCTCTTTAAATCGTATATTATCTAAATTATAATTCTATTACTTTTTACTTTTTTCTTGGCTAATATCATAATGTTATATTCTTTTTTTAATATTCATAATCTTTGTCTTCTTTATCATTATCCAGAAATTTGCATACAATTTGCAGAAAAGCGAATTTCTCTTTAGATGAACAAGTATCAAAATTTCTTCCAGAATGATGAACAAGAATTAATATCTTCCGGAACGACGGACAAGTATAAATACTTCTTCCGGAACAATGAACAAGTATTATACTTTCTTCGAAAAGATGAATAAGTATCAATCTTTTTTCAGAAAAATAAAAAAGTATCAATATTTTCCCCCGTAAAAGATAATAAATTTCAGTATTTTTCCTGGAAAAAACTCAAATTTACATCATTTAATTACAGAGATAATTTTGGTAACAACTCATCATTTGCCGTTTACAGTACTGGATTTTGCAAAAGATAAAAATGATAATATTTGGTGAATAGTAAAGTAAACCAGAAAAATGAATGTCAAGCAAGGTAATACATTTATTGATACCTTAAAAATAGCATACTTTTCCTTCTTTTCTTTTTTTAAATTTCCTTAATTTTTTATCAAACCTAAGCTTCTGATAAAAAATTTTCAGCCTACAATTAGCTTATCAATTACGAATATGAAAAAAGGGAAGAAAGGGAGAAAAATGTCGCAGATGTTTTAAAAAATTATTTACAACATATTCAAGTGGATATTCAAGCGATAAATAAAATTTCAGATGTTATCTTCTATCAAACAGTAATTAGTGCCCAATTAATGTTTAGTTCGCAATAAAATTTTTTGATGTAACTGAAATTGTTGAAAAAAAAAGGAAGAAAAATGCGTCATTAAATTAATGAATGAAATTTGTCACGAAAAATATTAACTTTTGAATTAATTTGTAAGAATTCGTATTTTCAAAGAGTCAAATTATGTCATCACTTTATTTTATTTTATACCAAATAAAAATGACGGTATATATTTGAAAAAACAAATAATTGCATATTAATAAAAGCAAAATTGAAATTTATCATTTTATTTAATAGCAAATAAAAATAATGATATATTTTGGCGGAAAAAATCTGAATAAATAGAAATAAATTTCAAATTTATAGAGTTCTTGTCGTGTTGTATGTGTACAAAGAATTATCTCACTGAATTCTTCCTCTTTTCTCGTTCTTTTCCTTCGCTCTTAGATAATCCAAATATTTGAGCAAATATACTTTTCCAACATCCTAATTCATGGAACTTAATAATAGATCCATATAACATCCAGTGTGTATAAAAAATTTGTTCACGATATCCTTTGTCTATAACCGCACTGAATTCCATATACTCTCCAAAGTAATCTATGAAATAAAAAAAAAGAACTTACCTTCCGTTTTCAATTTAATCGATTAGATGGGACAGTATATGCTCTTTTAGTTTCTTCTTTTTTTCTTCATAATTTTAATTGATGAAGTATCGAGCAAATACTTTAAATTGTTTATGGCCAAAACAAAGTATTTAGAGACACTTGAAGAATTGAATTTAATAATTTTTGCATTAAAAGTAGCATTTTGATGAATTTTTTTGAGTAGTTATTAACACTTATATCAGCTCTAACAACTTGTAACCTTCCAGAACAATAAAACTTCACTATTCAAAATACAAAATGCTCACTCTTCAGAAAAATTGTTATTGCACACACTCGTCTTATTTTTATCCAAAATATTTTTATGAAAATGACGTACTAAAAATTTTGCTTTAAATTTGATTTAAAATTTTTAAAACTTGTTGCAATATCTACTGTCATTACTGCTACTGCTACTAAAAGCACTACTAATATGATAATAAATTAAGCAATCCATACTAATACTGATGGAAAATTTCTTAATGTCGCCATTATTTTCATAAAAATTCAAGATCTTTTAAAAAGAAAATACGAACCGTTGATAGAATTGTATAAATGGATGAATCGATAAATAAGATAACTAATTATGGTTCCGCACAATGTCCGCTCATTATCATTTCAGCAGTTTGAACTAAATTTGAATGAAAACAAGTGAAATATCACTTAAATTAAAATCGTGTCAATCACCTGGTTAACCTCATAAAGAAGGATAAAAAGTTGAAATAGAAATATATTTTGTAATTTAGATAAGAAGAGAGAATAGAGAATCACTAAAAATTATTCTAGATTAACGAGAAACGTTTAAGATAACAGATATTTATCACTGAATAACTATAATAAATTCAGGCTATATTTACCCATCATTTTATTTACCCATCATATCATTCGTTATCTTTCTTTTCCTTGAGATTTTTGTATGATTAAGGATAATAAATTATCAATGAAATAAGACAAATGGAAATTACCAAAGAAATAACATATCATTCATGTCATCATAAATTCAACTTTAATATCTCCAATGTGCGAAATTTCAATTCGATAATGCTTTGTCGAAGAGAAAAATAAAGTAAAATAAAAACTGAAAAAATGATAGTGTGAACAGTAGCGATTTGGATATATTAATAAAAATGGATTTATGAAAAAATTTGAATTTGTACCTGC
Organism: Onchocerca flexuosa; assembly: GCA_002249935.1. NCBI lineage: Eukaryota > Metazoa > Nematoda > Chromadorea > Rhabditida > Onchocercidae > Onchocerca > Onchocerca flexuosa. The sequence goes on along the minus strand of KZ269978.1, from coordinate 1,127,977 downwards.
AACAAACATCCTATAATATATATGTTTACCAAGATATTTGGATTTAACTATCAATACATCAATTTTTTTCTTTCGAATAAGTCAAAGAAAGAAAAATAAATGATAATAAAACTAAAAGTTATGACAAACATACTGCATAAAGAAAAAACTTATGGATAATTTGAGAAAGAGGTCAGTAACAAAAAAAAAAAAAAAAAAAAAAAAAACATCATAACTGATATAAAGGCTTTCACATCAATATATACAAATGAAAAATGAATGAAAAGATGAAAATAAATTTTTAAATAGTTTCTCTGAGTTGAAACAACCAAGTACATAGAAGTAATGATTCCAAATTTATACTTGGTTTTGAATATATCCATTTAACTGTAATATCCTAATAAATTTAATCATAATTCTTTAATCAAAGTCATTTTTTGCAGCACAAAATTCATTTCTTGCTTGTGAAAAATTAATTCAAATTCTTTACCTCCTCATACTGCACATTCTTCAAATCAAGATAATCCAGGCTAGAAAGTAGAAACATCAAGAAAAACATACAATTAAGGAAATGATGATCATTAAAAAAATAGTTTTAAAAAAGCAGAATAAGTAATCATCCAATATTTAAAACTATTTCTTCGAATGAAGAAGTTGATAATGAAAAATGCGATGACAACATTTCCTTATTTTGTCCACTTCATACCTGCAAATATAATTATTACTAGAAAGGTGCAAATATGAAAATGATGCTGTTACAAGTTCACATATCGAAAGTTTTTTAAACTGATACATTAGCAAAGTGAAATAGAGATCGATAATTAACTTACCTAAGAGTATATTGTACGTTTAGCTGCTTGAATTGGAATATATTCAAAGCCACCAATCAAAAACTGCGAGCCAATGAAGATAGTAAGTGTTAATAAGACTAACAAATATTGTAAAGGATAATAAAGAAATACATATATTAAGAATACTGATGTAAATAACCAGTATGTCATTACAGCTCCGTAAACCACAATAGATTTGGTTGTTAGCTGCAGAATATAATTATATCATCGATAAAGCTTCAATTTCGAATTCAAATTTTGTTGCATTAAGAAACTTGGAAATTAAACATTGAAAAATTAATATAAAAACATAAAAATCCTGATGACAAAATTACCCATTTTTATTTACACCATTCTTATTTTCTGCATATGTGATATTAAAATTTTATCAGCGTATTAGAAATGAATGTCATAGTATATAAATTTTAAACACATGAATTTTAGCATCAAAACATCAACTGATAAATTAGCATTTAATTTGGAAGTATTTGTTAATATAATGATAACGACCGATAAAACTTACCTTAAAAACTTTGTCACAATCTGAATCAATTTTAAAAACTCGACGCTCGACATCATCAGAATTATAAAATTGTGCAAGTTTTTCCTCTTTTGCTTTCCAACGATTAGCAAGCCATTGCGCAATCGACTCATCATCTTTCTCAGGTAAACTATCGACATTAACTTTACTCACATGAAAATGAATATTCTTTGGACATGAACCATTGGAAACTAGTTCGAATTCGGATTGTACAATTGCATCCGCATAAGCAACTGTCACATCATATATGGTCTTTACGTAATCTACTGAAATATTTTAATGAAACTTTGGAAAAAAAATCAATCAATCGTAAAACAAAATTCCTGAAAAAGACATAAAAAAGAAAGATGCACGAATTAATGAAGTAAAGTAGAATTAAATTACAAGAATTATTCAATGTTAATCTATTTCGAAATTAATTCTATCTAGTTTGAAAGATAATAATTAACCTTGTCGCATTTTCCTCAACATTACTGTAAATCCTGTTGTTCGAGGATGAAGCACGTAATTATAATGAACTAAACCTTGTTTCAACGCAAATTGCCGGCTTCTTTCGGTTGCTCGATAATCTTTATCAGTTCCTTCAGGGAAAAGAAGCAACTAAAAATATGCGACACAATGATAATTGACATGGACAGACATGACACAAATAAGACATGATAAATATGATAGTTTTGGACAGATATGATACAAATAAATATAAGACTACCATGTTAACTGTTCCCTTAATAAAGATTATATAAAAGTTAAAACTAAATGGCATATTATCAAATCGTGATCGAAGAACGAATAATACGAACATTTCATCTCATTTATTGGTAACTGATATCGAATTAACTGCTTACCTGATATGCATGTTTTGAATTGGCATAATAATCGATCATCTCCTCAATATGAGCTTGATCTTTTTCAAAGCGTCGTGTTAGAAATAAATAAGCATTTAAAGTCATGGCCCAACCAGCTCCAGGTAGATGTCTTATTACCGCCTGTCATAGAAAGAAAAAAAAAAGTTAGTAGTTTTTCGTTTATTCATGATAATTTTGTTCATTAATTTTGACGTTGCTGGGAAGAAAGGAAAAATCTCTAAATTCTTCTCAAGGTAAGATCAATAGTAATAGTACGTCGTAAATCTATTAACGATACTACACTTTAATCATTCAAGCGAAAATAATTCGATTTATCAAAATTCAATTATTCATTTTGAGCAAAACCTTTAAAGATATTTTTTGTGACGTCAGAAGCCAAGGATCTATTCGAATTAGAGCATTCCAAAAAAATAACCAATCTAAACATGTCCGATGATTCATTATAATCAATGCTGGTTCATTGTGATCTATTTTAATACCAGATACTGTTATTCGCGCACCAAAAATTATTTCAATAAGGCCCTAAAATTAAGATATGAAATAATTAAACACTAAAAATAGCAAAACATTCTTTTATCGTTTATCTACCCACTTTTATTTGCTTCTCTTTTCCCTTTTATCAAGATTTTTGATTAGTTCTAAAAAATTTTAAACAGAAGAAACAAATACAACGAGACTGATTAATCTTTGTCCTCTTAAGAGGAGACAATGATTGATTCAATTACAAATTATGATTAAATTGAAACAAAATTAACGTAATTTCTAGAGTTATCAAAGATCCAAGTACTATCAGAATATGCCAAAAGATTATTTTGCTTTTGAAAGAACTTCGATTTTCATTACGCATCTTTTTTTTTTCTAAAAAAAAAAAAAAAAAACTTCATTCCGTCACTTTTTTTTTTTTTTTTGAGAAATCAATTTAATACATTTATATAATTATTTAATTATTATTATATTATTATATTGACAACAAAAAATATAAAACAACCGAATGAAACTTACACAAGGCATAAACATCCAAAATCCAATAAGTCGATCAACTGTTCTCCTCCATAACGTGTGATGGAGAAACATCAGCGGTAAAAGCGGTATAAGAAAATACATTGAACTTAATACTGCCGATACTAAAATAAACGTACAGAAAAGTATCCCTCTAATTTTCATCCACCATGTTGTATGCGTTAATTTTGGTGGCTCAGCCATTATTCAAAAATCCAATAAAATTTCGTCTAAAAAAGAATTTCTTTTGAAGAATAAATTACAAAAAAAAAAGGACGAAGATTTGCTTACGAATTCAATCGAAACTATTGAATCATTTCAGTCTTTCACAGCTTAAATGAAAGAAAAAAGGCAGAGAAAAATGATAAATGAAATGATAAAGTTGTCTTTCCCTTTTTTTTTTTTTTTTCTCCCTCATTTTACACAGCCAATTTATTTTGCTTATTTAAATTTTTAAAAATATCAACTTTGTCATTACGGATTAACTATTTGAATACCATGTCAACAAGACTTTTTTTCATCTATTTTATCTTTCATTCTAAGCTTTTTATCAATTTTCATTTATCATTCGGGATTTGTCCAATAATCCTCCAATATTTTTCAAATTTCATTAATTTATTGTTCAGAAAAAAAAAAAGAATATCTGAAAATAGTTCAAAAAAGAGAAAATAATTCAAATAATTCGGCGCAACAAAATTGTTCCATCTTCATTATCATTTAAGATTTAGAAATTCGAACGAATGATTAATACAAGAACAAATATTATCAAAATCATTATTTATATGGATAAGACTTGAAAACATGATCGCAATGATTTAAAAAAAGAGAATTTTTAAATAAAGAAATCATTTTGGATGGAAAAATGCTATCAATATTTCATTTATCATCAAAAAGCCTGCATTATTTAATATGTAGAGATAAAATGTAAATGATAAATAATAAAACCAATGGATGATAAATAATGATATGGAAAGTAGAAAGAATGATAAGAAATAATAGAGATAAATCTATAAATAATGCGTGAAAAGATGCAAGAATAAGTGAGATAAGAACTTGAAAAATATGCAAATGTATATCTTTCTTTGCAAAAATAAGGATAAAATGATAATAACAAACGCAAAAAAGGCTATTGATTGCTCAGAAACCTTTCGAGACAATTTAATTCCCTAAAGTAAGTAACAACAATAATAGTTAATAATTAATAATAACAATAATTAATAATGAATAATTCATAATAAATACTGATAATAATAATGACATTAATGATGGTAAGGATAATAATGATAGGAATAATAATAATAGTGACTATAATTTTAAAATAATTAGCAAATCATTGTAATAATTGATGCTAATTATATCTTACAAAGGACATCAATATGAATAACTGTTTGCCTGAATGACAATCATTTCTTCAAAAGAGTGATAACTAAGAAAAAAAAAAAAAACTCAAAAGTACAAGAATTCATAATGCACTATTTGATGATTCATATGGCTAGCGTACTAAATTTTCTTTATCAAAATCAATCGATTCAGTTGATAAATTCGATAAGATTGGAAATGACAACATATTTGAAACAATTTGTAGCATTTAAATAAAGGAGAATATCAGAATATCAAATTCATTTTGTTCTGCATATATTGCCAATCGACTGAATCAATTACGTCCCTTCAGAATCCAAAAAAAATTCAAACAAAACACAGTTTCTTTTCATTATCGTGATGTGAAATGATGAGCTTAGGATTCTGAAGGAACGTAAGAATTCATCGATTCTTTTCGCATTCATTATGATGGATAAGAAGTTGAAATTCCATAAATTAAGCTATTAAAAAAAAGCTACTGAAATGTACTTTTCTAAATTAAATTACCAAATAAAGGCTATTACAGTGAGCTTTTCTAAATTAAACTACCAGATAAAAATCATTAAATGAACACTTTTAAAACAAACTACCAGATAAAAGCAAATGAAAAAGAATTATTACAAATTAAGTTATCAAATAAAAATCAATAGATTTTGAAATATCTGGTATACATTCTTTTTTTCTTTTCGTCATCTTGTACTATTTTTTAAATATAAAAAAAAATTTTGATCAATGTTTTATTTTCAAAAATTGAAATCTAGAATTTACATAATTTATCTTGTTCTTCAATAATAAGAAAAAAAAAAAAAGAGGGAGAAAAAAGATACAGGAAATAAAAAAAGTAACACTTGAAATTTTATATTATTACAATGATTGGTGCAAATAATATGAATTTAAAGATCATAACTCATTTAATGTTAGGAATCAATTTCTAAACACGTTTCATGGCAAATAAATATTGCAAAACAAAATCTGATTGATATTTCATGTTATTAACTTAATCTTTTCGCTCATCGATTATTTCAGCATGTTTACCAAAAATTACTTGTTTACCCATTTTTGCGTATGCAACTGAATGCTATTAGAATACTATTCAAGCTTACCTTGTCATACAAACTCATTGTTTTGACATAATCAAGTTGGAATAAACGAAAATTAAAAAATGTTAATCAAGGATGAATAAAAAAGGGAGAAGGAAAAAACTGACACACAACTCTCAGAAAAAAACTTTGCAGATAGACTGAACATAATCACCAGCAACAAAAAATGAATTCGTTAAACAATGAAGTTTGACGATCAACCCGCCCTCAATCCTTCCCTTCTTTCCCCTCTCTTTCCCATGCTCTATGACGAAGCTTTCTTTTCAATTTCCATTTACCCTTTACAGCCAAATGACAAAAAAAAAAATTTTTTTTTGCTAGAATTTGAAAGAGAAACTGAAAATAGAAAAAGGTATTTCAGTTAGAAATTTGAAATAAGCTGAAAACAGAAATTTGGTGCTGAGAAGAGGAAGGAATTTTCGTTGTAATTCTTAAACAAATTGAACACACACAAAAAAAAAACTAAGACAATTTAACAGAAATTAATTAGAAATTTAAAAGGAGAAAGAAATTTATGTTGGAAATTTGAAATTAACAAAACAAAAAAAAAAAAGAAAAAATACTGGGAATTCGAAAACAGAAAAAATCTTGGAGTTTTCAAGTAAGTTGAAAAAAAAATTATTAGAAAGTTGACGCCGAAAATAGAAAAGGAATTTTTTCGTTAGAAATTTGAAATAAGCTGAAAAATAAAAAATTTTCGCTAGAAATCTGAAATGAGCTGAGAACGGGAAAATAATTTCATTAGAATTTTCAATTTGAAAAGAAAAAAAAGAGAAGTTGAAGACAGAAAAAAAAAATATTAAAAATTTGAAGTTAGAGACAGAAAATATTTTCTTGTTAGAAATTCGAAATAAGTTGAAAATAGCAAAAAAAAAAAAAAAAAAAAGCATTGGAAGTCTAGCGCTAAGGAACTGAAAGATTTTGTTGGAACTTTGAAGTAATTTAAAAACAGGAAAAAGTCTTAAAGTCTCAAAGCAAAATAAAATGATTTAAGAAAAAATAAATCCTTTTTACTGAAACAAACTTTGCAGAGTATAAACTAATTTGTGTAATATTAAGCATAGTTTCTTTTATACTTCTTGCCAAAATGATATGAAGAGATATGCTGAAATCTTAACATCAGCCGACCTGGCTAAATTGATTTGACAGGTATTGCAAAGGAATAATTAACTAATCAATAGGGTAAACAATACCCGACGATGACATGATAATATCAACATTTATCATTTTGTAAAGTGGTGAACCGTTGATTGTTAAATAACTTCTATTTAATCATAAAATTTCAATGAAAAATTTCAATGTTTACGCTTTTTTAACATTTGATCAATATTTAAACACATGATAGTTGCCCAATAAAATTGAAAATAATTCTGAAAATGCAGCCTCTTAATATATTTACGCATAAGTGTGTATGTCTGTAACTAAGACCATTATTCATAGATCATTTAGTATTCTTGGACGGAAATGATAGAAACTGATAAAACAGTCTGTTGAATTACAGACAAATCAACGGAATATAACGCCCGTATCTCGGAACCCATCCATGTAAAAAAATAATATTGGAATTAGGTATGTAAAATGGATGAATTTTGGAATGCTCAAGACAAGCAGTAAGATGAAGAGCATAATTTTTAATTCATTTTGTCATATTATATATGTATCTTTTGGAAAGATGCAATAAACGTCAACTAAAAAAATAGCACATGCTCAAACGTGAAATTCAAAGCAATGAAAAGTAATCCTACGTTAAACACCATATTACAATCAATACTCCGAAAAAAAAAACATAGAAAAAATGTCTTACAAACTTAGAGTAATACTAAATTGACAAAATGAAGCGATGTAACATCAAATTATGAAAAGATCAAAACTGTCCGATGAATAGAAGTGCTCAGTAATGAAATATTTTACAAAGATTTCAGATTCTCATCCACTCTAGGATGCAGTAAAATTGACTTTTCGAATTTGAATATAGATAACATTTCTATCACAAACTTTCTTCATAAGTATGATCAGGTATCTGCCCAAAAAACAAAATATAGTAATACAATACCTTTCTAACAAAAATTTTTGAAAATAAGTAAAAAAAAAAAAAAAAAACAAGTTAATAATAATAACAATAATGCCATAAATAATATACAAGTTGATAATAATTATGCTACGAAATTACAAATCTTAAGGATTTATAATTTGAATATATGATTCGATATAATCACATATAAATATTCCTGAAAATGACTAACAATTTTCAAATTATTTTATTTAGACTGTTCGATTGATGCCATTCAATACTTTGCTTTTATTAATTGAAGTTACACAGAGTCTCATTTGGCTTATCAACAGATATTATATGATTAGAATATATTTAGGCTGAATACACTACGAAAAAAATTGATCGATTAACGTCGCAATATAATGCAAAAAAGTAAAGTTCATGCAATTCGGGTTATTTCCATGAGAGAAATATTATCAATAAAAGCATTCTGCCGACGTATAAAATGCAAAAATTAATGAATGTATATATTTAAGCAAATATATTCTAACAAATTTTGGTTCATTTGCTGCTGATATTATTATTATTGTTGTTGTTTTTAGACAATTTCAGTGCCAAATTCTGTACACCAGCAAATTGCCACTGGCAGTAAATGTAAAAAATGCATGCAAAGAATACGTAAATTTTGACAAAGAAGAAATAAATGATAAAGTAAATCCATATTAAAGATATTATTGTCCAGAATAAAAAAGCACAATAATAACCAATACGTGTCGTATGCACCTGAAAAAAAAAATATCCTTATGTATTTTATTTTAAATATAATATGATTATACCAAGTACCCCTGGTAAATTATGTAACCTTCCGACTTTAACGTGATCAGCAAAGCATAAATCATTGTTCTTTAAGATTTTACAATCAGTCTAGATTATTTCAAATGAAAACATATTATATTTTAAATTAGAAAACATACAAAGAAATGAAAAAAAAAAAAACGAAGTAAAAAGGAAGAAGGAAAACTGATGGAAATAAAGAAGATTCGGTTAATTTTTATACAAGAGAGAAAACTGTTGAAGGTCATAAATATGACGCAGTGATTTATACTGTCTAATACATAGGGTATGATCAATCATCTATAATATTCCACCCTTTTTTCCAGTTCATTAATTTTTTATTTCTTCTATCGTTTAGACTTTCACAAAAGTGAGCATTAAAATCCAGGCTTTAACCTCTTGCACGAAGTTAATCACACTTTGAAAAAGTTTCCCGGACAGGCCATATATCTTGAGCTGACTTTTCAATATAGAGAAGTTCCATTTCTATCATTCTGGAGAAAAAAAAAAGACAAATTCTCTGTTCTCTAACAAACAGTTAAAAGAAATACTAACTGGCCAGATAATTTTCTCATTACTATGCAAGAATTTTCTATGGAGGGAATCAGCTTTGTAAAACTTTTCCAGTCGATTCTCTTTCTCTCTCCAAATTTTATTGATCCAATCAATCAAGCCATAATTATCGTTAGGTAAATCATTTTCGTTATATTTTGTCACATCGAAATGTACAGAGTGCGGAAAGCAGCCCTTCTGAAGTAATTCCAACTCTGAACTGACGATTTTATCTGGATATCCAACCGTTATGTCGTAAACATTTTTCAAATAATTTCCTGCAGCAAAAAATCAATAATTTTTCAAAATGATATATCAAAGTAATGATTAAAAAGCTTGTTCATATCAGTGTGATAAGAGAAAAAATGCTTTAAGGAAAGGACAATTAAACGGAAAGATACTATGAAATACTACAGTTTCAAAAAGATAGCTCACTTTGTTTCCATCAATTACTATAATTTCCACATTAAATTCTATAAAATATACAGCTAATTATGGAAACCTGCTGTTATTTCATGCAACATGTCTTTCTTTTCTCCTCTTTTTTTAGCAACTCGTAATGCTTAGATGTCGATCATCAAACACTTAACTAAATCTATTTTGTTGATTGATAGCTGCATCTATCAATTTATTAAAATTAATCAACTAATTAGAAAAGAAGTACTTCTAGTTCCTATCGTTTAATATAAATCATAAAAAATATCTCACACAAGATTTTTCTATGGAAAAGCAACTAACTTTGACGCATCAACTGTATAATATAAGAAAAACCCGTTGTACGAGGATGCAAAACAAAGTTATAGATCGGTAAACCATGTTGTATCGCAAATTCATCACTATGCTTTGCAGCTCGCTCACCACGATCCGTTCCTTCCGGAAAAAATAAAATCTGAAAAATTTATAGATTTTACAAATATGTCATGAAGGAAGAAAACGATTTAAAAAATTCCGTTAGAGTAAATTAAAGGAAAATAAATATTAAGAGTTACAAGGAAATTCAACAATGATATAAGTTATGTAAAAATGATTTACTAAAGTAAAATGATACATCAGAGATATAAAAATTGAGATCAGTAAAATACAAAACAATAAAAATTTTTACATCAAACTAAAATAAATTTTAAATGAATTTATTGCCCTCATACTTTTGCAAATGGAAAATTCTTAAAAATTTCACCTCCAACACTGATTATAATTTAATCAAAGAACAGTATTACTTTGCATGCAAGTAATGTGCAATAAAAAGAAAATGAACTTGATAATGACGTCCCAAATCTTTGTAATAAGTGATCATATCACTAATGGTATGCATATCATTTTTATAGTTACGCTCCAAGAATAGGTAAGCTGCGCATTGCATTGCCCAACCTGAATTTCTATGAAATGTTAATATTAGCAAAAAAGAATCATTATAACTTAAGGGATATCTCTTCTCATTAGTTCATACAAAGTGTTAATGAGATGACTATAAGTTCAGGAAAATAAATAAACTGTAAACTCGCTTTTTTAAATTGAATTTTTTGAATTAAATTAGCGAATTAAACTTCATTAAACAATTATATTACCAAAATATCATAGATTGGGAACCGATTGAAAAAAAAAAAAATGCAAAAAAAAAGAGAAGAAAACCTGCGCCAGGAATATATTTTAACGGCTTTTTCAGCGATATTTTCTCAGTTGTAAGTAACCACGGATCCATTTTATAAAGTGCATTCCAAAAAAACATCCAATCAAGCCTTGTTCGGTGATTCATGATGATTAATGCTGGTTCGGAAAAGCAAATCATGTCTCCAGTGATATGAAATTTCACTCCCATAAAGTCACACAATGACTGCAAAATTCTCTATTCACCTTTAAAAGTGAAAAAGACAGAGCAACATTTAATTGTTGAACTGATGAAATAAGAGAATGAAACATAATTAAACATGGGACTCAGTTAAAGAATTCAGTCAGAATTCAACACAGAAAATTTGCCATAATATGAGAAATAACAATGGTCAGTAGTATTTCAGTTCTCAAGAGCATAATAACTAAGCAGAGAGATTAAAGTTAAGTGAAATGATATGAACATTGAGTCATCATCCTCAACGAGCATACTAGATGGAACAATTTTGATAACTAAATGATAAACTTCACTAAAAAATTCTAATACAGTATTTAAATAACTTAATCGCTATAGTGTTTTCAGATTAATTTGGAACTCTACATATACAATGGTTGAAATTTCATTTCTTAATTTATAAATTATATTTCATTTTCTTATTATAGAATCTTTTTTTTTTTCCAGACTTACCGAAGGTAAAATCAACCAGTAACCGATGAAACAATCAGCAATTTTACGCCACGTAGAAGGAGCAAAATACATTAGTGGCGTCAATGGAAATAGAAGAAATATGGAGCCGAGAAAAGTCGATGAAAACAACAACAACCAAAAAAATAAGCCCTTTAGATTTGGTAGATTCATGATATATTAGTAGCGAATTATAATTTTAGCAATAACCAAAACGACCACATTTCCGATCAGTTACAATGTTAATAATATCTGATCCTAAAACCCCTTGATATTTTAATTTAGATTCTTCTAAAAAATAATCTTTCAAAAAAATTGATTTTAACAACTTTATCTAGTTTTAGCAATAAACATAATTTTAGCAATAAACAAAACGACCACATTATCGATCATTTACAATGTTAATTTTTTTTTTTTTTTTAAAATAATGCCTGATCCCGAAAAGAATTATACCTGATTCTGAAATTCCGTCAATTTTTCAAGTTCCTTACATTCACAGAAATTTTCAAAAATTTTATAAATATTCTACATAAATCTACGCTTTATCAATAAATGTTCAATTTTTTTCAAACGAAAGATTACGATCCTTTTGGCGGTAAACATGTTTACCGTTTCGGTCCCTTTGAAACTATTTTCGCGCTTTTTGATCTTTAACATTCCCTGTTTAAAATAATTTAACCTTTAACATTCCCTGTTTAAATAATTACATCTTTCGGATTTTCCCGACCAATACTTTAAATGACTTAGTTAACAACAATCGCAAATGGACCGACTGATGATAAGAGCATAAATGATTAAAACTATCTAAAGAAAAGAGAAAAGTCAGATGACCTAAACTTTCGCTAACTGATTTATTGATACAAGTCATACGATATGTCACCTCTTCAATCCATTCGAACAATTCGTATTCTCCTCTTCTCATACTATCATCGGGTAATATTACATTGAGAGAAAGAAAGAGTTGAAATATATCATGATTTTCTTCATCATTGTTATACCACTGAAAATGTTACTTCAACAAAAACATTATTTGTTCCCACTCTTCCAACAGGATCTATGCATTAAATGCTAGGACTTTCATTGCGAGAATTCCTCTTTTTGTTGAAAGAACTTCGGAACAGAATAAAACAACATACCTTGCGTAGAATTATGAAAAATAAATGATGCCGAACTACGGAAAAATGAATACTATCCCTCTTTTTTATCATTCTCCCTTGCTCTCTCTCTCTTTCTTTCCCCTCTCTCTCTCCTTCTCTTTCCCTCATCTATTTAAAGTGCTAAGTTGAAATCGATTATTTCATTCATCTTCTCTCTTCAGCGTTTAAGCTATCTTATTATCACTAAGATTGCATGAGGTGTTTCCCGATAATCCTGACACTCATCGTTTATGCAACCTAATCTAGGTATAAGGTTCTCAGGGATATTTATTCTAAATTCGTCTCATCTGTTCAGTAGACACACTTATACGATGAAGCAGTGCGTGATGTCATTGTAGCACGTGACGCTAGAATCTACAAATTTCTCTAAATCTCAGTTCTTTCAAAGAGACTATCGCATTTCTGCTCAAAAAGAATAAGGTTCAGGAATTTAAAAATATGATAAACAACTATGCTATAGATCTATACTGACAAATTACCAATCTCCATTATCGATGATTCAAAATGCGGTATTTCCGCTGACGATCATGCGTATGGCAGTATATTTCTTCATTTAAAACTTGCGAAAAATCACTGTCCATAATCATTATCACTTCTATATTACGATGAGCATTTAGATCAAGTACATCAGAATTTGTATTGTTTCAACATAAACTAGTGAAGAATAAAATGAATAATGAAAATGTATGAAGACAGTTTCGACCATACTTTTTCATCCCATTTATTTTTCCATAAAAGATTAAAATTAGAACAAATATTTATGATATTTAGTGTAATGATTTTGCAAGAAAAAAAGAAAGATATTCGACAACAAATCATTTAAAATGCACCATTTGCTATTTACAAGATATCAAAATTATTTGTACATATTTATGTAAAAGGATTATTTGTACGTATTCATCAACTTTTTACTATCACTTTCCAACAAACTTTTCAACCGGTAAATATTTTTATGATTTATACACACAATAACTGCATCGGCAAAAAAGGTAGAAGAAAACGAAAATTCCATCAAATTAATTTTTGAATGGAATTCATCTCTTCAGATGAAGTATTGACACTGATTTAAAGAATCATAAAAAGGATTACAGGCAATTCTTTTGGAAGAAATACTTAATATATCGAGGTATGCCGTCGTTATAAACTATTGTTATCTTCAATTACATCATCCAAATTAGACGATACGAAATGAAATCAAAAATGACAAAGCTCAGGATCAAAAATGGCGGAATTTGATAATCAGAATTCTCCAAAGAAATAATGCTTATCTCAGACAATTTAAAGGAATTCTCAGAGTTAAGATATTACAGTGGAGAAAGTTAAAGGCATTTTGTGGATGAATAAGATTATTTAATACTCTGTTGAATAAAATAAATGATAAATGAGAAATATTTCCAATTCTCGGAGAAAGTGGTAGCCGGAATTATCAAATACATAACAAAATGGAAAAAACATGAACATATCGTAACATAGTACGCAGGTATTATCGATGTAACAAGATAGATACTGGAAAGGCAGAAGTAATGGATGACAGTGATGACAATTAGTAATGACAGTTCAGAACAACATAATTTATTTAAGGTCAGCGCTCATTAATGGATTCCACTGACGAATATCCAGTACCTATTCAATTATGCAACGTTCACTTATTTCTTCATGTGCTAACAACTGTAACAATAATAACTGCATATAAAACAGTGATTCATGGTAATTGTTCAAAAATATTCGATTGCAGTTACAAGAAGAACACTTGTGATAGTGTCAGACAGATTTTGTTTATTCAGCAAACAATCCAAATCCCTAATTTTTTCAATATAAATAACTAAACTGCAATAATAAAGATGATTATTGCGAATAATCACATGCCAATTAAATAGTATGATCAAAAATTTTACAGTAAGCTCCGCCATTTCTCATCGATAAAGTTATAATCCACTTCATATATCCAGATTTAGATATATTTACGGTAATATTCAAGTTAAAAACTTTTTACCTAATTAGTACCAGGACGGCTATTTTTATGCGGCGGTGAACGACTAAGAGAATGTGCACGTTGATTAAATATTGCGTGCATATTCGATTCCATCTTAAATATGTTTCGCGATGATTTCATATTTCTTGGCACTTTTGGACGTCTTTTGCTTCCCACCTGCTGTAAATTAAATTTGTCCTTTTTAATTTGCATCGCTGTCGAACAAGTAGAGTTTCTGTCAATAACTGTTGATGAATGAGCATTCTTTTGCAATATGTACTCCGTGTAAGGATTGCTACTGTTAGTAGATCTAAAAAAAAAAAAAAAAAATCCATGAATATTCAGTCTTCTTTTACCACAACTTACATGTTTGTTGCAAATTCATCTAGACTACTTTGAACATAAAAAAAAATCAAAAATTCATATACATGTCAATATATATAAACATATATTCATCAATTGATTGAATGTAGCTTTCAAAGTACTAAAAAAAATGCAGATATTCATTTTCAACATTCTTCTATACGTGATGTATGAAATTTTATCATATGTAAATAAACTTTGTTTCAATTTTATCATATGTAAATAAACTTTGTTTCAACTTTATCATATGTAAATAAACTTTTTTTCAACTTTGTCATATGTAAATAAACTTTCGTAATCTAAAAAGGTGCTTGTTTAGAATGCTCATTATCAAAACATTTCTCAGATCAAAATTTTTATATATAAAATGATCTTAGATATTTAAAACCAAATAACTAAAGTTTTTCTTAGTGCAATACATGTTAATGAAAAGCTGCAATGCTGTTGCTGGAGGACCTGTTTGGATTCAACCTGTTTCAAAGATATATGCTCTCCTAAATATTCCATCTCCGAGGTAGAAAAAGGAGAAAAATTAAAACAAAAAAGCAAACATTTCATTGCCTTGGAAAGCACAGATTGTGTCACTAGATTGTGCTGAAATAAGGCTTAGAATTCAAAGCCGACTATCGTCCACAAAAGTGTAATCGATATCGCTTATAATCTTTGTAAGTAGAAATTTAAAATCCCAAAAAAAGATGATATCTCTAGAATGTTATGAAAATTAATAATATTTATGGATTGCTTAAATGGTAACTTACTGACTCAGCTTCATTGTATTACTTCTATCTTTACCACCGAATACGACGGCCAAATTTTCAGACGCATTTACTGACTGAAGACGTGAAATTGAAAGATCTTCGTTTATATCCATATAATGCATGACCGGCTTACTAATTATTGCATTGGAATTTGATACATTTTGCTGAAAATATTGTGAAAAGTGCACAATTCAAATTAAACTTGTTAAAAAATTGTCAACTCAGAATATCTAAAGCACGAGTTGCAAAATATTTCTCAATGATAAACGATCCATAAAAATATCAATAAGGATGATACGTAATGATCTTTAAAAGAATTTATGCCTTGGAATAACAAGACAAAAATGAAAAGTTGAAGTTGGTCAACTTTACCCCGCTTAGTGAGAGAATGCTATTAAAAGTATCGTTTCGAAACGGAAAATTGTCTGATTTGTTCAATTCTTCCTGCAGAATAAGTCTTTCATACATATGTTTTTTTTATTAGGTGAAAAAGTAAGAAAATTGCAAATATTTTCACTTAAAATCTTTATTTTAAAAAAACATCTAGAATAATTTCTTCTTTTAATTATTATACCAAGCGACCACTTTAAGTAAATACAAACGATACTCATCAAACCAAAAATTAAAAAAATGATTCATACAGCTAACGCCAGTAACCATAAATAATTACTGTTTGTGAATAAAAATCGTTACAAATTATTTCTCAAACATCAAAATTGTTCAAATTTGTCTATAACTATTCCAAAAGTCGATGTTCTAAAAAAAATCGCCGTGGTATATAATAATTGAATAATAATTATGAAAGAGATAAGGATTTTACGTTATTATTCTGAGATGAATTCCATTGCAAACTCATTGATCCTAAATATAGAAATTTAAAGATTTCATTTTGTTTTGTTTTTGTTAGCATATCAATTCATTTTTTTTTCTTTTCGTATCATATGTCAAGCATCATTCCTTTTTTTTTCTTTAAATTTTTGTGTAATTTGGAAACATACCTGATGCACTGGAATTCTCATTAACGTCTCCAAAATATTTTAAATTTTGTGCACAATCCACAAATGAACCATTCAAATGCTGCACCATTCCATGATGCTGCTGCATATTAGCCAATAGAGAATTTGCATTCCTAAAAGATATTTTAGGCACACATCGAAAATTTCTCTTTTGTTTGTTTCCAGTTTGTAGTCAATACGGTCACTCTTGTAACTTTGATATCCAAGAAAAGAGAATAATGACAGCATGTAGTGAAAGAGGAAACAGCTAGGCAAGAAAGCAGTTCATTGCATTTATAACAATAATATCAAACGAACACTAAAATGAATTCAATAATTCCTTTTTTTGAAATGATAAGTCAAGAATACAGATAATATAACAATGCAACTTTGCAAGAATATATACATCATATTGTTTCTTACAAAACAGCAAAACTCACCTTTCTAAAAAATCACAGATTTTCACAGTTTCCTTGCATCGATCAGCTACATTATTCATCTGTTCATGCTAGAATCAAGAAATCAAAATATTATCTTCATCCATAAAAAAATATAGAAAAAAAAATTCACATCATAATTTTTAAATGAGAAACAGAAATGAAAGGAAAATATATTTATGAGTGAAAGTCTAATCTATTTCTTTCATGCGTTGAAATATTATTCACTTTTAAACATTATTCTAAATGTGTACATTTCTTTTTCATCATTACCATAAAAAACAGACATATTTACCATGATTTTAAAACGAAAGATATTTAGACGCATAAAGAGAATAGATTAGATCATCACTAATAGGCATGTTTTCCCTCAACGATATTCAGAAAGATTCTGAAAATACGATGTAAAGTAAGTCAAATTTCATCAATATTTTCTATACAAAACAGAAAACTTTTCTTCAAAATATAATGTTCTCTTTCAAAAAAAAAAAAAAAAAACCAAAATTTCTTCATAAATGAGACTAAATGATAAGAGGATGTTTATCGAACTAATCAATACAGTAATACTAGAGCCAATCCAATATGATGTCATTTCTATGTTAATATTAATGCGCACGGAAAATTATTGAGATTGTGACAGGAATATTTCTAAAATGAAAAGCTTACCATTCTATTCACATTATTTCGCATTATATTATACTGATTCTGTTGAAATTTGATGACAGAAGTTATCTTTCGCAAAGCATTCACTAATAAAGTATTAGGTGTCTGAAATCACATCATTTTTATTTCCATTTCCTTCAAAACAAATCTGAACTAAAATTGAAAAGAATTAAAAAGGTTTCGATTATGTTACTCAACAACAAACCTGGAAATATTTTTTTGTTTTCTCACTCATGTGACGTCCCACACTTTCATAAGAAAAAGGTGAACGTCGACATACTATACACATCTTCCCCGATACTGCAATCGTAAACAGATCCATTTGAAAAGAGCTTACTTAATTATAATTGATGACAGGCTATATTCAATTTTTAATTACTTCCTAAAGAAATATCTTCTCAATTATATAAATTAATTTTTCCAAACGTAGCGAATTTCAATCCATAAATTAATCGTACTAATTTAATCGTACAAAAATTAATCGTACATAAATTTAATCGTAGATAGATTAATCGTACAAATTAATTTTAACCCATAAATTAATCGTAGATAGATATGAGATAGATAGATATAGATAGATATGAAATAGATATATAGATAGATATGAAATAGATAGATATAGATAGATACATAGACATGAAATGGAAAAGTGAAACGATTTTATTTGAAATGCAATCAGCAGATAATATTCCAATATAGAAGACAAGGAATGAAGAAGAGATTGAATTTTACATCAAAGAGAAGCAATATTGTTCAGTGCTTTATTTGCAAGTATTAAATAAAAAATGAAAAATTTCATTTGGATTAAAATAACAGGATATTCAATTTAATAATATTAAACGAAGAGTAAAACATTCCATTGTTTAGTATTCCATCTAAATGAATCAGACGAAAAACAGCTTCAATTGAAATACAACCAAAACGTATGACAGGAATGTAGCGACAAGTGGAAATAATATTATCTGCCAATATTTATAACTTGTCATCTTTGCTTCATGAAGAATAGAGAAAATATTAGTAAACGAACCACATTTGTCAAGACATGTAGAGCAGAATATATGTCCACAGCTTGCAAGCGCAAAAGGCTCACGTTTAATAGTACTTTGTGCAGAAGGAATCAAATAGCAATTATTGCAATGCACCCATGATAATGCCATCTGCAAAATTTATTTAAATTAAGTGGAAAAATTGGGGGGAAAAAGACTCGCTTACGGAAATCTACTTTCACAGCATCATCACTTCATTTACGAAATATTAGACTACTGACCGGACTTTTACTTTGCAATACGACTAGTATCAATCATTTTAATTTTCCTATATGTAGAAATAGAAAATCTTTAACATACTACTATAGTTTTACACACTACATCTATATATATATATATATATAATGTTTGAATCTACTGCATTCCAAAACAAATCTCACTGTAACGGTCCTCTTTAGCAAACTCTAACTTCGAGTCTCTACAATCTTCACAGCGATATGGTTCTTCAGAGCTTTACTACAGTAAAAGAATTCGCAAAGAACCGGAATGTAATTATACTATATATTCCTGATAGCATAGCTTTTTTAAAATTGAATAACTTAATCTTCTTAGAGAACTTTATGGAATGCAACAATATGCAAAGAGTATTAACGATTTCCCACAGTGTACCACACATATATTTAATTTTATATGCATATTAAAGTAATCGAGAACCAGGTCAAATGAAAACTTCAAGAATCTAATTAATTGAACAACATCGTAGGTATGAAAAAATATAGAAAGAAATAAAATTTAATACAAAATTATGTGAGCACAAAATTCTGTCTATTCAAATCTCGTAACAAATCACTATGCAAGTGAATAACACTTCCAGAGTAAAAATTATTATGTTTGACTAAAGTCACGGAAAGGTAATGTTGAAGGATTTCGATAATCACGAACTGGTGAAGGAGCCCGATAATTGTTTCGTGCAGTAAGTTCATCGCTTATCGTGGCTCCACGTATTCGATCATACGGTCGTTTGGTTATATCAATTGAAATATCAGATCGTACCGCACCATATGGATGTGTGGGATTTGCTATAATCTCAACACATTACGAATAAATAACTGACGAATAATAAAAGCAATACATGATCAAGTATTTATAAATCATAAACGCTAAAAAGAATTCATGCATCATGCTGGATAAAGTTCTCCTAAAAATTTCTTGGAAAGTGATTTCAAGCGAATGAGGAAAAAAC
Organism: Onchocerca flexuosa; assembly: GCA_002249935.1. Lineage (NCBI taxonomy): Eukaryota > Metazoa > Nematoda > Chromadorea > Rhabditida > Onchocercidae > Onchocerca > Onchocerca flexuosa. The sequence continues at coordinate 1,108,060 of KZ269978.1, read as the reverse complement.
ACTCTCATGAACAGGAGAAACTTACTAGTCCGTAATGTTTTGGTACTGGAATACTGGATTTGAGAAGGATATTGACGATTCGCTGATGGCGCATAAGATGCTGCTGATGCAGCATATGCTTGATATATACTTGCTTGCCGTGCTTCATCTATGATTGCAAAAAAAAAAAAAAAAAAAAAGAAAACATTACTTCCAATAAAGAAATTGAAAAAAAAATTGTTTTTCAATAAAAAATTCAACAGAAAATGAAAAAATTACTGTCAATAAAAAGTATTGCCATCTCCCTCTTTATTTATCCATAAAACGAGAAATGAAAAAGAGAAATTCTCGTTAGCGGAACTGCTTTCCACTTATTCTGCTCAATATTGTACTAATCTCTAAGGATAAGAGAAAAAAAAAACAACGTGTGCTCTATAAGGTACATAAAATATTAAATGTTATCTCAAATATTCTTTTCAACGACTATTAACTTCTCATGAAAAAATTAAAAAAAAAAAAAATGAAACTTACCATATGCTTGAACTTTTTGTAGAACAGAAAGTAGTGCAGGAAAAAATGTAGGATCCTTGCTAGTCATCATCACAACGGCAAGAATAAAATCCTTCGGTGAAATCTGTGCCAACAAGCCATCTAAACATTTGTAGCAGATTTTTAAATTGAATTTTAAACAATACTGAAAACAACCACATTAACATGAAAATAATTATACTTCACTTAACATACCATTAAACATTTTCATATAGAAATAATTATAATAATACATGATATTAATATCATGCACTATTAAAATTATAATCAAAGTTAACACGAAACTGTAAATTTTATCCAAAACAAGACGATACTATGTATAACAATAATAACTAACATAATAAAACGAACCTAATGTAGTGTCTAAGTCTTGCGGTGCGATTAAACTATTCCGCTCTTCAATCAATTGCCTTTGTTGTTCTTTGACACCTTTCTCCCATTCATTGAATTCTTCCACATATTTATTATATGTTTCGGTGCCACACTGCGCTCTTAAAATAAATTAACTATAACGTCAAGAATAACTTATATTTCTTGTCCTTAATTAGCAAATAGGATACTACTAACGTTTGTTTGAAGCTGCCAAATAACTTACTACATGTCGTAAAAGTTAGAGGAATTCTGTATTAAAATATAAACTATTGTATTAAATAATTAAAAAAACTGATCGGCTCATGTGTAATAGGCCATACATAATGTTTCATTAATTACTAGGATTAAGAGATATCCACAAAACTGATATTACTTACTTTCCTCGTTAATAAACAAAAAACATACATATTATTCAGCTTCCATTTTTCGAACTTTTCTTTATGCTCCACGTATTGTTGTTCCAATCGCCCTAAGGCAACTGTTATATGTGTAATCTGCAATTAAAACTATTTTCACTTCAAATACATTCAACAAAATTGTTCCTACTTTATAAAAAAAAAAAAAAAAAAAAAAAATGCCAAGGAAACCATTAAGAGCTGTAAATATCTATTAATTAGAATAATTAATGAAACATTATTTACAATAGTTATTATCTATAAAATCAAAGAAAGTGCTAAGTTCTTCTTTTTTTTTTTTTTTTTTTTTTTTAAAAAAGACCTATTTACATTCTGAATTTCTTTAACTGCAGAAAAATTTTTCCAATTTATCCAAAAAAAAGCGAAAATTATCGCCATAATTAAAATGTGATAATTTCTGATTTCAATCATAGAAGGACAAGAATACACCAAACATCTTCAGAAAAATTATTTTTAGCCTGAAGAAGTGCTTAAATAAGGAAACTTATGTAGTGCAAAAAGATAAGCAATTTCTGCAACAAAGAAACATAAAATAGATAGAAATGCCAACCTTATCAGCCATCAGAATTTAAAATGTTTTTGAAAAAATGCGAACCTTTGAAATCTGAAAATATGAATTTAAGTCAACTTAAGACATATTAAGATATCACAGTCATTTGCTAACGTATTCTTCATTTTGACAAGATTTCATCATGACAACTTTCGATTTTCAAAAGCAATATGAAACAAAAGTTTGGGATAACTATAGTCGAGAACAGAGGAAACACGTCAAAAGGCATCCTTATATCACGACAATCAAGGATATATATATATATATATATATACGGATTTTACTAATTTCACGGACGTCTCCATGCACGTGTCATATAACATGCAAAACATTAACACAGTCGACACCACCTTCCCAATCCCTTAAATCAACAAAACTGCAAGCATGACAAAGAAGCAACGTCATGCATCAGATTCTCCCACAATGGATGGAACCACCTGCAACGACGAGTTATGCTACATTTTGACAGGTTAATAAACCAGTTCCATGAAAAAATGAACGCTACGTGTCCAAGAAACTGCAACATCCGGTTGTTGACTTGATAGTTTTGCGTCAACGTCGATTATGAAGTTAGTATACCCCAGTCCTTATTTTCCTTCTTCCTTTGTAATAATAATAATTTATGGAAATTTGTTATGACGAGTTGAGTTACTGAAGCGATCTAGTTAAATATGAAGCGATCTAGTTACGAAGCGTAACTCAAGTCAGTAATAGTCGTTCGCAGGCAGCGTTTCCTGAATCAAATTTTTTTTTAGCTGTGAATGAATGAATGAATGAATTGCGTCTATTACCATTACGTTTTCTACATTTGCTTACGTACTATTTTAGGGGAAAGTTATAGTTAGGATACATAATGTTTAATATTTAAACCTTCTATAGGCTAATTGCAGAATTTCGTGAGAAATTTCGCTCTTCGAGAATAGAAAATGGACTTTGTATTGTAACAGATGACTAGTTGCAGAATACCTGTGTGAACTTTAACCTCTCGCCAGTGTTTCTTATCAAAAAAGCTAATGCTGGATGGATACTATGATCGAAATGCTATCATATGGTATGCTTGTGAGTGGAATCATTGTCTTTTTAATACTTACTTTTGGATTCGAAGCTCCTTATGGACGATATTTTCAAAAATCTCATCCATCGGTTTTTTTTTCTCTTATAATTTTGACATTAGTGGTTGTAGAAATTATGGCAGACCAAATACAAGAATTTATTAATTAATTGGCTAATTTGGAAAATAAATGCAAAGTGGACGAAAATGCAAATTAATTATGGTCAAGAAATCTTGAGAAAAGATGGAATCGTGATAGTAATTGTAGCAAAATCGCGCAGCCTAATTATAAATATCGTTACATCAATCAAAGTAAAATCTTTGACAAAAAATATGATGGCTTTTAAAAGTTTAAAATATTCTGAGATTTCAAAGTGCAAGCTGACAAGAAATTTGAGCACAATATTTTGGACAGAAGTGTTTATGAGGAGGAGTTTATTTAAATTTATTGTACTGCTCTATATGAAAATAATAATTAAGAAAGTGTTTTCACTGACTCTTAGATACTGAGCTAAGACTCATAGAACTGCAATTAGAACTTCTGTAGTACAAAGCTACTAATGCATAATTACTGCTTCCGTTTTTATTATCATTACTGCAATTATTTTGTTATAAAAACCGTAGTAAACGATTTCTAGAATTTCTATTACCATGCCTCATTTTATTCCAAATTTCAAATTTTGTAGAGTACAGATGAGAGAATTTTTGAAATAAATATCCTAAATTTTGCTTCTTATAAGATAACATTTATCTTATGGTTATTCTAAATCTCAGGATAATTGTAGAGTTGTCAACAATTTGCTTAATTCTGAAACACATTTATGGAACGGAATATTTTCAGATACCATTAATATCGGCTAAATGGGCCTGGTTTATACAGGAAATACCGTCATTTTGCATTCCTCTTCATTACCTTATTACTGGTTTTATTGATCTGCCTCTTATCAATACATTTATCCTTATCTTATTCATCTTGCATTATATCAATAGGTTCAACAATAAACAATTAAACAAATTAACTTTACTTTGTTTTATTGTTTCGAAGAGAATATTTGCTCAATGTTTCATTTTTTTTTCCTCTTTTTTTCTTTTCCTTTCTTTCTTATTTTTTATGAAGGAAAACTAGAATTCCATTTGAATATTTCACAAATTTTAAATATTTTTGTGTTTGTTTTATGCAAAATTGATTTCAGAGCTCTCATTTATCCATTTTTAATTAAAGGAGATACAAAAACTCCTGTGCATATCCTCTTATTAAGTCTTCTTTTCTGCACAGTTAATGGTTATATGCAAGGTATATGGCATTCTCATAATGCTGTGTATAACAGATCACTGAAGGATATCGTATTTTGTTTCGTTGGTAGGTAGGCTTCCACATTTTTCAATCTTTCCTAACATTTATATTAAATTGGATATAAATGAATAAGCAATTTTTTTTTTCTATCTTTTTATCTTGTGGTATTTATTTAACATATTTATGTTCTTAATAATACGATTTGTTACATTCTCCGTAAATTGTAATATTTGCTATGTAACAAGTAATATTAGAATAATTTGCAACAGGTACATTGATATTTCTCAGTGGAATGATGATTAATATCACATCCGATTCAATACTACGAAATTTACGAAAAGATGGAGAATCTGGTTATAAAATACCTTATGGTGGTTTATTCAAATATATCTCTGGAGCAAATTTCTTCGGAGAATGTGTCGAATGGACCGGTTATGCCTTATTAGCACAAACATTACCCGCTTTTGCCTTTGCGTTTTTTACATTATGCAATCTTGCACCGCGCGCCTATCATCACCACAGGTGATTTCTTTTTAAGTTGAAAATTTCAATTTGGGCAAAAAAAAAAAAAAAAAAAAAAAAAAAAAACGAAGGATCATCATTTTTATGAAACTTCTTTTTAAAGAAATATATTATTACAATCTTTTTTATTTCAGGTGGTATCAGGAAAAATTTGACAATTATCCGAAAGATCGCAAAGCTTTTATACCATTCGTTATTTAGGTAATTTAGCTGACAGCCAATAATTACGCAGTAGAAAAGGAAATTATTTTAAATAATCATTCATAGTTAAATGATATGTAGAAAAAAATGGTGTACGATATGAGATATTTCAAAAAGCATGAGTATCGAAGCTTTTTGTAGTGCTCTGGAGAGAATTTTTAAGAGGATTCTAATACAATGAAATTTTATTTGCATGGAATGATATTACAAAGTAATTAGTGATTATTTAGAAAAAACTTATAAACAGCAAAAAGTTTATTTTGCTCACAAATGACTGTGTGATATCAAATAAAATAAAAGAAAAATACGGAATATAAATTTAGCCAAAAAAAAATACAAAACTATTCACGTAAGTGATATATGGCACATATAAGTGTTAGCAATAAATTTTAAAATATATAATAAATTTAATCTTTCCACTTATTATAGTATAAAGCTAAAATATTATACCGAAGTTTGAAATATTTTAATTACATCTGTTTTTCATTAAGATAGTTTTATTACAAAACAGTGAGCAGGAAAAAACTGCCAAATATATGCAGTTATTGAGAACGGAATATTCTGGAAAATATACCACTTTTCTTGCCATTTTTCTTCGAGTCTTTTATTATTTGAATGGCTTCGTTCTCCGCTTTTTCAGCTTCTAATACAATCTTGAAATAAAGGTAAATGACAGTTCCCAATAATGATTCTGCTAATTTATTGAATGAGAAGTAGTACCTTATGTAAAATCAATAACTAAGTCAGAAATGATCTATGAATCAAAATTCTATTTACTACTTAATTGAATTCCAATATAGAAAGTGACGATGTGACAAACTAATATAATTTATCTTAACTAGTATAATTTGAAAATGCTTCATTTTTTGCATCTTTTTGTTATTCAAAATGTATCACTTTTCAGAACAAAGAAAAAAACTAATATATATTTCAGTTAAGATAAATAAATAAAGAGAACAGCCATAAATGATTAACAGAAGGTTACACATACTTTTTCCAATTTTTCGTTATCGATTTCGGTATCATCGTCATTAGACTCGGAAGAAGACACTTCTTGATCCAATCTTCTTTCCCAGAATTTACTCAATTCTTCATTTATTTTTGCCGATTTCATATTACTTTGATTGGCTAAAATGAGGATTTCATAAGCAAACGAAAGTAAATTTCAGTGGAATTGGAACATGATGTCAATGAAACAACATCATGCTCGTGGAATCATTAAAAGCAGAATGAGAGGAAGTTACATAAACAGATATCTTGTCACGCCAATTATTTTACTAAAGCTCAAAACTTCACCTAGCTAAACATATATATATATATATATATATATATATATATATATATATATATACAAGGTGTTCACATTTCATAAAAACAGTAGTAGATCTTTTCATACTTAATTTCATGAGTTCCTTAATTTCGTCATCCATCGAATGATTATCATTCCCTGCATCCGTCAACTTAGCTGCCTCTATACTTTGTTCTTTGGCCAGTTTCATCATTCGCTGTAACTGCTTCAAATTCCGAATCGTATCTCGACCCATTATATCTGCATTTGATATGGATAGTTCATTCAAGTCTGCAAAAATTATCAGTTCAACAATAACTTCTTAACATGATAAATTTTTTCGCAAGTTAGCAAGAATTATCTACAGATAGACTATCACAAATGCATGCTCTTTAACAAGTAGAAATAAAATTAAATTTCTGTATAAAAATGATGCTGGTATTGCTACCAAATAAATATTTGTTACGAATTATTTTCCTTAAAGAAGATTTCAAGGAAATGTCACCTAAATACTTACATTGGAATCACACTTGTTTTTTCTTTCTTTTTTTTTGTCGTACTCTTGCAGAGGAATTATTTAGGATTTAACTACTAATATGTATGCAAAACATCTTTTATAAAAAAAAATTGTACAAATGAATTCTTGCTTCAGCAAATGAAATAGCACTGAAAGATATAAATTGATATACCGTCTGGAAAAGAGGCATCATTTCTACAAATTCTAATGAATTCTTCTGGATCAACATTATGTTTTTCCGATTTCCCAGAACGATCACACATTGTCTCTAACATGGCTTCATCTTTTGCTCGTCTCATCAATTTCTCAACTGTTTCTTCTTCAGTTTCATCTCCATTTACAACAGCAAACTGAAAGTGGAACTAACACGCAGCATAAAAGTCGTAGTATGAATAAAGGCTTTTTTTAGTGTGCCAAAATAGCAATATGCAACCATTTTTACAAATATGCCATCGTGAAATTGGATTGATGAATTGCTAACATACCCTCGAATTCCCAATACTTTCCACTGGTACATCACGAAGCTTTGCCAATCTTTCTTCAATGTCACTGACTGAAGGCGTATCCTGATCTTAAAACCAAATATATTTTGTAAAGTCCATAGTAATAAAATAATTTATTTTGATCAATAAAAATGGCAACACAAAATGCCAAAATATCTTGATTTTTTCTAATGATTTAGTTATTTCAGAGACATGTGAACAAAATGGAATAAACAGGAAGGAGAAAATAACATCAATTAACTACTTCAAATATTACAAAAAATTTAGAAAATTGAAAAGAAATTTAAATATATTTACTTCCATTATGCATCTTTAGCATTTTCGCCCGTTCCTCCAAAGATGCTAACGTTTCTATTTCATCTTCACTCTTGTTCATATTTAAATTTGTTAAACGTTGCTCCAAAATTTTATCCTTTTCGTCTGATTGTCGATTTTGTTGTGATAAACGTGATGAGGGGAGAAAGCGTTGTACAAGTGCGTGTTTATACTTCACTCGCATCGATGGAGGTGGTAAATCATCACCAGTCCACCAGTTGTTGTGATTCATTAAAGATGACGTGACAAAATCAAATGCAAAATCAGCCTGAAAATGTCACTGTTACGATGCTGACATGTGAAATGCCATACGCGATCTACCAAATAAAACTGACGCTTGCGCAGACGTATTTACTAAATCTAGCAAATATAACTTTTATGGGACATGAATTTAATGAATATAGCCATTAACTTCATGTTCCACCATTTTAAAATTACATTACTTCTATATGTCCGATTTATGATACGACTTTAACATGATTAATTGGATAGTTTTTTCGAACTTTTCCAACATATCCAAGAAAGATAATATAGATGAAATTCGTCCTCGTAACTATCGGAAGCTGAGGATATTCGCTTACCTGACACTTACTAACACTCATCATTCGTGAACCACCAGTTTCTATCTCAATCTCATTTACCAAAATCGACGGACAATACTACTAGTGCTTTCCTTATATTAATTTGATTCTATCTTAACTCTTAAACCTACATCCATTCAACCAAATCCCTCAACAGTCTTCCTTTTCATTTATTGTTAAATAAGAAAAATTATAGGTAGCAGCTCTCTTTTCTTCTTTCTTTCATTTATCCAAGAAGTCAAGGATTCTCTCGTAAATTCATTTAGTTCACACAAAATTATCAAATTATCCTATACTTCAGTCAATTCTATATTAGAATAACCATCTGTAACCATCGAATATTATCAATGATACGCATCAACAATCTAATTGCTTTGACCATAGATGGAAACAAAACGAGATGCAATAATGCCAAAAATAAGTTCCGATTAAAGTCTCCATCTAAATCTAATCATAACGCATGTTTACCTCAATATCGAAAGATAACAAAACCTTTCCGATGTCGCAAATGACTTCCCTATAAAATCATTTTGGCACTAAACATTATGTTCAGAGATTAAACAAATTATAATGGAAAATATTTAAGAAATAATTTGGAATTTTATTCCTTTTTTTTCTTAAGCCAGAAACAGAATATTGGCCAAGAACATTAACAATGCTTAAATAAAAAAAAAAAAAAAGATAATATCCATTACAGATGAAAACGTTCTAGTGATAATAGGAATAAAATCGCCAATTCATCATAAATTTCGTATATAGTGAAAGACTGTTTAAATCCTAAGCGACAAGGACGCGGGAGTTCATACATCATTAGCTTTAGATTAGCTTTTAAGACCTCAATCCATCTAGATGAAATGAATGCAGCATCGAAAAGATAAAGACATACAAAGAGACTAGAATACCTATAAATCATCTTGAATTTATTTATTTCGGGAGATATTTATTAACTTTTCATTTAAGAAAAGAGTTATATTTTCAGCGAAATCTTAAACAAGATTTATTCTATATCACATTCAACAGTAACTCAAAAACATCTCAATATTCAAAAACCAAAGTCATACAAACATTGTTCAACAACAGCTCTGTCAGCACCCTTTATTCGAATAAATCCTTTCAGTTCGTCAATATGCGTCGCAATCGGATGTTGCAAATATCCTTCCAAGTATTCTCGTATCTTTTTTTCGCATTCCTTAATAAAAATATTTTTTTAGCAATAAAATGTGAAGCAAATAATTTTTCGGAAGTCCCACAAAAACGATTTAAAAAATTGCAAAATAAACAATGAAGCGTATTACAATGCTACATAAAAGATTTTCAGAAGTTATTTATTAGCTGATCTTTCTGAAAAATAAAATATCCCAAATCTGATTATGTGGTTCAAGTCTAATCAATCGATTTATCATGTCATAACTGCTGCGATATTTTGAATGTAGCGAAGCTGATCATGCATTAAACCGTGAGGATTTCTCACTTGCAAAAAATTTAAATAGGACCGTTTCCAATAGCTCTGTATCATGCAGAAACTACAAACTGTTTGAAGAATTTGAAAAAAAAAGGAAAGTAGAACACACGAATAGATCGCCATGAATTTTTTTCACCAGTACCAACTCAACATATTCAAATTCCAATATCTTTGGATCCAGCTGATCTCTTCTGGTCTCCAAATAGAGTGGTAATAAATGATCACGATTTCGTTCCACATAAAATGTTAGGTCTGGCCTAGCTGAAAAAAAGGAAAACAAATTCTCTAAAATTTAATGTGAAATAACAACTTTACAAATCAATCAGACAAGAGCGGTTTCATGAAATTGTTCCCAAAAACAGCAAACAAAAAAAAAAAAAAAGGAAATCATACGTTTTGGTGGTCTCCAACCACTAGGAGTTGGGTATGTATCATGTTTCGGTACATCAGGAATCAATTTTTGCGGCATGAGCCTTTGTATATATTTCCAATCTACTGCTATCTCAACTGCTCTGCTTCGCGTATGCTCTAAAATAATCCTCCATATAGGAATTGTGATTAAAAGAAAATATTCTAAACTTATGTGAAAAAAAAAAACTGTAAAAATTGTAACATAAACAACATACTATTAAGGATAAATATACAAAGTGACAAGAAAAAAAAAGAAAAAACTTCAAAAAAACTTAATGGTTAAAATTAAATTACCAAAAAAAAAAAAGAATAAAAAAAGTTTGTCGTAACAAAGAATGAGATCTTCCAAACAGTATTTTTCATAATTTTTCTTTTTTTTTTTTTTTTTTTTTTTTTTTTTTTTTGCAACATAATTCGTTATGTATAAATCGATAAATCAAGCAATCCTTTTCATAAAATGAGTACTATTCTTATACCAAATTCCTACTATGGGAGCATAAAATCAATGTCATGATAACCGAATAATTCAGGATGAAAATTGATACCTCTTTTCGGAATAGCAGCTCGCCAAGGATCATCCCAAACTTCGCTACTTGATGTAGCATTTTCTTTATTCGTAATTTTTCGGCAATGACATTTCGTCAGTTCCACAGTATTTTTAGTCCATTTCAAAGAATGTCGTAACATAAAGCGCCCTTTTGAGAGTAGAAGTTATCTTTTTTACACTAAGAATTCATATTTAAGTCACCTTCCTTATTCTTTACGCTTTCCTTACTTTAATACAGTAAGTTTCTCGATTATTAACATCATGACTACTCCTATCTATAACTATCCAATCATTATGCAATAATATTAAAAAACAAAAAAAAAAAGAAATATAATTCCGTAAAATTCGAATTAGCCTTCGAAAAAATTATTGCGCAATGACCAGGCAAGGTTAGATAATCTAACCATGGGCTTAGCAGCTTTTCGTATCAAAAATTCATACTGTATTGCTAAGCAAGTTGTTATAATAGATTTTATTTATTTTTTAAGGACATAATTATATTTGGAATATCATAAAATATATCATATTTAATGAAGAAAATTATTCATCTGAACAATTCATTTCAAAAATTAAATTTTTGAAAAGGACGACCACAAAATATACCACTAATTACAATTTCATAAAATTCTTAAAAAACACCATTTCTGGATATGGGCAAAATGGATGTAGCATGTGTTGCCGATAATATCGGTGGTATTACATTCACAATTATTTCTGACTCTGATCGCGGGCTGTATGTCATAAGATGGCGTCGAGCTATAGCTGCATTTCGACGTGCTAAAGCTGAGCATAAAACGCTAACACGTCCCGTTCGCTGATATTCAAACCATGACTGTGTTTGTTCTCTGAAATTAGTACTAATATCAAACAAATAACTAGTGAAATCAATGAGACTGAACATCTAATTCTACTTAGAACAATACTAATAAAACTAAACAGCTGAAATGTGTGAAGAAAAAGAGGGAATGGAGCAAGAGGATTCTAAAATTTATGGCATACTGCCACTTAATCTTTCCAATGCAAGTATTCCAAAAACTTTTTGCTTAATTTTCTAAAGTCTTTGGTTAAAATTTCATGCCTTTATTTCTGTAATATATTTTGAAACTTGAAATTGCATAGAAAAAAAGAAAGCAAGATTTAGTATTTCGAAAAATTTGAAGTTGCTATTTTTACAATTATTCAAGAATCCAGAAAACAAATAACTTTATATAAATCAGTTACGAAATAACTTGTCAAAGTAATGTAAATTGCACCAGCAAAATATTTTTCAGTTGATACTTCAATGTAAAGTACCACATTTTCGCTCACATGCCAGATACCAATCATTTATCACTTAACTACACTTAAATGAATACAAAGTACTGAATAAATATGAAAACAATTTACTGCGCAGATTGTGCAATTGATTCTCTTTTGTCCACTATATCGCCGTAAATAGCATGACCTGCCAGTTCCACACCTGTCTTTTCTATCAATACTGTAATTTCGTTGAACATGTTATTCATAAATCCAGCAAATTCTGATGCACACTGAAATATTTTGATTATTTGATTAAAAACATTCTGGACATATGAATGACTATGGTAACTCGATTTCGTTATCTACAGATAAACTCTTTGATTTCTTCCTCCTACGAATCGACTATTCAGCAATGGATCGTCTGAATTTGAACACGAAACAGTGTTTCCTTAGTTGATAAAAAAAAAAATCACTTCTATGTCTCTATATTATCTGAAAATCGCTTCTTCATCATCCAGTTGTTCATTTTAGCGTTAAGAGACCAGAATTTCTAGCTGAATTTGCTAGGAAAATATGATTTAAAATTTTTATTCATGAAATTTCAGCCGTTGGGAATAATATACTGATAAACTGCTTACCATCGCAGCCTATTACATTGCTGCTATGTAATTTCATTTAGTTATTGATATCTAATAATTAAGGATGTTTTATCCTCAATTTGGGTTTAATTCTGATTTAGCAGATTTAGTTGTAATTTTGATATTACTGACTTAGCTTTATGTATTGTTATTATTATTACTTATTTTGGTATTACTGTTTTCTTACATCGATTTTATGTTTTTTCTAAAGTGAATTATATGAAGAAAATGGATCTTTATTCTGAGCAAGTCCGTTATTTTAGGCTCATGTAACTTACATCAACACAATAAAATTACTACATAAAAAGATTTTTTTGCTATCATATACTCAACATCATTCATACGACGAACCCGCATATAGATTCCATGTAATCGTCGGGCATGTTCTAATCTTATCTCAATATCCTTTTTTGACATAAATTCATCGGTATTTAGTGCTGTTTCAACCATTTTGAATTGTGCATAATGTCCATCCAATAGCTGAAATATTGACGCTACAAAAAGAATCGTTTTTATAAGCATTTTCGTCATCGATATTATAATTCATATATTATCTTATTCTAACATGAAAATAAGTGTTCTGATTTTTTTTTTTTTTTTTTTCGCGAAATCTCTTCTTTCAAACAATTTGCAAAAAGAAAGGGACTACATTTTATTAATTTACATTCGAAACAAACCTTAAACAAATCATCCACACAATTTAAGCGATCTATCGTTAATTCTTTACACTGTTTCAGAAATTGTACAATGCTAATAATCATTTCTTTGAGTTCCTGCTGAGCTGTTTTAACTCGTTCTTTTGACTCTCCATATTTTGATATAGTATGACCCATCTTAGCATGTCCATTTATTACACACAAACCGCAACAAATGCGCTGAAACCCTATTCAATAATTTCATTAAAAAAAAAAAAAAAAAACTAAAATTTCAATGTATAGGTAAATTGAAAAAGAGAAGCAATTTTTCCTAATCTCTCTTCAGTATAATTATCATCTACATCTGTCACAAAATTACCAGGATATGAAGTCATATTATTTATAAACCATATATACCACTCGAATCAACAAAAACTTTTTTGCATCCTTCTTTTCAGCTTATAACTTTATGAAAAGTGTCATTCACATTCT
>KZ269978.1:1046218-1093742 GCA_002249935.1 Onchocerca flexuosa | reverse complement strand
AAAAAATTTTTTAAAAAAAAAAAAAAAAAAAAAAAAAAAAAAAAAAAAAAAAAAAAAAACTAAAATTTCAATGTATAGGTAAATTGAAAAAGAGAAGCAATTTTTCCTAATCTCTCTTCAGTATAATTATCATCTACATCTGTCACAAAATTACCAGGATATGAAGTCATATTATTTATAAACCATATATACCACTCGAATCAACAAAAACTTTTTTGCATCCTTCTTTTCAGCTTATAACTTTATGAAAAGTGTCATTCACATTCTAACCAAAATTTTAAACACAAAACTTCGCTTCAAAAGACATTAATTCACTTATTTAAGATCACAGTGTCTGTTTTGATAACAACTTTTCTCTCCTTCATGAGCAAAAAAAAAACTTAAATAAAATGATTATCACCACCATTATATTACTTCAGATCTTGTAAAGGATATTATTCCCCTTAGTAAAGAATGTCGACACCTCTACTCTATTAATATGATTGCAGTCATCACAACAATATTGATCCTCTGGTTTTGTAGCTTTTGAGCACTGATGACAATATTTGACCATAGCATCTTTTTCTTTTATCCGAGATATAAGACCTAAAAAATTTCTTTACTTTCACAAAATCAGTTATAAACCATCAACAAATTATTGAATGATACGTCATAAGTGACAATTCTTCTGGATTATTTCACAGTTTCACATCTGTCCTGTCCTATGGCACTAAGTGCTCAATTAGCTCACTTTTTTTCCTATTGCATTTTTACAATTGAATCCTAAACAAGCATTTAAGCATATGCCATACAAAAAAAAGTCTATTGTCTATCCAAAATAATTCTCTCATGTAAACCCACCTTGAGCATAAAAGGCGAAAGAAAAATGATTTAGAAGCAGCTAACTCTTTAAGGAATAATTGACGACAGGCGGACTATTAAAATGTGCACGACATAAGGGACAAGTGTATTTCTGATCTGCTCCATGAACATCATAAAGTCGATCAATACATTTTGCACAAAATGAATGACCACATTGCAGTTGCTTAGGCTCATTAAATATCTTCAAAAAAAAAAAAAAAAAAATTTATAAAAATAGAAATATGGTAAATATAAGTAAATACAATGATAAAATAAACATAGTCATGCCAGTTTATTTATTAAGACTGTGAAGACCAGCCATAACGAATTCGACTATCCTGCCACGATAAATATAATCAAAAATAATATGATATAATGACTAACCGCAAAACAAATCGAACAAACCATCGCTTCTAATAAGAACGCATCAGATCTGCCTTCGTCTTCTATCATTTTCAGTGATAAATGATTAGGTAAAGAAGCTGATGATATCGAGGATGACAGAGATTCTGATGAGGCAGAAGAATCAGATAAAGAAGGCAAAATATCCATTATCATAAAATTTCATTTCCCGACCTCCAAATAGGAAATTTTATATATCGATAATACAATGCAAGCGAATCTAACGAACATGTGTTCTACAACAGATGAATCACATGATCATTACGTAATCAAACACCATATTAACCATATCTAAATGTAAGCTGATAAAGATATCAATCGATTTCTGCAGTAAAGACATCAGAGCTGGATCGCATAATGGAATGGATCACTGTGTTGAAAATGTCAACACAATCCTAATGGACTATTGACGTGCTAAATCTAATGACCTTGACCTTTCTTTCGAATTTATGCTTAGCCAAATACAACAACTAAATAAACCATCAGTAAACTAATCAATGAATTCAGTGGAAAGATCCTATTGAAGCTATAAGTATAATAATTTTCAACGTACTTGTACTTAAGTTAAAAAAAATACATATAATAAACGATTGGGCATGCAATTATACGGAAAATATGACGTACGGAATTGACGCGTGATATCAATAATATTAACAGGGAACAAATATGACTACTGATAGACTGACTACTACTGATATACTTATGATTAGAGAGGTATGACACTTAATGATAAATATATGTTTCTGCTGATATTATTATCGATAATACAGAACAAATGTGACATCAACTACTGATTTACTTACGGAGATATTCAACTCTTCATATATTACAACCATTCTGTAGCCTGAATTATCTTACGTAAGTATATAAACATGGCCATAAGATCAACTCGAAATACATAACTAAATAAAGCGAAAAAAAAAAAAAACACGTCAACTAATTACGATCAATATTATTCTCATACTCGTCTGACTTTTTCGAGTGGATATCCGTACAATTATTGAAAAATACTACAGTTTGTAGCACTTATCCCACGAATCGCAAAATCCACTCGAAAAATAAACGTCATCACTCACGTCAAATAAACGTCATCACCCACGTGAAACAAACGTCACCACTAATATCCTCACACTCGCATCCCACACGTTAATCCCACACAACATCACAAACACAATTATTATATGATCTGCAGTTGTACCAAGGTCGCTACCGATACTCTCTCTTGCCATATTCTCTTTCTCTTTTCTTCTTTTCTCTCAGTTCTCTTCTTCTCCATATTTCTTTTTGACGTGCCGCCGAACTTTCACCTTTTCTTGTTTCCGGGAGAAATTTTTATCTTACAACAGGGCAATGGTTAGTTCATTTCAAAAAATAACAGGGTGCGAACGAGGGAAAGAGAGAAAGAGAAAGAAGGGAATAGCTAAATGAATAAATTGGAAAAAAATGAATGCAAGGTCAAAGGACATGAGGTTGGATCGATAATATCACAACAAATGAAAGAAAAGAAAATTTTCGGAAAGTAAAAAGAGGAATTCGAAATTACAAAGAAATCGTGAGGTTAAAGGTCAACTTTTAGATGAACAGTCAATTAGTGCTGATAATGAAATTGATTCCTGAAGATTTTCAAAAATTTCTTACTTAAATTATAAAATATAAGAGAGAATGTGTCTAAATATAGAGAAAATTTTTACTCTTTTTTTTGTTTAATTCTTCACATAAATTTGATTCTTCAGATCTGTATGGGAAAACATGCTTTCCCATTTAACTTTACTTTAATTTTAACTTCAATTTTAATTTTAACTTAAATTTTAACTTTATCTTCAACTTTAACTTTAATCTTAATTTTCAAATTTAGTATTAAATTTATTTCAACAGAACTATTGGTATTTTTACAACTTTTTTTGATATTGTTCATTTTTTCAATATTTCCCCAATCCTTTGCTGCCTTATTAATTGAAGCAACATATTTACTTAAATGTGTTAAGTTGAGAAATTTCAAACTTATTAGTTTTCTCGTAATTACTTTCTCAAAAATATTTCTACTCTTTAATTTTCTCAATCACTTCACTTATTTTTCATTTAGAACATCCATTCCAATATTTATTTCTCAATGCTATCGATTGAACAAAAATTTCCGTGATTTTCAAAACTTCTTTTCTTGTCAATGCAATGAAGGCACTTTTTTCCTTTTTTTTGCAATGAATTATCAAATCACTGTATTCCTATCACTGATACTGAGCAGTCAAATTGTAGAATATGTGCTGTTCAACCATAGTAATACTTTCCGATGTTTTCTATTTATAATTTTCCATCTAAGATGTTTGGTATATCTTTTCTTTATTCATCATTATTTCGATCCCTTAATCAACAAACAAAATTAAAAGTTCAAACTTCAACGAAAAAAATACTTTAAAGTTTATTTACAATAATCAAACTGTTCTTTTTTGTTATTTTATCCTACCCATCAAATATAGGAGGAAATAACAACAAAGTTGATACCATTTCGAGGAAATTTACAATTCATATCAAAAAGTGCTAATGATCCGAAACACTGGAATAAAAGTACGTTAAGCCAAAGTTTCTGCTTTTGAAAAAAAAAAAATTCTTAAAATTTTTTGACTTTTTGGAAATTTTTATTTCAAATTTTGTATAAAACATTTTTCTCATATCATTCCTCGATAATTTGCATATTGTTTTACCGTATTATTCTAACAAGTGATATTGTTAAATTTTTTTTTTTTTTGGTATTTAGCCTGCAGAAATCAAACAACAGTAAAGCAAATAGTGTGGTCGAACAGTGATATTTCAAAGTATAATCATTGAATTTATACCTAAGGTCAGGTTAGTAAAATCAAGTGTTCAGATAACTTTTATCATAAAAACCGGAATTGTCAATGAAGACATACTTGAGATCAAGTTATTAAAGCCAACTGTCCGGATAACTTTCAATGACAAGATTTTCAAGGAATAATAATCGAATAGAAAATATTAATACATCATTAGTTGTGCTCATTCGCTTTACATCCATGAAATTGTCAACAAAAGCGGAAAACAATCATTTACTCCGAATTGTACCGATTACTACACTTATTTTTTCCATTATTCATTTACTTACAAGATATATTTGAAATATATTTGAAAAAAATAAACAAAATATTTGAAAAAAATAAACGGAAAATTTTATTTATTCAATTATTTCATAACTTTTTTTTAACTTATGATGTTTGAGAAAATGAATAATAAAACATACGAAAATAGCTTAAATAAAAAATATCCACACAATATTAATTAAAATACTGCTATTGAAAAATGAAACTAAAAAAATGAATAAAATTACTAAAATTGAAAAAAATAAATTAAAAGTTGAAATTCGAAATGAATGAAAGTAAAATTAGAAAAAACATTAGAAAAAAAATTTTTTTTCCCTTTTCGATTTCTTTTTGTTGTGGCGTTTTGAACGATATTAAATCTGGAATATTTCATGTTTTTCAACTTATATTTTGAAGTATTGCTGAAACTAGAAAAATGCCACGTTATTTCTGTTCTTTATGCTAATCTTTCTTCTTAATTAGTGTATACGGTATTACATGATAATATTATTTATAAACTCATAATTATTCTGACTTGGATAATTTTAAATTTGAAAAAGATAATATAAATTTAGCCTCACCATTTCATTGGCATACCATTGAAGCAACAGTTCAATTTTTGTTTATGCGTACTGGATCACTTCAGTTTAATTCTACAGCGATACAGGATATGATTCAGTTGTAATATATTTTGTATTATTTCTTCAAACAACACCTTCAACATTTGAGATATTATTTATAAATTGAATTTAGGCACTTGGTTAGTTGATGCTGAATAATGAATTGTATTGGTTGCTTAAACGTGATACTGAATGAATCATTTTAATTAACGAAAGTATGAAGATTACGCTTCTCAACGTTTCTAGTAGTATAACGTTGCATACAATTTCAAGAAGAAAGTTGTCCATTTTATGGCACCTATATGCATGATGTTCAATCCACTTCTTTCCTAAAGCAATTCAGCTCTTCAGCTATGTACATTTCGAACATATGCATCTGAAACTCGTCGACGCTTTATCAATTATTTACGTAGCGTAAATCTTATGCCATCCACTATTCTTCATGTAATACCAATCACTTGAAGTCAAACTTCTCTCGAAATGAGAAAAAGGAATATAATTGTTTTTAAAAAAAAACCGAGTGAATTGTTTTTGCAAGAAAACGACGCTATTTTCTCGAAGTTTATTGAAGACAAAAATTCAAAGCATTCAATTATTGCAAAATACTTTTTACGCATTTAAAATGTATCATTTCCATTTTTAGAAATAGTAAGAAATAATGGCATCCATAGCCCTACAACTTTATATCAAGTAAGCTAAGGTCAAAAATCAAATGATCTTATCTGTTTTTATAAAACGGTTTACTAAAATCAATGATAAGCTCTTACTTTAGAAATCTCATTCACGAGGTTTATGTATGATGACCTTATTCATCTAAAATTGATAAAAAATTCTACGTAAATGGTCTCATGAAAATTTCTCGGATTAATTCAATTTATCATCGAAATCTATTTTGAAATGTTTGTAATAACTATCAATCTCATGTTTCATTATTATCTCAATTTCAGGATCGGTTATCATTCGTCTATTTAAGTGATAGTCTAATGATATGTAAATATTCTAACCTTTACTCAATTTTTCTTGCAATACAATTTCTGCCAATTAAAGTTCCTGAAGAAATGGATCAAATGATGTCAACTTTATTTTTTATCTACCGAATCTTTATTCGTCGAATAAAAGATATCTTCGAAAAGAAATATCACAATGATTAAAAGTATACCGAAATAAGGTAGGAATAACTCACTACCGGAAAATTTGAATTCTGAGAATATAAGTATTATAAAACGAATAATCGATTGCCGAAAAATCTGAGTGTAACGAATAACAAAACAAACAGTGAGTGAATAATGCCAAATAAGTAGCATAGAAATTATAAATTCTGAATTTGATAAAAGAATATTTTATTTAAAAAAATTAAAAATGAACGGTGATAATGAAAGCAATAAGCTGTGAATGTTAAGATATGAGATAACTTGTATAAATGATCGATTAAATCACGAAATCATTGAAAATTTTCATCGCTTTAATCAATCTTTGAGAATAAATTGGTAGTATAATATTGAATAGAAGCAAAAAACCTATGATATAATATGTAATTGGAAATACGCATGAATAACAAATTATTGATTACGAATTATTATCTGACGGATTATCATTTCATTAGAACCATTCTCTGTAATCGCAGCTATCAGAAGTTATTTTCAATATTCCGCTTTTGATTTCTAAGTATTTTCTTAGTATTATGGCATTTATTATTCTTATTATTATTATCAAAGAATTACACAAAAATCACACTGACATAGATAAACTGAAATACTGATACCGGTATCCGATGACCAGCAAATGCAACAATTGCATAAAAATTTTTCTTAATCACTGTGGACCGAACAATTTCACAACGGTCTACGAGCGAGTTCAAGTTTGGTTTCAGCTTCTATCAATCCAACAGGGAGATTTAGCATCAGCGTTGATCGGCATGAGTAAGGGAGAGGGAGATAGTGAGAGAAGGAGGTGGTTTTGCCCGACAGATTGTGGAAGATAGATGTAATCTTTGGGACAGGAATATTACGGAACTGATATTTTACTGGTTCCAACTTGGTTATAAAATTATCGACCCTTAACATAAGTGGATTTGCAGAACATTTTATTGCGATGGTTACAACAAGGAATAGAAAACGAGCAGAAGAAAATGACGAAAATAAGGTATGAATTTATTTTATTTGAATATTTATTTATCAAATATTTATTTAGCTGACATTCATTTACTCAGTATTAAGTTTTTAATTGTTTCGTTATTTAATTGCTAATTCTTTTGTATTCGAATTTACCTATTTTTGATTCTTTAGTACGTGCATTCGCATGAATTATATGTGTTGCTGGTTTTTTCTGCATTTTTTTTAAAATTACCCTTATTATTATTACTACTGCCAATATTATCATTATTATTACTATTATCATTATTATTAATATTATTATTACTTTTACTATTACTGTTACTATTACCATTACCATTACCATTACCATTACTATTACTATTATTATCATTCTATTTATTATTATTATGACTTTCTATTTATTATTAGTGTCTTTGCTTGACGTCATTATTGTAGTTGTTATTGTTGATCTGAGCATTCTGTGAATAGAGAACGAAATTGAAAAAATTTTCTGGATTCTTCGGAATGCTTATCAATAATACATTAAAATTTGCAATGAAATTTTCTGCAGTAAAATCTCGAATGATCTGAATTACATTACTTTTGACATCGACTGTAGAAATAGCTAAATTTAAGAAATCTTCCGTCATATTTTTCGAGAGAAGGAAAGGGAAGCATTTCATTTATTCATATAAAGTTTTGCTCGGTTTTCAGAGTGAACGCATTGAAAGTCATCGAAATGGTGAACAAACTGTTGAAATTACGAAAGAAATGATGCCTGTAAGGATTTGTACTACTGGTACCAATCAAATTAAACTTTATTTTTTCTTTCCTTAATATCTCTTCAGGGTGTTTCTGCAAGTAACGAGGAAGGTGAATTGGTAGAAAATGAGAACGGCAATGAGAAACGTGAAATAGCAACTAAAGCTGGCGAGTTCTAGAAGCTTTTATTATCACTTCTATGCTTACCTTATAATGTATCTATATTTAACGGTAAATTTTCGCAATGAAACATTTGGCATAACCTTTTTCAACGATATGCTGATATTTCCAGATAAACTATCAAATGAGCCTTCAAGAAAAGGTCGAAGAGAAGATTCCAGTAGTAGTTTTAGGGACAGAAAGCGTAAACGGTCACGTTCAACAGATTCTGGCAGTGATACCAGTCGAGATGATTCAAGAACACGGTCAAAACGGAAGCATTCAAGTTATAAAGATACTAAATCATCAAAAAAGGTATTTTATATTGTCTTTATTATATTATATGCAACATATTTGTTAAGAATCTATTGCTACATCATTATGAGTAGATTTGATGCAGCTAATATCTTAAACTTCTGGCAAGATTGAGCTAATGCCCTGATTATCTTTTCCGAAGCTGTATGAACTAAATCTTACTCAAATTGATTGGAAATATTTCGTCATCGTAATTATGTTAAAGAGCAAATTTCAAATAGATGTTCTCATTTCCAAAATATAACTAATATTGTTGTATATAGCACTCGAAAAGCGAGAAACGTCGTCGTTCTTCTATGGAAAAAGAAAAAAGAAATGATAATAGTGAAATTCTGGATGGTATATTTTCTTCTTTAATCATCGTTTCTTTAAATTAATATTTTTAATTGAATCCAATATTTTTTTTTTTTTGTCGAGGTATTTTTAAATTAATTTATTATATAACACTTATATATTTCTATACGAAGAATTTCAGGAACATTTTCAAAAACGCAATTGGAAATTGAGACGAATGATTTAAATTTAGAACAGCATATCACAGACACTGTCAAAAAAGAGCCAACAGCAAGAGATCTAGAAATTGCCAGGCTGTTGAAGGAGGAACAGGAACATCCGGATTTGCTTGATGCGGATAATGATGCAGTTTGGTCGTTAAAAAAGGCTCAGATTGAAAAGCCAAGTCGACAGTGCCCATATTTGGATACAATTGATAGGTTTGTTTTTTTTTTTTTTTTATGACTCTTCTACTTCACATTTATCAGGTTTTGTCTTTTTGTACTGAAAGTTTTTGTTTCTTTTCAAGTACTTGAAAGTTATTTTTGCAGGTGCGCGTTAGATTTTGATTTCGAAAAGCTGTGTTCCGTTTCATTGTCACATATCAATGTTTATGCTTGTATGGTTTGCGGGAAATATTTCCAGGTGAACCATAAAACTGTGAAGAATTTGTTAATTGTTAACGATAGCATCATCGGAAAAATTCTTACTGGGCCATACTTTTTACAATGTTCAGTTGTTCAAATATTCTATTTTCAGGGCCGAGGCACCAGCACTCATGCGTACACCCATTCATTGGATACTAACCATCGAGTTTTCCTGAATCTAAGCACTTTGAAATTTTACTGTTTGCCAGATAATTATGAGATCATTGATCCATCATTGGATGATATCAAGGTTGTTGGTTCATAACAAATATATCAATTTTAGGAATTAAAAAAAGATATGTTTGAATTGGTCCTTAAAAAAAAAAAAAAAGATGAGTTTCTTCAGTATGTATTGAAACCAACCTATACAACAAAATACATCATGGAGATCGATAAGATGGGAAAGATGGCTCGAGCTTTTGATGGTACAACTTATTATCCAGGTGTTGTTGGTCTGAACAATATCAAAGCTAATGATTATGAAAATGTGGTTCTGCATGTGAGTTTTTATGTCGGAAGTTTTTTGTAATCAGGATATTGTTAATTAAACACATGAGTCAGTAATTAACATTCAATTTTTTTTGGCATAATTATAGTTCTTAATATTGGATGTAATGTCTCATTTTATTGCAAATTAGAGATTATACACAATTCCACGATAGTAGTAGAGATTTAAGTATATTAAAATAGTTTGGGAGGTTCTTAATTAATTTATTTTTTTGATTCAAAGAAAATATTTTGTCATGCTGGAAAAAATTGTGTTTCAGGCACTTTCACATGTTCCACCTCTTCGTGATTACTTCCTGCGTGAAGAAAATTACATAAATATAAAAAGGCCGCCTGGTGATAAGATAACGTTGTTGCCGAAGCGTTTTGGTGAATTGATCAGGAAATTGTGGAATCCGAAGGCATTCAAAGCGCATGTTTCACCTCATGAAATGCTACAAGCCAGCGTGTTGTGCAGCAATAAGAAATTTCAAATCACCAAGCAAGGTATGTTTCGTTATTTTCGAGAAATGATTATATACATAAACACATATACGATTTAAGTAATCTTAGAAAAAACATTTTTTTCGGAGTAAAAACAATTGAATCTTATCTCCTGATCGACATTTTATTTCAAGAAATTACAGGTGATGCAGCAGAGTTTTTGAATTTTTTGTTGAATACCCTTCATATAGCATTAAACGGTACTCGCAAGACATCGTCATCCATTATCTACAAGATATTTCGGGGTCGACTGCATGAATTCACACGGAAAGTAATACCGGTGGAAACAACGGAAGAAGCACGAAAAACGTTACAAGAAACTGATGAATACAAAGGTACTCTTTTGCAAGGCATGTTGAATATTTTATTATTCATTTGATGTCATTTTCTTCCACAAATTAGAACTCCATTGCTGCACTTCTTTTTTTTAGAAAAGAAACTCGAAATTCCATTCCTTTATCTTACGTTGGATTTGCCAGCAGCTCCATTATATCGTGACGAATTGTTGCAAAATATCATACCGCAAGTGCCACTTTCTGTGCTGTTGACTAAATTTAATGGAGCTACTGAAAAGGTTATTTCCTTTTTTGTTTCAATTTTTTCTTTTTTTTTTTTTTTCATGTGTTATTTAATATTAGGTGAATGACATTGCTAAATGCACTAAAATTCCTGTGTTTCAGTTATGCTGTGTTTCAGGAATATAAAACATATAGTGAAAATTTCATGAAACGTTTTCAACTGGTCCGTTTGCCGCCTTACTTAATTATAACTTACAAACGATTTCATAAGAATCAGTGGTTTGTCGAAAAAAATCCAACAATTGTCAATTTTCCTATAAGGTAATAAATAAAATTTTTGCATTATCCTTTAATAAGAAAAGAATGATTAACTTAGAATTCAGGGATCATTATTTAAAAATTCAACACTGATTTAGATTTTGAGCATGATAATTCCTGACAACCGAATAGATACTCTATTGGAATGCATTCCTATTTTAATTCGATATGCTGTCATACAGGTGACTTTATAATTTCAAAAACGAGGAAACAGTGAGTGGTTATGACGAACATTTTTCTCTTTCAGCAATGTTGACTTGTATGATTGTTTGGCAGAAGAGATGCGTCCTCTGCATAAATATACTACTTATGATCTCGTTTCAAATATTGTTCATGATGGTCCACCATCATCGGGTTCCTATCGTGTCCAAATTCTTCACAATGTTCGGTTTTTTTTATCACATATATTTGATTAATGGATGCAAGATTTTTTTCTTCCATATCTCAATCGAAAAGGATAAACTACATCAAATTGCCGTCAGTTACATGAGTTATTTCAGGGTACTCAAAAATGGTATGAATTGGAAGACTTGCATGTGAAAGAAATACTACCGCAGATGATTACGTTAGCCGAATCTTATATACAGGTTGTCTCATTTGTCAACACACTTTGCTTGTTTAGTTTTACTAATGATAAGTGATTGTTAGAGGCTTGATATATTCAAATTGCAGTTGTATTAGTTATGAAATTTCTTGAAAAATTTTAGATTTGGCGTTTGAATACTTCGAAGACACGTGAACAGCGAGCTGGTGAGACGGAGGAGGATGAAGGAGAAACTATGAACAAAATGGAACAATAATTTTTTTTGTTCAAATAACGGTTTGATTACTAACAGAAAATGAAGAGTTCAATCTTATGATCTCAATACAGTTAACAAAATTGCATGATTTTACATTACATGCTCTTTTCTTCCTTTTCTTTGTCCGGAATCGTGTATTATGTTGTTTTTCTGAAAAAAGGATATGAGAGAAACTTTCAAAGATAGCAATTCAGATCATGAACTTAAATTTTAAACGTTATTTTTAGCATATTCAAGTTTGCTGCTAACTAATATTTTTCCACTTTAAATTTATACTGTCTAATTTTGTTATTGTAATATTATGTTAATAAAATGGAAGTCTAAAACAAATTCCGATAGGGAAAGGAAACAATTTGCAGAATTTGAAAAATCACGTAAAAATATGATGTAAATTGAAGTTCGAAAAATACTGTGTGCTCATCTGATAGCACTACTTATGATTAATAAAGCCAAAAAGTCATTAATACCTTTTTTTCTATCATTTAAAAATTACAAAAAAATGGATTTGGTCGAGTTCAAGCTTGAAATGGCATGACTTAAATTAAGAAGGAAAATGTCACCAGTAAACTGTTTCGGCTTTCATTGCATGCCACCATTTGATATAAACCATTCGTTGGATTCCACCATACTTTCCATAAATAGAAGCAGATACAAAAATAAAGTATCCAAAGAGCACCTAAATTATTGGTCATATTTAGATCTTGTTCAGTCTTAGCAACTCGTGAACAAAACATAACTACGTTGGATTACTTGATTATGTTTAATAATAATTAGTTGTGTTACAAAAAGGATTCAATGCTTTTAACCTGAACGAATCGTAGAAATGTTAAGTGATAGAACCAAAAAGCAGTCATTAATGACCAAAAACATAGTGTAAATAGTTTGACTATTTTATGAAGTGGATTATCATCCTGAAATGATTCATTATTAATAAGTCTATCGTCTTCCTTTCTCAAACTAATATACCGTTTATCTTCCTCATATTTTATCATCCAACTCTGAATTTGTTATTTACCTACCTTCCATATAAATTTATTCTGATCATTTGAGATATGTATGCGTGGTGGTTGCTGTGAATAAAATAAATCTAATTTTTCATCCTTCGCAATCCATAACCTATAAATTGCTTCATTTTGGAAAAAAATTGAAATTTAAAAGAATTTTTGAGAATCATTGAAATTTTCCTATTTGTTTACTTTCCATATCTAACTTTGATTGTATTCCATGGGAGTCCTTATGTCTTTTTCTCTCTAAGCACATCTAATTCCTAATAGCAATATTTTCCTTTCCTTTCTCCCATTTTTTTTTAAAATTTAGTTATCAGTACCTCTGACATGTCACATATCTATTAATTTTCGTTCTATTGATATATTTGGAAACTTCCAATTAAAATGGGATAAAAAAGTAGGTACTCATTAATCCATTGAGCAATATCACGATCTTTAATCGGTATACATGACAGATCAATTCGTTCAATATGAAATAGTACTTTTTGTGGTGTACGACCAGTTAAGAAAAGGCCAACTTCAGATTGAACGGTATTTACTGGATAAGCGATAGTTACATCATAGATACATTCGATATAATTATCTAAACCATAAATTTTTTCATTGGAAAGAAAAAAAAAAAAATAAAATCTTTGTCTTTTACTATCTTGTTGTTTTTTTTCTTATTGTCTCCACTGATAATTTAGTACAATACGTAATTTAATAAACGAACGTCGTCTCATTTCATTGATAAGATGAATGAATCCGGCCGAACGAGGATAGATTAAATTGTTTAATCGTTTTAAACCATTCTTTTTTGCATACACATTACTTTTCATCGTTGTGTTAGATGTTTTGTCGGTTCCTTCAGGAAATAATAATATCTTAAAAAAGACTATTTATGAACAAATTGTTTAAAATTGGAAAAAATGGCTGAAATGTAAAAGTTTAGATTAGTTGCAAAGAAATTTATGATAATATATCAAATAATATGCAATATAATGCAATGAAAATTTGGCCGATCTTTTCCCGGTTTCCTATTATGTTGTATTCGATGTGATAATATTAAAGTGAATTTTTTTTATTTAAATAAATATATTTTAAAGAAAAAAATTCAGAACATCTCATTTTCAGGAGATATTTGATAAGGGAAATTTAATGCAAATTAATGATGATTTTTCTTTTAATCAAGAAAAGATCTTTTAGAAAAAGTTAATTAGATATTGCACAATAATTTATTTATTTATTTATTTTTTCTTTGCAATGATTTCTTTCGATGAAGCAAATTTAATGCAAGTTTGTGGTGGTTTTTTTTTTTTCAACTAGTAGAAAAAGTTGATTAGATATTATGCATTAACCAATGTATTTTTTTCTTTACAACGATTCCTTCCGATGGAAACCATCTAATTGTTCCCATCAGTAATTTCAGCATTAAGTAATTTTGCGATTACTGTATTGTTGATAGCTGCACTTTCGCAGGCAAATTAATTCTGATTTCGAAGAATACAATTGATAGTTTAAAAGGCTGAACCTGATAATTGTTTCCAATAGATGCATAATAATGAATTGCTTCCGAAATACGTTCCTTATCTGTTTTTATTTTGCGATCCAAAAAGATAAACTGATTTGCTTCCATTCCAAAACCTTTAATAAATCAAACAGTTATGCAATATTCAGTTAATTCCTATTCGTTTCGTTTTACACACATTAAACGAAGTATTGTGATTACAAAATTTTTAGACAAGAAAAAATCTGTAAATTTCTGTTAAATTTTCCAAAATCTTCAATAAATCAAGTAATAATGCAATGTTCAATCAATTACTATTCGTTTCAATTTTTCTAATTTAATTTTAATCATGGTTGCCAAATAAAAAATACAGAAAGAACAAAATGGCAATGAAATAATTGCTCTTACAAAATTTTTAAGCAAAAAAATCTCCAAATTTTTAATCAGATATTTGAAATAATTTCATGAATTATGAAAACATGAAAAAGAAAACCTGCTGCCGGCATATAACGAAGTTCAGCTTTCAAAGCAATTTTTGAACTAGTTAGTAGCCATGGATTTATCTTAAATAGTGCGATCCAAAAATACATCCAATCAAGTCTTGTCCGGTGATTCATTATTATAATTGCTGGATAATCATAATCGATCATATCACCTGTTACCTTGATTTCCATACCAAATATGTATTCCAATAAAGCCTGAAATGAATAATGATTATTTCTTATAAAAGGTTGTTAAAACTTCTATTATCGATTATTTAAATTATGCATTCTTAAATCTTTCTGATATAAATTAATCAAAAAAGAAATAATAATTACCAATTCTAAATATCATAAATTTTCCGAATGTATATACAATTCTAAACGTAAATCTACAGGCATATAAATAACTCTAAAAGTTATAAACTTCCCGATATATAATATATAAAGGATTAACTTTTCGGAAGAAATTCGCATTAACAATCATTCTTTTAATTAATTCGTTTAATTCAAATGTAAGCTAGTATGTGAAATAATCCATCTTATACTAAAGCTATTATGTATCCCTTTGAATTGGATAGTTTAATCTAATAATGTCACTTCATTTTTTATTTATGATATGTTACCTTGTCCATTCTTGTTAATATCAATTATTTATTTTAGTGATTTATCATTTTTAATGAAAAATTTGATTGAAGAAAGATGATTTCACTAATAATTATCATTTCATCATAAAATCGTTCCAACCGGAAATTTATTAGAAATTTCTTTTAGATAATCACGAACAAAAAAGTGTTATGAAAAGATTATAACGTTTATGGTCGTAATGATTATATATTTAGGCTTTCTGGTGTTTTTAGTCTGATTGTCAAGTCTGTTTGCTCGATTGCCTCTATCGGTAGTAGTCGTGATTTACAAGGATGACAATCATTCGTTCTGTCATTTTTTGGGAAGTTGTTGTTTCGACAGCAACAATATGTATCGATAACTGAGAACAATATATAACAACACAACACAACAATATATATATATATATATATATATGAATAAAATTTAATATTAAGGGATTGAAACTTACAATAGGAATAATAATCCAGAAACTGATGCTTCGATCAATTAATAAACGCCACTGATAATGACGATTGAAAAAAAGCATTGGCAGTGTTAGCGTTATCACTGAATTACCAAAAAATGATGTTAACAAAAGAATAAGAGCAAAGATGATACCCAATAATGGACGAAAGAAATATCGTAAAAATTTCATTTAATGATTCTAACTTATGTTCACGTAATCACATCATTCACATCGGTCGGAATGCAAAGATTTCTTAATTTCTTTCAATCTTCTTTTTTTTTTTTGCCAAAATTCATTGAAGTAGCATCTGAAAAAAATTTTTTTTAAGAAAACTTATTTAAATATGAATCAACATGACATGATCTCTATTCCTCTTTAAATATGAGCTAACATAAAGTCTCTCCCGGAAATTATGTATTCTCGAAATCTGCATCTACATTCGAATCTGAAATGTGCAAGATACTCATCCTTACAAAAAAAAAAAATAAACTTTTATCTTCTACTCTTTTTTTCACCCTCTCTCCAATAAATTCCACGACTTATTTATTCTATTTATTTATTTATTATTTGGTATTATTTTTTTTTTCGCAAAATTGTTTTTGCGGTTTTCTTCAAATTCTTTTATTCTGGGATACACTACTGTCATTTATAGTTCCCTGATTTCAAGTATCTAACTTTATATAAATTTTTTGTTCATCAAAATTAATTGCCCAAAACATTTACTTAAGAAATTGTGTCGCCAAATGGAAAAAGAAAGAGAACTATATGTCATGCAATAATTTCCATATTATCGATTATCTTCTTTTCCAATTAGTGGTTGCTATAATTTTGTTTTACTTGAAGGTAATCAGAACTTTGAAGTACTTTAGTTGCTAGTTGTTAGTTCAAAAAGGAAATAGCTTTAATCATTGATAAATTATTGGATAAATTATCATAAATATTTTATTACCTTAACAATATTTTAATATCTACACTATTTGTCTCTCGGTAAATCTTAAATTATCTAGTAAAAAATTTGCAACAAATTATATCCTTGTTAGTTCAGTTAACTAATCAAACCATCCTTAATTTATTGGAAAAATCGTAAAGATATAAAGAAGATATTTTAAATAATCCAATGAATATCAGGCGATACAGTCAAGTAAAGATTGAAAATGAATGATGATGATCGTAATGATTGAAAGTTGTACATTTCGCAAATGGCATTTATTTAATCAGAGATTATTGAATGACCTAATTTTAATCTCCTAATTTAATTCCTTCAAATCAATTTTTTCCATCTTTACATAGATCCGATCCATTGCCAGTAGTTTAATTTTCTTCTTATTTTTGTCGTTAATAAATTTGAAATAGTAACAGAATTTTCTCTTTTATCTTTCTTTTGCTTTGAAGCAGGTTATGTAATGAAAGGATAAATAAATAAACAAATCTATAAATTATAGCTATATAAATATGCAAAAAAAGGTTAAATCAAAATGGAGCTTATTTATTTCAGTATTTCGGCCTTATGAAGTTTCTTAATCGAGCAATCAATTTAAATTGAAAAAAAATATTGAGAGCTGAAATTGGGAAGAAAGTGCATGTAATTGTTCAATACTTTAAAATATATTCCATTGAAAAGTATTTTTTAAAAAATTGTTTAAATTCATTAGTTGATGAGTATTTCATTCAGATAAGTAGTAGGAAGCGGTCGGTATGTCCCGGGAAATTTATGTTCTATTATTTAGTCTTAGTTTGGCATTAACTGTAAAATTACAGAATAATGCCTTAGCAATTAATAAGGTATGTCTAAGTGAAATAAAAAAATATTACTTCAGCGTTCATTCGATCAATAAAAAAACAAAAAAAAGTTTTCAAGTGCCAAATTTCAATATTTGAAAATTTTATTAAATTTCAAGCCCATGATATATGCCAAATTTTATCATAGGAATTGTAAATATGAATTGATCTTGGCGACAACATTTCAGGAGACAATTTTCGTTGCTATTCAGAATAATCTTGAAGAAGTGTCTAACTTTCATAAAATAATGCGAATCGTAAGTGTTGTAACACTTACACTAATGGGTATTATTGCTACCATAATATTCAGCTGGAATATTCTTGATTATCAGGTTAAAAAATAATTCTTTTTCTTTTTTTCTTTTTCCTTCTTTTGTCCTGTCCTTAAAATAGATCTAATTTTTATTAATATAATTAATTGTATTTTGCATTATTAGATAGGAAAAAGTTATTTATCGGATAAATGTAATTGTGTATATATGAAACTGAGAAATGTATAACTGTGGGTATGAAATTGAGAAATGTATAAATGTGGGTATGAGAAATGTATAATTGTGGATATGAAATGAAGAATACGATCATATTAATTGTTCGGCAGATATAGAAATTTTTTAAATGACTATAAACACGTAATATCATAGTTATTGGCAATTTAGCATATCATTTTCATAAGTAAGACAGCTTATTTTTTATTCTGCAGGTTGTTCATCTAAATAATTCATTATCAAAGATTATCCACTTTTCTTATCGACAACAGTATGAATGTTCCAAAATAGAAGCATTTAGTAGGGGATACGGTCGTGTAGGTGATCGTATCCGAAAATAGGAAAATTTTGATTGCGTAATATATTATTAAATTTACTTGTAGTTAACTTACTAGTGAATATTTTGATATCTGTAAAAGATGATTTAACAACGAGCATTGTCATTGTTTCCTTATCTTCCGCTAAAATGTTTCCTCTCCTCTCCACAAATATTCTATCGACATAATAAAATATCCCGGACAAATTTCCGTCACAATTCCAATATTATCCTACTTTATTATCAACATAAATTGAATGGGAATGTTGATTGAAGCAGAATCATTGATTTTCTGAGTATTAGATGGTAATAATGCGATACTTATCATTATCAGGACGGATAGGAAGAATTTATCACAAATCACTTCGTCGAACTGCAATTGTTCGGAATAAATTATTGTAAGTTGAATGTGACATTCAGCGACTATGATTACTAGGTTAATTTAAAATAAAGTGACACAAACTATGGTGTATCAAACGTAATTAAGTTGCAGCGTGCGCAAAAACGATTCCATTTGAAACCTCGTTCACCAGAATCGATCATTCAATCGTCTACTATTCTTACGGAAAAAGAAAATAATGGAAAGAAGGAAAAGGAATTCCTTGCTTCTACGAATTCAAACATATCGGAACATAGCACGGGACAGGAGCCAGTAAGGTTTGTAAAAAATTTTCAAGATATCAGTTTAAAGTTCATCAATTTAATAATTTCAATAACTGATAATAATAAAGTATAAAAAAATAATCCAGAAATCGACCGATTTTCCGACACTGATACCTTCTAAATTTCGAAGCAGTGCTGGACAAGATGACAGTCTTTACAATAAGGTAAGTAATCTCAATGAGGTGGTTCTTCCTGCAATAGGATAATTCCATACAATACGGTAGTTCTTCTTGTCCCCTACAATTTATATAAATAAAAATGTAAATGTTCCCTGTTACACTTCATATAACTTTGCAAGTTCTCTACCGATTGCTTTCGAACTTTGAAACTAATTTACATTCGAATAGGCGTTTTTTTATATATATACACACTTACTTTTTTTTTATGTGCCATGCCTATGACAGCTAAAAACTGAGCGGACTGAATTTTTTGACTCCACTTTGTACCACGTCCCCATGAGCGGACGAATTTTGATCCCGTCTCGCACCGCGCTTTTATGAGCGGACAGAATTTTTTCCGCATGCCCTCTTTTTGCATTGACAGCGGCTATTTTCTGCAACTTTTCAAATTCTTCATCGATTGATTTGAAATTTTCATTCGACATTGCATTCGAATAAGCGCGTGCTTTTAAATAATAAGGCGAGTAATTTAAGCTTTTTCGTTTGTTTTTTGCTTTTGAGAAATGTCGACTCATGATAGTTATAACGACGTATTTCATTATGGCAATTTATGGATTACTTCGCTAATTTTTAATATTAGGTCATGTCTTGGATTGCCTTTTTTGTCATAAATGTTTGTTGTTCATTTTGGCATAACGATCCTAATCTCGCTTTATGACAAAGCCACTTCAAACGAAATCGATGATACAATATGCGCTGAAATATCCGATGCCGACATCAATAAGGATTTGAATGAAGTTGCGACAAAAAATTTGATGCATGGAATTTGCAATACAGGCAGTCATACACAAGTCCGTCGACACTGTTGTGGAAGCAGATAAAGCGGTTAATTATTCAACAGAATTTTTGAATTCATTCAATCTGCCAGGGATGTCACCGCACGTGCTGCAATTGAAAATCCACGTGCCAATTATCATGTTTCGAAATATCAACCAGCCAAAACTTTGCAACTGCACGCAGCTTGCAATAAAAAAAATTAATGAGCAACACTCTAGAAGCAGCAATCCTAATAGGACTTTTCAAAGGTGAAGATGTCCTCATTCCTCGCATTGCTATGATTTCAACGGATATGCCATTTCAATTTAAGAGATTACAATCCCAATTTGATTGGCTTTAGCAATCATCATCAAAAAAATCAGGGCTAATCTTTCGAATTGTGCAATTTGAATCTTGAGATGAATTGCATTAAAATTACTGAAAAAAACTTAGTACTGTATTGAAAAGAATAAAATAGCTTCTCACAAGGACAATTATATGTAAATGTTTTAGAATATTGGCAGACCAGACAATCTCTTATATACACAGACAACGGAAAAAAAATATATATGTATATTGTATACCCAAAAAATATATATAATATATATATTGTATACCCAAAAGCATTGCGAAATTAATTCTCCCCAACATTTGAAACTCAACAATTTTCGAAAATTCAAGTTCGACACTAATTCGGGTTCAACAAACAGTACAGTTCGGAATTTCTATACCGACACAGCGATTGTTTTACAACGACACAAATCGAAGCAGCAATAGCAGCAAATCGACAGTCAAAGAATTCTATTATTCTCTACAAATGAAAAAGGAATGAATAATCCAGCGATTAATTTGTTTGGAAATTCTCAAATAATTTCGAGGACAATTCGGGTGCAATCGATCTGCTTTAATTCATCCAAATAATGCCTAGATCAAACTTAGGTCTCGTACTCGCGTAGAACGGAAGTATGGTTCTGCAGCTTCAGATCTGCTTTGTTCTGAACTGTATAAACGCGACAGGCTGAGAGTGGCTGAAAGACGTCAACAAGAAACAGGAGATCAGAGTCAAATACTATTCCGTGTTCAGCAATTACGCGATTACAATCGCCTTGCATTCTGGTACAACCCAGCAGATGATTATAGTTTGAGTCCGCATGTTCTCATCGGCACTATGACTGATGTGTTCTTATTGCAAGGCTCTGAAATTTAATGGAGAAACGAAAGGGATGTTGCGCCGCTGGAAAAATTAGACTCCCTCAATTGGAGAACGCTAAAAACTCTGCTTGCCGGATATACTGTCGATTCAAAACATTTCCTATTTGTCATTAGGAAATACAACTCCTGAACTCCTGCTTCCAAATGACGTCGTTCGGCGCAGAAATCATAACAACACAATTCGAGCCAACTTTCAAAGTGAAAGGACAAATTTATCATAAAGCCGACGCCCTCATTCCGTTGCCAGACGATCAACATAAATTCAACAGTTCGAAAATTCAATTGAACAGTATTCTTTTCTATCAGCGGCAAAGGAAAGAATAACCCAGTGATCAGTTTGCCTGGATATTTTCGGACAATTGTTTGTTACGAAGAATCACTCTTCATCCATCAATAAAACCTTTCTCAACAGGATTCATCCCTGTCACACAAGACAAAAAAAACCTCTTCACACTTATTGCTGACCTTGCCTAATCACAATAGCAAGAATCACTCTCCAATCCAACCAAACTACAAATCAAGTTACGAATCAGTTTTTCTTACCTAATACTGGAAAAATGTGGTTTCTCTTTTCCTTTTTTCCACTTAACCAGACTGAGTTACAGCAACGAGTGCACATAAAAAGTACATAAAAACATGCGCGTTTTCGAATGCAACGTTGTTTCAAAAATTCAAAGCAGTAGATAAGAATTTTCCGACATCTAAGATTTTGAATTAATAGATAAAGCTTGTGTTAAAAAACTTCCGAAGATTTAAGATTTTGAACAAACGAACATTGACATTTTTATCTATATAGATTAGCTGGATCGGCCATGCTCTGCATTGCCCGGTCCAGCCAGTTGGAAATAAATATTGTTAATGTGGTGTGAATGCTAACAGATCAGCACTAATATAAAATAATCATAGTAAAAAGAAGAATAAAAAGACATCACTGATGTAATATTGTAAAGAAATTTCGAAAAAAAAATATCAAAAAAAGAAATTCCAAAAAAATTTGTAAATTGAAATTTTCAAGTTGGAAAAATATCTAAGAAAGAAATTGATGTAACAATGCTCGTACTTAATAACTCATTACTCTCTTACCATTTTAAAAAAGCCAATAATGGCATATATAGCTATATATTCTAATTTATAGATGTCACTAGCGCAGAAACATCAATCTGGATGGGATGAGATCGAAATGATGCGTCATGGTTTAATCAACTGGTTAATTATCTTCCGGAAATTATATTTTTGATTCTGAAAAAGACGACAATATTTAAGTTATTATCTTTTTACAAAAAATTTTCGGAAAATTGAAAAAGAAAAAAAAAAATATTGTTTTTCAGCGATTGTATACGAACAACGTTGCCAGAAAGTATTTCGGTAACATGTTTAGTAACAGAATAATTTTTGACGAGTGGCGCTTTACAAATTTCGTCATACTCTATCAATCCCTGATACCAATAACCCGCAGAAAATATTAAAAAAGAAATCCAAATTATCGATTGTATTTTCGATATCCACCGGTTCATTGTGTAACATAGTTGCTGAGAATAAAATTCGTCAAAACAAAGACTTCATTACACAACACTGATCTTTTTCAACAAAAAGTTTTGGCACTAATTCGACATCGGTTCACATTTATCTTTCACGATTAAGAATTTAACGAATCGATTGAATCTCCAAAGAACCGACGAACAAGGACTAAGAATTATTTCATTAGCTAATAAGACACTAAAGACATATCTTACTAACAAACAGAAATCGGGGTAAAAATTGGAAAAAAAATATCGTTTGAGGCAAACATGATAGATTACTTAACAAATGAACTGCAAGCAGTTAAACTGGACAAAACGAATTGTTATCCATAACAAAACAAGACCAACTAAAGAGTTGTAAGAATCGCTGAAAACAACTTGACATACAACCTGACATTGGAGCAAATTACTTCGTGAAATTCATCCAGATAGATAAGACTGAGAATTTAAGATTTAAATTCTTTTTACTCCACACAAAAATTGGACTATGATAGCTGGAATTGGATATATAAATGAAGTCGACAATTATAACTTTAATATCAGTAGAATCTATTATATGTTGTTAATGCCATCAATATTCCAGACCTAAATCAATTCCAGTTAGGAGAGATTAATAGGCATTCAAGTAAAACCCAATGCCTATGATGATGAAAACGCATTAGAACAGTTTAAACAAAGTATACTAAGAAAAAGAAAAGATACCAAATCTGATGGCTATGGAAAGATTCAAAAGTCAAATTAAATGACAACTATGGTCTTTATTTCAGTCGATCAAAATCATTAATCAGAGACTTCAGACTGATTCTCAGTTGTTTAGTCGATATAACGAACAGTTCAAGAACAACTGCAATCCAATATAATTGAAGATGACATGAATCAAATAAAAATCCTTTATTTGCTTCATCATGAAGCATTAGCACCAAATAAATCCATGACAAAATTAAGAATAGTCTATGATGCATCAGATCATTTTGAAAAGTTTAAACGATATTTTATACCGTGAACCAATAACACTCCTCGATTTAAGTAGTGTATTGCTTCGGTTCCGAACAACAAAAAATGTGATAGCGCTGATATAAATAAAGCATTTCTTCAAACAGAACTACATCCGTTGAAAGGACACTGCGTCCGATTTCTTTGATTAAAGGATATTCGAAATCCAGTAAACGAAGAAGACGTGAATTGTTATAGTTTCAAAAGAGTTCTATTTGGAGTTATACCATTATTCTTTTTATTATCAGCTCCTTTCAACTATCACTTGGAAACTCATGGAAGCCAAATTGCTTTCGAAATAAGAAAAAATCTTTATGTTGATAATGTTGTTATATCAATTGTGGGATCAGAAGAAGCATTTAAAAAATATAAAGAAATAAAATCTATCTTCAATGAAGCCACAATGAACCTAAGAAAATTCCTTTCAAATGACCAAGAATTCAATGAAATTATCAATGAAATTATTCCAAGACAGGATCGAGCAGAATTAAATTTAATCAAAAAGATTCTTGATATCAATTGATGTCATAATAGAAACAACATTCAATTAAGAATTCAAATTTAAAGAAAACTATGGAAATGAAGAAAGAGAAAAACTATCGCAAAGATAATCCTTCATATTTCTATCCAAAAAATAATACTTATTGACGGGGATCATTCTAGTAAGTGGTTAAGATTAAGGTAAAAACGACTTCTAGATCCTCAAATTTATAAAACTGACAATGAACCGAAAAATATCACGAATACAACAACATACTGAGAAGGACTACTAACCAGTGACGACAATAAACTGGCTCAATCAGTATTAATTAAACAAGTCGGAAGGACTGAGAGAAGAAATAAATAAATGGAACTTCCATTACACTGAAAAAGAAGATTCGAGGAGCAGTTTTTCGATCAGAAACAACGTGTAAAATGGAACAATCAGATCGAACAGAACTCTCAAAAAATTTTCAAAGAAGATTGGAGACCAGTCCTCCGATTAGAATCAAAGTTCAGTGTAAAATGGAAGTAAATAGAAAACTTTCAAGGAACTCGCAAAAATTCGAGGAGCAGTCCTTCAACCAGATCCCTCTTCCGAAAAGGATGGGCAAAAAATACAACCGAAATAAAGTTATAAGACGAAATTTCTTTCGTTATAATCCTAAATTCATCCTCCTCTTGAAATATTTGATCTTCTTCAGTCACAAATGTCGGAAAAACCGAAATATTTTTTCTGGAACGTGAAGAAATAATTTAAGATTCTTGTATTATAAAAATATCTCGGTATAACCAAATCCTTGACCTTTACGCTATAGTTAACATGTTGTAAATTATGTTGTTTTACGGCGACATGGAGCTAATAAACTCGCTTTGCGCTATGTTAACATGCTGTAAATTACCTATAGTTGATACGTGGTAAACAATTTAACTATAAAAGGATTTTTATCTGTAGAGATTCTATGCTTTGTTCTGATCAGTATATAACGCGCGGTTCTTTCCAAACTTCAAATTCTACTAATTTCTCGTACCAATAACCCATAGATAACTCCCCTATTAACAAAAAGAAGTTCAAGTTATCAGTATACTTCCGACATTCAACAATTCATTGTGCGGCATAGTTGCTGCCTCATAGTTGAATAAAATTGTCATAACAAAGACTTCACTATACAACAAAATTACCTGTAACAAGTTCCAGTCCGCAACAAAAACCTTTCACACACTACTTTCACGACAACGCTTATCCAAAAAGAAACCGACCATATTTCCGCCATATCTGAATCAGCCCGAAATGTATATTTCGATTATTTCGAAGATTTTCACAAATCAATTTAAACGAATTTTAATTGAAGTTCTTTCTTTTTTTCTTTTCAAAAAATTACAAGTCTAATTTCAAATGTTACGGAATCTCATAAAGGAAGGAATGACTGAATGTGAAATAAAAACAAAAAGAAAAAAACACATATCTTTCTGAATAACATTATATATTCATATAATCGGACAAAATTTTAGTATTTATTGAACGCACAGATGTTGGAACACAAACTTAATTTCTTATGTGATTCAAGCACTTCTTAAATGAACATTCGACAGATATACACACATATAATTCGACAGATATACACATATATAATTATTACATATTATAGCATTACATCGTTGGATACATGTGGAAAAATAAACACATGAGAAAGGCTTATTAAAATTACGCTGAATATCAAGGCTAGTTAAGCCATTGATGACTAAAGACCGTATAATTAACATCTTTTGTATCTTTCCAAAAATTAATGATGGGTAATGAGATAAACTTCATTTCATATAGTTCTCAAAGAATTTTAAATATGCTGAATAAGATCTTTCTAAAATAAACTTACAATTCAAATTGTTAGAAAAAATTATGGTGAAATGGGCACTTTGGAAAAATACTCACTTGATTTAGTACTTGATTTAATTAATTTCTGGGTAACGCTTCATTCCAATAATTCCTTTAGAAATAGTTTTCTCAGTGAATTTTCGCAACCATTTCTTCTTTCTTTGCCAACTTTTGTTTAGAATCACTATTGCTATGATTATGATAACTATCCAATAATTTCATGTAATCAATATTGTGACTAATTGTGTATATAATATGAGTTTCTTGAAAGAGATTCACATTGCTAGTTGTTAGGTTTAATCAACCATTGTTTAGACTATCGTCCCCAGTGTTATTATAACCTTTATATTTCAACATAAAGAAAAATTTCGAATGAAAAATTGAACTTCAAATACATTCAACAAATTGGAATCGTAAGAAAATTGCTCAAAACGAATTAAATACGCCATTAATTCTTGTAAATAATATCATAATGACCTGGTCGATACAGGAAAAAATGCTTTGGCAGCTCCTTATTAACAACAAAATCATAAAACCAGCCATGATGTGGCGCTGCCGTTCGATCCATATACTCGATACGAATTGATACTCCTGAAATCCATTCATTTTTTTCTTTTTTTTTTCATAGTTCTTCTGAATCTATTGTCTCTTATAATTTTTTGTTAAAAATATATTCGCGAAATGATCCTCGTACTTTTACCTATTAGACAGTTAAAGTAGCTTCCCATTCCATCAAAAATGTTGGCACTTAAGCAGTTAAAACGAAAAATGCATTTATAAATTGGATGCAAAAAATAAACTTTTAACTAAAGTCATATTCCTTTTGTTACCTATAGCTTTGGTTAATGCAATAATTGCTAAATGATCGCAGTCTTTGAACATTGGCTCTATTTCGGATTGACAAAATTGCTCCATGGTACGCCCACCGTCAATAAAACCCTCATAATCGGCAGCATTTTCCCGCAAGTAACCGGATGTGATTAACCTAAAGTAAAGAAGACTTTCATAATTTCTGAGGAGAAAATAAATTTTTCCCGACTGCTTTTTGAAATCTCACTAAAAAATTTTAGCATTCAATTTATTTCAAACAAGTTTGAAAAAAAAGATCGTACAGAGGACACTGTAGGACTATTTCCAGGAATAATATTCAATACGCAGCCAATCTTTGACAAACTTATAAATGTCTACAAAAAATAATCCAAAAAAAAAAAAAAAGATGGAAACCTAAAGAAAGTTACGTAGTAATTTGAACGGCCTTCTTCATTCAAAGCTTCTACAAGCAAGTTTTCATTGTATTTCGCCGCTGCAATATCATCCAACAATTCATCGAACTGAATAAACTACTACATTAAAAAAAATATCCAACAAAGTTTAGGGAGGGATTAAAAATAATTCAAAAAGCATAAAGCATAAATAAGAATTTATTTAAAGGTAAAGCTACAAAAAACTTTTTTCAAGAAAATGAGTTATAGATCTCTCGTTTATATATGCTATGAATAAACACTGTTTTTCAAGACATTAATCAAGTTAATTGATCCTTTTATAATGCCCAAAATCTATACAATTATCCAGGTTCTGTATAAAAAACTTTACCCAATCACAAAAATCGTTTGTAGTGAATTCTGGAAATCCAAGTTTTGTTAAACGCTGCCGCCACCCTTTACATACTTCTGTGAACCTGCAGTAACCAAAGCTTTATTGAAACTAACAATTTGAAATATTTTTCAAAAACTGTGATGAAATCAATCAATTTATAATAATAATAAAGGAAAGAGAAAAAACCTAATTAATTCATCTGAATCATTTAGAATATATTCTAGCTGAGCACAAAGAAGAGCCCGATAGAAACAGCAACCATCACCACGAATACGACGTAGGGAACTATATACTTTCGCCAACTCCTGAAAACTTCATTTTATTACTTACGTTGTGAGAAGACAAATCACTGTGAGAATACTGCAAAAACGCATTGCAACCACTATTTGTATCATACTTTTTAACATAAAAAATCCACATTTTCAAAGTGATATGAATAATCGGTAAAATATTTTTATCAACTCCTTTTCAACTAATTCTTTAATTACCTTTGATTTCTGATAATATTCGGCACTTTTATCTTGATCATATTCATTTAGCAAAACACTAATTGATTCCTTTTGAGCGACTAGTGCTTGCTCTTTCCTCACCTAAATCGTCCTTTTAATCATCACTTTTTTTTATTTGTCCAACAAAAAGATAAAAAATAAATAAAGAAATCCATCATTGTTTTGGTAAATAGAATAATAATCCAAAATCATAATATTTCTTAGTATATGCAAATTCAAGATATCGAAAAAATCAAGATCAAAAACAGAGTGATTGGAAGTAATACTAATAAAGAAAATCTACAAATAAAGGAATCTTTACTGCACCTATAACATACAACATTTATGTCTTTTTCACATTTATAAATATCAGTAACACATGAAATTTTCTAGTTAAAAAATAGGAAACTTCTTACTTGAAAAAAAGTATATATACTTTTATTTTCTTCCAAAACTCCATACTCTCACGAGTATGCATAATTATAGCTCTACTTGCATGTCATTTCTGAGACTAATAAATTTACACAAATTTCTTTGTAATACTTCTCAATGAATAATCTACCACTCCAGACATTGGTGTTAAAATTACTCAGACGGAGAATTAATCATCAGATTTCCTATTTGGAGATGCATAAGATTTTCTTTAATCAAAAATCAATCACAAAAAAAATTTCGCAGTCAGAAAACTCATCTCCAGTACTTTTACGTAATGCAATCATTTAATTATTGTGAGCTTAACAATAATATCTTTATAATCAATCTAAACACCTAAACTTACTTCATCTTCAATTTCCTTCTTCTGTCTGTTGATCTGTTCGATTAATGTTGCACCATTCATTGTTAACTGTTGATCTGCCGAACATACTTCATTACCTTCATTACTTTTAACAGTTTCTTTCATTTCGGTAAGTTTGGACATATCTAAAACTGGCAAATTAATTCAGCTTTTTACATCTTATTGACCAACAATAAAAACAGGAAATTATGATGAAATACTGTCAAATATCGATTAATCATAACCAATCATTCATAAATCATTTAATCGACTAGCTATAAAGAAATGAAAAAGAACAAATAAGCCATTTAAATAAGTAAATAAATGGATTTATACACCGACTATTCAACCGAATAGTGAATACAGAAACAAATGTACGCGCAAACTATTGCAGTTCAACGTACCATCCAGCTTTCAAGTCATAGAATAAGACCTGAAACTGACTTTCCATCTTGGGAGAACTCAAAACCCAACCGGATAGACCAAAGAACAAGAATAACAACTTCCTCTTTTCTTTCCCCCACCTTACCCACTTTGCAAATTTTCGGATCACCAAGAATTCTTTTAGGTGATTGGGAAAAGAGAATGAGTTCGGTAGGATTTTTAT
The DNA here is from genome assembly GCA_002249935.1 of Onchocerca flexuosa. Classification (NCBI taxonomy): domain Eukaryota; kingdom Metazoa; phylum Nematoda; class Chromadorea; order Rhabditida; family Onchocercidae; genus Onchocerca; species Onchocerca flexuosa. The sequence continues at coordinate 1,064,147 of KZ269978.1, read as the reverse complement.
GTTATCATTCTGCTCAGTCACTTGAGATTCTTTATGATCTACATAATCGTTTGAGATTATTTATGATCTCCAAGGAATTTACATGATCACCTACGATTCTTTACGATCACTAAAGATTTTGCATAATCAAACTACGATTCTGCATGATTACCTAGGATTTAGGAGTGGGAAGATTTCTACATAATCACCGATGATTTTGCACAATTATCTAGAATTCTATATGTTCACTTAAGATTCTGCATAATTACCTGAGATTCTGTATGATTATTAAGGATTCTGTAGGATCCCCAAGGACTTTGCACAATCACCCGTGATTTTGCATGATTATGGGCAATTCTATATGATTGTCAAAGATTCTGTGTAATCATTTGGGATTCTATATGGACTGTCTAGGATTCTATACGACCCCTAGGACAAAATCATCGATTGCCCTCTAATTACTTAGAATTTTGCATAATCATTAAGAATTCTGCATGAGTATTGAGGATTCTGCATAATCACCTGCAATCCTTATGATTATCTAGGATTACATGATCCCCGAGGATTCTATATAATCACTAAGATCCTGTATTATCACGGATAATTCTGTATGATCGTCGCGAATTCTGCACAATCACCTGGAATGCTGTTTGATCATCTAGAACTCTGTATGATCTTGGGAAATTTCAGGTAGTCATGGAGAATGTTGCATAATTTTACGAATAATTTGATGTAAAAATTGCATTTATTTAGAATATTTTGGAAAAAATTTGTGGATTTTTCTCGGGCATTTTCTACGTTAATAAATAACAAATGATGCTGTTGATAAATATCACGTCATATACAAACACGTATCCTCATGCGTACGCTAATGAACAAATAATAATTCACCGGAAATTAATTATACAAACATAGTAACATAGAGAGTACGGAATACTTCTCATCACTGTTCTGAACGTAAATTGCAATTCAGAAATTAAATTATATCATATAAAGACAAAAATTGTTTGAACTGCTTCATATTCCTTTAATTTTTTTCTTTCTTCTTTTCTTTCTCTCAGAATTTAATTATTAGCTATAGGCATAACCTAATAAGTCTCATATTCATTTCCTATTTCAACGAAATAATGACTAGCTTTAAGATGAGAGATTTACAACAACAGCTCAATGTACTTCCTTTTCCTTTTTTCTAATTGAAATAATAGCTTGAAAATTAAAGTTTGCCAAAAAAAAAAAAAAAAAAAAAAAAAAAAGAAAAAAAAATTGCTGATGTACTCTTTGAGCCTTTGATTCTTGCTCAAAAGTGGAAATTTAATTCTTTACATTATATAAAATTTGGTTTTGTATTATAATTATAAAGAAATTGGAAAAGGGAAAAAAAAAATGAAATCAAGAATCATATCTAAGTTTATTTATTTCTCCGTCAGAACAGCAGAAAATCTCAAAGATTCTAACTGTATTTACGAAATTTTTCCCTTCTACTAAAAAAAAATTATTTGTAATTTCAATTCATTTCTTTCCACAAATAAATTGAATTCCGAGTTTTTTTTTTCGAAACTTTGACACACTTGAATTTTAAATAAAATTTAGATCATTAATTTTTTGTTTCAAAATATTTTTGATTTTACACAATCACATTTTTTTATTGACGGAATAATTATAAGTAACGAAATTATTAGTTGTATTTGAACATATCAATCATTTACGTCGGAATTTATTTCTATCCCTTTCAGTTACATGCTTTATTTTAATATATTTCAATTCTAATTATCTATTAGAGCTCAAGATTATATTTCAACTCCGATAGTCGATTTTAAGCAATCTTTCTCCTCTGTTTCATAACCAAAATAGTTAATTTATAAATTACCTATTACATACCTTCTTTTGATTTATTATGATACTTTTTATTCTTATACTATTATTAGGTATCAATTTAATATAATAAGGAAAAAGAAAATAATACATTGATGAAATTTTCAGTGATAATTTATTCTTCATATGAAGTCAAATTTTCAAATAATAACCTATTCTTTATTACACCCAATTATGACCCATGTTACAGCATACAATTAATTTGTACTGATATGCAGTATGCATAGTAATTAGCTTTGTCATAATTACGGATCAAATTCATGATACTGTAATAGAAATCAGCATTTATGACAATTATGCACAGCATTCCATATTTTCCATCATGTGCCTGAGAAAAAAAAAAAGTAGATGCATATACTGTAATAGAAATTAACGTAAATTCATGGTTGATAATAGTAATTATTTATTTAGTTGTTTTTTTGAACGATTGCAGATTTTATTTTCACCATAAATTTACTAAATTTTATATTTGGTTCGTTTTTCATTACTAAAAATTATTCAATTATTTGAAGCATTACTTCATTCCAAGACTTTCAAGTTATGTTTCATTAGTTTAATTTAAACAAAACTATGTAAGTTGTATATGACGGTGGTGTGTTTTTGTCCTTCAAAATTACCAATGATGCTATTTCTAATTTCATTTAGATTTTCCTCCTTCATTTATATGCTACAAATTATTTTTGAAATTGGAGAAATTAAAATTTATAAAGCTATTTTTACCAGCTATCCATCATTTTGATTTTCAAAAAGAAAAAAAAAAAAAGAAAAAGAGTTAAAACAAAAAATAAACAGGACTTTTGAATCATTCTGAAGCTTTTCTATTATAAAGCTTTTCTAGCAATTTTTTTATTATAAAATTTTTCCAATAATACATTTCTTTCTTTCAAATATGGAACGACATAAGGATATAACAATTTGTTAATATATTCAATGAAAAAAAAAATTGATTAATAAATATTATCAATAATCTCTATTAATTTCAATTAAGATTTGCTAATAATTGTTACTGTCTCAATTATTAACTGACTGAAAAAATCATGTAAATGTGAAACTAATAAGAATTATTAAATTTCAAGATAGAAACAAAATAGCCTCAAAAATTTTTGCACTTAAGCAATAAAATTGTTAATAGAACTTAATTAAAACTAATAGATGATTACTGATAACACTTATTAATCAATTTTCCTTCATTGAATATCTGAATAAATTGTTATATCTCCAAATTAAAAAAGAAAAAAAAAAGAAATTGTTAGAAAAGTTTCGCAACAAAAAAGCTTTATGATAAAAGATTATGTTTATAATTTCGACTTAAGCTCAAATTAATGTCATACTACATTTGCCAATAAATCTATTAAATTTATCCAAAAATAATCATTGATAAATGTGTACAAAACAATGATTTCAATCACTATTCATGCTAATTCAAATTTGTAAATTATTCCTTTTGAAACATTCAATCAATTTATTTATAATTGATTATTTCTGTTTTTATAAAAGCAATAAAATTTTTTTAGCTTTTATTTCCGTAAAAGTATAATAACAGCACTGTAATGCAAAGCAATAAGTCTACGATGAGAAATTTTAAATCATTTGTCTTGAAAGATATTTGATAGATCATTTGCCCTCGTTTTTTGATCACCATATCATTTTATCATCAGGAAATTCCATTGCTCAAAATCACTCCAGATGATGATCAAATCTCAATGTTTGAAATTCAGATGAAATAATGATCAAATTTCGAAATGTTTTTTTTTAAATTTCTTTTTCTTATTTCTTAACTCAAGAGATTTTTCAAATTTCATTTCATCCCATAATTCATATGTTTTAACTCAAAAAGAAAACATTTTTGCAGAACAAGAGGATGCTTCAAATTCCTGATCAATAATAAGCAATAAATCATTCCTGTTGATAACTTTGTTTCAAAACTAAATTAATTTCTTCTCTTCCTTCTCTTCTCCCATTTTATAAAAATACATTCTGCTTTGTTTTTCTCTTAACTTCACTAATTATTATAATAATAAATCAAAAATTCAATTTAGTTCATTAATCTATTGAATTTCTGTCAACGAAAATTGAAATGGATTTATAAAGTAAAATTTATTACTATTGTCTTTGCACATGTACAATTATCATTTTAAACTTTTTCCTGTTAAAATGATAATTTAAGTGATAACAAACGAAGTCCATTTCATTTGAGTTACATTAATGAGTATAAAATTAACGGTGAATTCAAAATTTTGAATGCTGGAGGATTCGAATTAGCCATTATTTCACTGCTAGTTACTAAAATTTTAACCAATTTACAATTTCATCTGCAATTATTTTCTGTTTAAACGAGAATAACAGCTGCTATATTTCATTGATGCATTTGCTGTCAGATTTTATCGTTATGAATCTTCATGGCAAAAAATAAATAAATAAAAAATAAAAAAAAAAGTTATTCAACATATCCGTCAGGTGCACATATTGTTTTTAGTACAATGTAATTTAATTTAATCGTAATTTAATTTATCCGTTCCTGATTTGCATGTTTCATTTTGCATTAATTATTTTATGTTAAATAATGCACGTGAATACGAATAACGTGACAATGCATGATATTTTTTATTTATAAAATAATCAAGTTGATGCGATCGTCATCGATCATTACTGATCATCCGATTTTATTCGATCAGTTAATGATGAAGCAGAGCTTAATTTCAAGAATCTCTAAAAATTGCTAGACATTAATGCAATATATTTCAAAAAAAAAAGATCCTTAGATTTATGCCTAAAGATTGCATTATAATAATAATTTCATACGAATCTACTTTTATATTTTATCGGGAATTCAGTAAAGAGATTCCGAAAGTAGTGTAAATGAAAAAAAAAAAAAAAGTGTCCATTTGAAATTTTTTTTGCAATCTTCACAAACACTTCTATGGCCTTCGTGTTCGAAAGCATCTCTTGTCGAAGGATCAGAAATGCTTCCATATTACCTAATATTAATTTACCTAAAAGTCAAAATGGACGATTCTAAATTTGTAGTGAGATGTCATCTTTTTTAGCCGCTTTAGTTGTTAACAATGGAATTAAATTTCGTCAAAATGCTCCCATATGCAATATAATCAGTTTTAATTCATTTAAAATCATTCATGAAATTTGAAATGCAATCTTGACAAACACATATCCTTCATGTTCAAAAGCATCTCTTCTCGAAGGATCGAAAATGCTTCGATTGCTTCGATTCTTCGAGAAGAGATGCTTCTGAACATGAAGGATATGTAAGTGTTTGTTTATTGATCTACTTTCTTTTTTTTCGTTGATATAATAAAAAAATTTGCCCATTTACTTTTTTTCATTGATTTAAAAAAAATTCACTGATTTACTTTTTTTTTTTTACAAATTCTGGTTTTTTCTTTTGAAAATGATGCAAGTTTTATTCATCTTTCTATATTTCTATTTCATAAAAATCGAAAAGAATAAAAGGAATAAGTGATTTTAATGTGTAAGTAATATGCAAAATACTGCTGTTATAATTTAATATCAATTGTAATCATAATTTTCAACAAATAAAAAATATATTGCAACATTTTATTAGAGTGATTTTTTTTTTCAATCAAAGTATTTGCATTTATTTTTCCAAATTTTGATATTTTTTTGGTATATTCCAAAAATGCAATAAATTTTCAATTTGAAAAAAGTAACGCTTCAAAAATAAAATTTAAAGATAAAAACTTTTGCGTAATATATTTATTGATTGAACATGATCAACCAGTTGGTTATTTATATTATCAATATTATCCTATTAAAAACTAAATAGAATGAATTTAATACAATGTCATTTATAAATTTTATTTTCTTCTTTACTCTAATTCATTAATTAAACTTAACAATCAATTATTTGTTAATTTTCTTATCTTTTGATTTATGCCATATTCTTAGGCAATTAAATATATGATTTAGTTCGAATTTACCTCCATCAAGTGACCATGAATAAATGATTTCGATAGTGCTTACTTTTCTACATGCTAAAGAGATTAAAAAAAAAAAAATTCAGAAACGATGTAACATGTTTTTGATATTTTTTATTACAAAATTTCTCACTCATTTAATTTAGATTAAATCGTTATTATTCATATTTCATTTCTCCTTGATAATTTATATTTACGGTTGAAAATGAATTATTCATCAAAAACAAGTCTTGATAACAGTAAAATATTATTTTCTCTCTCATTAAAAATTATCTAAATAATCCCGATAATATATATGTTATGCACTTTGTTATCACCTAATTTTGTGAGAAAATTTGAACTTTTTTCAAAAACAGTTACTTCAATCTGACTTTTTTTTCAGTCATAAAGTAATTTAATTCAATCTAGTGAATATTTTCCTGAAATGTTCATTAACAAGAAAAAGAGCGCATTTTCCCAGCTTTAAACTTTTCTCTAAACGTTAGTAGATTTTCTTGTTAAAAGAGAAAAAAGAAAAAAGTGGAAAAAAAAAGTGATTTATTGGAAATATGAAATATTTAAACAAATTTAATTTTATGCCGAAATATGACATGGGATGACGAAATCAAATTGCTAATTTATTTGCTACCGTTTTTATAGGAATGATATTTAAAAATAAAACAGTGAATTATTAATTTTACATTGTTTAAACTATTTTTCTTTCTTCCATGCCATAATTTCATATTGAATTAAGTAAGCCCTCCCAAATTGATTCGTTTAGAATTTCATCACAATCCTTCAAAAGGCATACTTGAGGAATCAAATTAAGGAAATCGATATAAACGATGCATTGTTTTGAGCAGCACGGAACCAATTCAACCGAATTATTACATAACGAAATCCGGAATGTGCTATTACGGTATTGGCGAAATATTGATCGCGTGCGATTACAATTTTTTCATATTTGGCTATTCATTTTTTCCATTCTACAAACCGGTATTAATTATCTAATGCTACAGGTTAACTATTTTTTGAATCAATTTTTCGTCGAATATCACTTTTTTGCCGGAATTTTGTTTTTTTAATTTAGCATTTTAATTTTTATTTTTTTTTTTTTAATTTGGCAATTTCGAATAGAAGCAAAGGTTTGATATAATGAACGATGCATTGAAATATTGAATTTATCAATTTTAATCTATAATTTCATAATTTTAAAATTCAGAAGAGACGAATGATTCAACCGAACTTAATTTCCTTATGATAGTTTGAAAGTGAAAGAAATAGGCAAACATACTGTATCATATCACATCAGTTTATTCTAATACTATCATAATTTTAGCAACAATCATTGTTGCGTCTATCGGTGGTTATATTTTTAATTCTTTATATATTATTCAATTTATTTGTCATCAATTATATGGAAAAGGTATGTCATTCATTCATAAATATTGATTTTCTTTTTCCTTCGCTTTTTTTGGAAAAAAAAAGATTTATTTTCTTTCTTCCCAAAAAGAAGGAAAAATTTATCTATTTTCTTAAAAATATTTTCTTTTTGCTAATTTTTAATATGATGAGCAATCATCTTAATACTCAGTTAACTTTTAACTCCTGAGAAGCGAAAGAAATTATAAGGATACAAATTTTTGAATTAAAATTTAAAAAAAAAATGAAATAAAAAGAATTTGCTTGGACAAAAATTAAGATTAGAATTTGTCTTTTATTTGAAAAATATTACGAAAATTTATCACTTGTGAAGTTTGTTTACTTATCAAAAATTTAAGGGATTAAAGATTAATTTGAATTTCATTGTCAAGCTAAACAGCTTTTAAATTCTTAATAATTAAAAGCAAACATCCTGCAAATTTCTAATGATAAAAAAACCTATAAATTTCTAATATCATCAATAAATAATAAAAATAACGAAGAAAACTGATTTTATTTATTTTCAAGTTCTCTTTTAATCTTAGCTTGACGATCAAATTTAAATATGATATCTCATCGAATAAGTGAGATTTCAAAAAATAGTCCATAACGAATAGTTTGCTTAGAAAAATAAATAAAATGTTTTATGAGATAATTTGCAATTAATAATATGGAATGCTTATTTTTATGTCTAAAACTTGTTTTAAGGCTAAATGTTGCTCTCTTTGATATTCGATATTAACTCAGAAAACCACGTAAATAACATTTTAAAAAGACGTAAAACGTCAGTGATACGGATGCAGAAATATGAAACATTAATAAAATGCAAAAAAAAAGAGAAAAAATTGGTAAAAAAATATAATTATAAAATTTAAAATAGCCTTTTGAATTTTGCAAATTGAAAATATAATATTAAAAAGATGTATATCTTTTGAGAATGAAACAAGAAAGTAAATAGGAACTCAAATAATGGAAAAGATCTTTTACGTGTCTTCCAATAAGAAACGGATTAGACATATCGTAATAAACGAATTTGTATCGTGGAAAGAAAGAGTGACGATGAATCATATTATACAGCAACAAATGAATTCATACCATAGAAAGAAAAAGTAGTGATGAAATAATGACTGCAATGATTGTAGATGAATTCCTCTTCAACTGTAATTTATTGGTTTTTCGATCCTGAAGTATTCGATGAATGAAAAATACTATGCTTTTTTATAATTATTATATTTTTATAGATTGGAAAAATGAATATTTCGATAATTTCACTAATTTTGATTAACATATTTTCAATTTTAATATGGCTAATTTATCTCTCCATAATTGTAGAGGTTAGTAGTATTAAGATTTTGAAATGTTTTAAAAGACTGCAGTTATAAAAAGATTTGAAAATCAATCAACAGCTCAATTTTTAATTATTTCAGTATTAATTGTGATTTGGTTCCATAAATATGGGACACAATATTAGAAAATGATCAAATATTATTCATTGTTTAGGAATCAATAATTTTAAGAAGCAATTTAACAACTTCAGCAATTTGCTGTTTGAAAGAATTCAGTTTGTAACAAAATGATTGCAGGAAGTGGCTAATGATAACTCGGTACAAATATTCACCATTCACGGTGGATTATGTCTTACAGTACTATTTCCATTTCTTATTATGCCAAAATTTAGACGAGTATTCCTGATTATTTCTATAATATGGTCTATATATAACGCGGTAATTTATGCTATCTTGATATGGAATACTATACTTAAATATGCTCAATTTTCTTGTATGGTTAGTTTAAAGAAATTCTTTTGTTTTTTCTCATTTAATAAATGAAAAATATACATCAATCGATGAACAACTTGATTAAAAGTAATTCAGAAAAATTATCAGTCATTAGTATCTTCCTCCAATTGATCATTAATGTAATATAAGGCTATTTTTCTATCTTCCTCTTTCTCTCGAATACTCCAAAAAAAAAAAAAAAAAAAAAAAAAAAAAAACAAAAAAACTACTTTTTCAAATAAATCTTTAATAAGTTTTTGTCTTAGCAGTTTTTGAAGCATGCAATTTACTTTCAAAAGTTAAATTAATAATAAATTATAGCTGATATCATTATTAGTGGATCAAACTATTCTAATAATAATAGGAGCTATAGAAGATGCTAATGAAGCTGCCAATCGAGCTAATTTATCACTACGACTTAGTGAAGCTGTTAATCGACGAATTGAATTGCAAGCATTAAAAGATCGACAGGATCAATTATTACTTTCTGTCATTCCCGCATATCTTACCGAACGGGTTAACTGTTTGAATAATAATTTCAAAAAAAAAAAAAAATATTTAAATTAAGTTTTATCATAAAGTTTTAAATAATATCTTCAAGCAATTAAATTCTAGGTGATATTAGTATTAGCATATATTATTGATATGAAACCAGTACTATAATTGCCAACATTAAGATAAGTTGAAAAAAGAATATTTCATTTATTCTATTTCATTACAATGTAAGCAGTTTAATGATATTTTAAACAAGATAAGAAAAAACACTCTTCAGATTAATAGGTTAAGACAAAAATGGTTCATATCACTAAATAAGTATAGTTTTGTGAATTTTCTGTGAGTGGAATTTGCAGGTAAGTAAAACAATACTGAATTCATCCGAAAATGACAACAAGCAAATCAGGAATAGAAATTTATTCCATGAATTTCATGTTCAATATCATGCAAATGTCAGGTATATTTCTATTTCAAAATCAGATTCAAAATATGCATACCTTAATAAAGGCAATTCAATTTTATTTAAAGTAATGTAACTTTTTTTTTCTTTTCCAACTCTTTCTAATTTAAATATTACATTGTAATTTATAATCATTATATTAAAATAATTACAAAATGAAAATTGTTACTATTTAAAAAGATTTGATTGCACAGCTTGGAAAATATATTGTTTGCCAAGTATTAGTCAATTTAACTCTTAATAAACGAACTTTTTGAGAAAATTTTTAATGAATATAAATAATCGAAATAAATTCAGCATACTTTTTGCTGATATCGTCAATTTCACGGTTCTTGCTGCACGATTAAGCGCGCAGGAATTAGTTTATACATTAAATGAGCTCTACTCGAAATTCGATCAAGATGCACAGGTTTAAGTTGTTACAATTTTCATGTTAATTTTTAATGAAGTACTAAAAAATTGCATACATTTTTGATCACTTTGAAAGACGAAATCATATCATTATCTAAAACAATAATTCTTTGAATGATTACATCTCATAGAATTATTTTTTGTTCCAATTTATCCGAAAAGCTTTTTAAATTATTTTATTTAATTTACCCGGAAAATTTTTTAGGGAACTGTTTTATCATACAGGGGCAATTTACTTTGTAACAATTCAGGTTAGGTAAGATTATTTTTCCAACTGGTAAGCATATATAGCTTTGATTAATAAATTGTAAATGCCTCCAAAAAGGAACAAAAAAAAAGAGGAAAGGAAATTCAGGAATCAAAAAAAGTCAGATTAAATCTTAGTTTTGGATGAATATACCCCGTTTCATATTAGCAAAGAATATACACAAAAATCAATGCTCATGAGCTATAAATGGGCTGAACGTTCTTTGAGTGAGTTTGAAAAAAATAATAATGGCAAACAAGCACTGTATGGGATTAGCCAAGGCGGAGTGAATCAAGATTTACGTCAAGAGAATTGTAATTTTGTTAATGATTTACCGTTTTTTGGTCAAGCAATTTTTTTTCAAATTACTTGTATATAAATTTCATCTTGCATCTTTTTCGTAAAAATTATATTTTCAATTTCAGATGTTACAATGTATGAGAATCAAATTTTTGGGCGATTGCTATTATTGTGTTAGTGGTATGCCTTTAAATAGGCCTAATCATGCGGATATGTGCGTTGCAATGGGCCTTGAAATGATCAAAACTATTAAGTAAGTTTTTTTGAGAACTAAAATTTATCCAAAATATCGGCCAGTTTAAAGTATCTCAGATATTAATTTCTGGGAGAGGTGTCATTAAAATAAATAAATATTCTGAATAATTTATCGAATAATCAAACTGTTTGGTGCTCTTTAATCAAAAACAAAACAAAACGTTTTTCGAATTAATTAAAATTTCCGGAAATTTGTCTCATTTTACTACCAATATCTTCCAATAATTATCAGTCCTTCATTAATGGATAAAACGATCGATTTATGCTGGATAAATAGCACAGTTATGCCGGATAAAGCTAAAATTATAAGTTATATACCAAAAACGTGTATATCAAAACGTGCATTTTTTTGCTATCAGATCAAAAATCTTTTCAATTTTATAATATTAGCTTTTCATTTATTTACAATTTCAATTTTCATTAATTTATTTTGATATATTAATCGATCGATATTCCTAATTTTTCAATCTGATAATTTGAAGGCAAGTTCGATTAGCAACTAACATAGACGTGAATATGCGAATTGGTGTTCACACAGGTTCTGTATTATGTGGTGTACTTGGTCTTCGCAAATGGCAATTTGACATTTGGAGTGATGATGTAATCCTCGCTAATCACATGGAAGCTGCTGGAACACCAGGGTTACTGCTTCGTTTCTTCAAATATGCAAATGTCAAATGTCATATGTCTGCCGGGAAAGATTTTTGTATAGTAACAGAAACAAATTTTGGTGAGAAAAGTTTTACTGATTAACGAAGGAATGATTCTTTCGTCCATGTTACAAGATGGAATAAAATAGATAATTTCATGATTGCAGTTGATCGCTTGGCTGTAGGAGAGATGAACTGAATATAGGTGAACTGGACTGAATTGGAGGATATTGATTGTCGAGTGAGTTGACTGTTGAGTTGATTGAAAGCGTAACCTCGGAGTGACTACTGAGTGCGTGATATTGATCCCGTGATCGATAAAGCTCCTGTTTGTTCCGGTAGTCCTTGGTCTTGTAGTAGGCGGTGACTTACAATATGTTATGCAATGAGTTTGGTATCAGGAAAAGAATGAGAGGTAGATGGTGCACAGAATTTCAAGCAATGCACATAAGCTTTCATCCTTCCAACATTCCAGCAATTAACATGGATAAGATTTGGATAAATGATTCATTTGACTGAGAAATGTTACAAATTTCCTTTAACCGAAGTGTCACCCCATCATCCATATCTTATCCTTCTGAGAGAAATTATAAAATATCTCAGTTTTACCGACGTCATCTTATCCTGTGAATAAATAAGAAATCATTTGTTGCAGCAACAAATAAAGTTAATCTTTTCGGAATCAAATTACTCAACATTCATTGATAATTCAATAATACTCCTTAACTTTGGAAGTCTCCATTTTACAACGAATAAATTTTATTGGATATTACAGAAAATGATATTCTACAAATGGGCCAACAAACCATATGATGAAGTTTTAAATCATTTTCAGAGCGGTTCATATCACAAATGCAACGAAAGAATTACTTCTTGGCCAGTATAATATTATCGAAGCATAGTATGCTCATCTTAATCAATACCCATAATCCATTTTTTTAAATATCACTTTTTAAATTATGCATATAAAAGTCAAAAGAAAAAAAAAACTATTCGATGTCTAGGAAATTTTAAGATATGATTTTTTTAGCTCCGATGATCCGACACTTATTGCTCTCGGTCAACCAACTTATTATATTCTGCCAGATGAAACATCTACCATTAAGCATACTATTTCCACTTATAATAGGTTTACAGTTTTTAGATTTGAAAGAAGCCTTTTTTATGCTTTACACGTGCAAATTTTGATAAAAGCCTCAAATATCGAATTAAACAAAAAAAGAAAAAGATGAAAGAGGAAAAAAAGAAAGAAGGAAAGCAGAAAGCTTTTGTTGTTAAAATTAAAAAAATATGAAAAATATATTTTAACATTATCATTCAAAACTAAGTTCTAATTAGAATTTAATTAGAAATTAATCTTAATTTCAATATGTAATTAGCAGATAAATATGTCTGAAAAAAAAATGCAAAAAAAAAAAATCCAAAAAATGGAACTTTTAACTTGATAATGAGACGGTGCTGTTAATACTCATTCATTTTTTCTAAAATTTTATTAAATATTACTTTCATGATTATTAATAATAATTGATAACAACAATAATAATAATAATAATAATAATAATAATAATAATAATAATAATAATAATAGCAATAAATTTCACGTTTAATTATCCATGTGAAATATTTAAATGTTTTAATTTTATCCTTTTCCTGTCATCATCTTCTGATTCATTGTGGTATTCACTGCTCAAACACAATTAAAGTATTATTTCAGCATATATTTATATTTTTTATAATTCGTTTGAAGTATCTAAATGTTTTTAATTTCATTCTTTTTCCATTATCTTTTCAATCATCGCAGTATTTCTTAATCAAAGATGATCGAAAGAGTATTTCAGAAAAATGATTGCCAATGATGAGCAAAATGATAAATTAACATTACCTCAAACATACAAGACGATATCATCAAAGTCAAAAATATTTAAAGTGGCTGAATATTGGGGAGCAGAAACACCGTTTGCAAATTTATCCGATAAATCACTATATGCTGACAAACATTCAACTGTAAATTTTTTCTATTTTAAATATAATCTTATTATCATTTCTCATCTCAAAAGGTAAATAAAATGTTGGAAATTTTTAGAATACTAAAGAATGTATATCGATATATCCGGATTCAAATACCACTCAGAGTTTGACGTTAATAGAAAATATTCTTGCCGATTATACTGTCAACAGGTAATTCAAATTTATAGTTCTTCGGATTTTTCTCTTTATTCAGAAACTAATTGAAAATTAATAGTGTGATAATTTTTGATATTCAATAAAACTTCAATTTCTTAAATTGATCAATTAAATTATGTTTAAGAACTTCATACTATTCAAAAAACAAAGAACAGGAATTTATGAGAATTCATTAGTTTGCAATAATTTTATTGATCTTTTAATATTTATTATTTACATGAAAAGAGTTAAATTTCTGAAATATATTGAATACTTCAATTTTAGCTTTTTCGACCTTCTAAAATATATCAAATCGATGGTTTCAAGTGAAGGAACACCTTATCTATTGTTTCAATTCAAGTATATCTTAATTACAATCGTTATTTTCCTGTATTCTTTTTTCATGGATTTTGCATCGAATCACATTCCAAATGAACAAAAATGTTCACGGAATGCAAATTGAATGAACAAACTTTCAGACGAAAAACGATAACAAATCGAATATCCGATTGTACGGCATTATTTCTTTCGTCTATACCTTTAGCCATTTCTCAGATATGTCGTTTATTAGCATATCAATCGTAAGTTAGTAATTACAAATTATTAACAGTATCGACATGAAATAAATAAATGCAAAAAGTTAAGTGAATTTTTGGTAAAATTATTAATAAACAAAAAGAAAAAAAGCAAATTATTGATAAATTATTAAAAATTGCAATATGAAATATATATAATATATAATGATAAATTTTGTTAATAAATACATAAATTATTGGTCAATTATTAACAATCATAATAGCAAATGCATGAAATAAGTTGATAAATTTTTTATAATTACAATAAGAAATAATCGAAGTATATTATAAAATCATTGGTTTAAATAGAAACTAATTAAATGAAAGATGTAATTATCGATGATTCTTTGGGATAAAGTATAATTCCATTATAACATCAGTGGATGTTATATTTCGATATAATCATATGCAGGAAAAATTATGCTAAGCTTTAAGCTTAATTATCGATAATACATTTGTTATCAATTTATCGGACATCCCAATTTGTTTCGCTTGGAATTTCATTGCCAGAATCGTCAAACTTAGTTTTCAAAATAAAAAAAAAAAAAAAAAAAATTGTCAATTGGGGGATTTTCTACATAAATCATATCTCAAAAATATTATTTAACGAGTTAAAAAGCAATCAAACAGTAATAAACAGTTTAAAGGAAGTAATTAACTAGCTGGAATTGCTTATCATTTATGGAAAATCTGATAATGATTGATCTCATTCGATTCGTATATATTTATCACTTAGGAAGCAATATACTGAATAACCATAATTTTCCTATTTTTAATTTAATTTGTCCTTTCTGAATTCTAATCTATCAACATTCATCTATGCGATGATAGACATAAAAAATCTTAACAAGAAAAGTAAATAAATCCTAAAGTAAACAGACTTGAAGTTATAGCATCGTGGAAAATATTATTCGAAATTCAATTTATTTAAATCGTTTTCTTTCTGTCGAAAGGAAATGCAATAAATTTACATAAACGATTAACTTTTGTCGATTGCCTTTATGCTTTTATGAATAAGGGAAAAAGATGACAGTCTCTCAAAAGTATTGCATGCTAAAAGTTTAAATTAAGTAAATTGAAAAATAAAAAGAAATGAAAGATTCAAACTAAGAAAAAATTTAAAAAATTTAATAAAGAATTGAATGAAACTATTATGATTTAATTATTACTGATTATTATTACCGATAATAAAATAGTTGTTTGCTATTATTTTTTGTTGCTATTATTATTATTATTATTATTATTATCATTATTATTATTATTATTATTATTATTATTATTATTATTATTATTATTATTATTTATTATTATTTATTATTATTTATTATTATTATTATTATTATTAATTATTATTATTATTGTTGTTATTGCAGGCATTTTTTAATACTCCAAGTTATGCAAATTTTTATGTTTATATTATCATTAATGGTGGTAGCAATAATTGATATTCGTTATGCATTTGCTCAACGATTCCTCATTATTTTATCATTTCTTCTTACATCAGCTATTGCTATTGGTCCACATGTATGTATCAATTTATTATACTGTGCTTTTCTTTTTAACCACATTAATTTACTGCAATTGATATTTCTGTTATTGCTATCCATGAAAATAATTCAATAACATAAAATAAACTGATAAAAAAAAGGCTCATTAAGTTTCTTTTTAATAATTAAATGAATGTAGGAATTGAGCTTATCTAAAATAAAATGGATACATATTTTATACTTTCTTAAGATCAGATCATTGGAATGAAAACAATTTCATAAAAATGTTCCCCAAGAGACTATTTATTGACTTTTTTTTTAAGAAAACGATCCGTTAATAAAAAACATTATTTTATATAATTAGTTTAAATTAAAATTAGATTTAAATTAAATTAGATTAAATTAAAAAGGAAAAAAATAAAAATAGTATAATTAGTTTAAATTAAAAAAAGAAAAAAAATAAAAATTTTAGTTATCATAGTAATGAATATAATTATTGTGATTTATTATAATAAAGGATCATTTTTAGTTTTTATCCACATTTATAAAAGATGAACTTTCATCACTTATATGGCAACCTGGTAAGTATTATTCCATTCTTTTTAACTCATAAATTCAATGAATAATTATTATCCTGCTGTCTTATTGTTTAAATTTCAATTCTTAAATTCAATTTAAAAGAATAAAATTTTAGGATGTATCGTACATTTAGCTTTTATTTTCCTGTTACATCGCAATTTATGTATCTATCAAGTATTTTTGGTTTCCATCGATTTTTCCTGTTTCATTTTATCTCTTTGCATATTTCCGATTTCTGAAACTATTCAAGAAAGAAGGTATATACTTTAAAGATTTCTAATTCTGACAAAAAATGCTTCTAACTCTTGGCATTTCATCAATCATTTCTTTATTCGTAAAAATTTGTGACTCCATTTTATTTAGATGTAAACAAGTGCTTATTTTTTTGGTTGATTTTTAACACTTTTAAACAATATCTTTACAAGTTGATATTTTCCTTGAAATTGATATTAAGTTGACACTTTTCCCGCATTGTCACATTCTTTGTAAATTTAGAATGATTTTCATATAATTAAACAATGATTATGAGTCATTCAAGTCATCAGAGTCATTGTCATCAAGTCATTCACCAAGTTCAAAATTATGAAAAAAGATAAATTCCAGCCACAGTGTATTATTGATAAGCACGAACTTAATTTCTGAGATGTTACTGATATTGTTCATTTGTTGGATTGTAAGTATTTCATTCAATTCGTTTCTGAAATTTGAATTCGTATTTTTTCAAATCATGATTATTTTTTGATATTTAATGGTAATAAGAAGAGAGAGAGAAAGAGAGAGAGCCATGTATTGATATGTACATTCAAATTATTTTTAGTCGTTTGATTCATGTGGATAGCTTTCTTCAAAATTTTTTTAAATAAATTAAATTAATATCAAAAATTTTAAAGAAAGACTTTTATAGAGAAATCAAGAGCGTAACATGGAAATAGCGTGTAATGCGTCATTACGTGATGAAGAAAAGACGGTAGAAAAATTGCAAAATATCAATAAGAATCTTATCGAAAATATTCTGCCGTCGCATGTAGCCGCGAAATTATTAAATCCCAATCAACTAACCAATGTTATAAACAATTCCATACTTGATATTTGATGATTTTAAAATTTAATAGGAAATTTTTGGCATTTAGGTCTTTTGGGGTCTTTTAGTTTACTTTAGAATTTTTTATTTACTATAAAAGGGTTTGTGTGGACTTTTATTATTGTTTGTTTGGTATATTCTTATTTTTAATTTTTTTTTACTTTTTTTTTTTTTTTTTTTTTTATACTTCGCTTTTTTTTTTGTCCCTTTAGACAAATTATTATAAAGCTAAAATTATGTTAA
>KZ269978.1:1021344-1046118 GCA_002249935.1 Onchocerca flexuosa | reverse complement strand
TTTTTTTTTTTTTTTTTTTTTTTTTTTTTTTTTTTTTTTTTTTTTTTTTGTTCCTTATGGTAAGTGGAGGTATAGTTTTGGTTATAGAGATTTTTTTAATTTTACTTTTACTTATAATTATATATATCAATATATTATAACTATTATTTACATAATATTATTCCAATTATCAATTTATCTTATAATCAGTAGGAAACATTATTTTACCAAAATCAGGATAAAAATGTTCTTAAAAGTTTTCTACATCACAGGAGTTATATGCTCGTTTGCATGAAAATGTGTGCGTAATGTTTGCGAGCATTCCGAACTACATAGAATTCTGGGGTGAGTGGGATCGATCGCGAAAACTTGAATGCCTTCGACTTCTTAACGAAATAGTTTGCGAGTTTGATAAGGTTTGATAAGAGAATTAATTATATATTATCAATAATTGCTATATGAAACTAATTTAAGCGGAAATTTGTCTTGCTAATCGTTATCAAATGGCATTATAACTATTCCATAATATTTTGATTATGAAGCGGAGTTAGTTGTTTGAATTTATTACAGTCTTAATAATTAAAATTAATAGATTAAAAAGTAAAGGAGTGTATACATAACAGCACATGAAAGTCCCAAAAAAAAAAAAGCAATTGAGGTATGATTCATTATCAAGTAGATTAATTTCAGATTATCGTTTATAATGTCTTTAATTTCAATCACATGTAAATTATTTTTTTATCATATGAAGTACGATAATTTTCAAAAAAAAAAAAAATGTTTAAATTTATTAAGAAATTGAAATTTACAATTTTAGCTCCTTTCGGCGCCGAAATTCAGTAATATTGAAAAGATCAAGACAGTTGCCAGTACTTATTTAGCTGCAGCGGGATTGAATGAACATGAATTGATCGATACTTGTGTATGTCATTCAAATATTTATATATATATATATCAACAAATTTTTGTTGTTAACCACTGAAAGTTTTCAAGATATATCAAAAGTTATGCTATTAAACTACAAATGATCATTGAAATGATTCATAAAGTATTTAAAATTAAAAGAAAAAAACTGTGGTAATTGAGAAAAAAAGAATATCCAAATTAAATATTTTTCAAGAAATTAAGAATGGTTCGAAAAATTTGTAAATTCGACAAATATTCTTTTTAATCAACCTGATTTCGGAAAATTTCTGAACGAGCAACTATTTAAAATTAAGCTTAATTATGTGAATTTTAGTAGAATTTTCGTTGCCAAGGAATTCAAAGCTTAGCAGGTCATTTTTCTTATTCTGGAATTTAAATTGATACATTGTAAACTCTGATAATTAAAGGTAATATTCATTGCAAAATAATATAAAAGCCATAACTATAGCTTTTTCTTCTGGTTTCAATCATGAATACTTTGAATTAATATATTTCAGGAATTCATCGATGCAAATGAGGAAGAATTATGCAAACCAGATTGCACTGTAAAGCTTTTCCTAAAGCGCATTCTATTTTTTTAAAATTATACTGTTGTTCTAGGCGAAATATTTGTTGCCTTTATAAATTTAAATTTGATTTGCATCATTATCTTCCACTTTTTTCCCATTCAAATTTGCATTATGATGATGACATTGATAATAGGAGAAATAAACTAAAAAAGATGAAAATTAATGAATCAATTAAGATTTCGCTGATAATTTAGTCATATCGTAATGTGACATTAATGGTTGAATTTGCAATGGAAATGAATTCCATTCTGGAAAAACTGAATCGCGATTCGTTCCAGAATTTCGAATTACGTGTCGGTAAATGCTACTTTAAGCAATCATTCATTACAAAGTTTAATAAGTAGGAAATGAAATATTGATTCACTTTTATGATTTAATCAGATATCCATAATTATTCATTGTAGTTTAATTAGTTAAAGTATAAAAGTCATAACTTCCCGTCCTTCTATCAATTCTAATTTAGGATTGAACTGTGGACCATTAATTGCGGGCGTTATTGGTGCTCAAAAACCACAATATGATATTTGGGGAGATACGGTAAATTTAGCGAGTAGGATGGATACTCATGGCGAATCAGGGAAAATTCACGTGAGTTCCATTATTGCCTTTATTTAGTACACATGGATGATTATAAAATGCGTAAGATGTACTGAGTTATCATTTGCAATGTATCGATTGCGGACTTTTGAATTTTACTTGTAAAATTAACTTACTGAAATTTCAGATGACCAAAGCAGTTGGCCAACTTCTACAACAAGGTTCATATCCGGTGAAGAGTCGTGGACTTATAACGATTAAAGGTGTAGCGGAACCGACTGAAACGTTTTTTCTTGAATTCAAACAAACAGAAATGATATCACAAAGTTATAACAGTAATAATTGTCTTTATTAAGCTATGTGTCAAGAAATATAAATATAACAAACTACCTCATGCTATATATGGATTATTTTATAAATTGAAACAAATTTTGACAATAATTTCAACAATTTCTTCGACAATATTGATTGCAACATAAAACTTAAATATTACTTCAACATGTCCAAAACACAATTTCTTTTGCGTTTTTTTTTTTATGAAATCTTCCAAGAAAGACATATGTTTCAATTTTCAAGCATCATACATCTTTTATTCCGATTAAATAATATTTTATGATAGTACCGAAAATAATCAAAAAAGAAGCGAACAACTTAAAAAGAGCAACTATTTCCCTGTGGCGTAATTAATCATAAATAGGTATCAAATTAGCAGAGGATATCGCTCGGCCAACTTCATTCTCGCATAGTACCGTATAAATACCGTAATGATAGTGTTGTATAATAGGTATGGTTAAACGGCATAAATCAGCCGTATCATCTATTTGAACATCATCAAATTTCATTTTTTCATTGTTAAACAACCAACATACCTTAAACATACATAACTTCTGATCTTGCAATAAAAGATTTAATTGACAATTTAAGCCAAATAATATCAATAATTGGAGTTAAATTAACTAAGTAATCAAAACTAATTAATTAATCATCGATTAATTAGTCTAAATCTTTCTTGTAATAATTTAAACTCTATCTGCAAACTCATTTTCTTTAAATTTGAAAAAATTGACAAGTATGAACATTTTAATTAAAGGCTTGCCAAAAATACTAAGCCAACTTGTGAATGTATTTATTTACCTATTTCAGATATCATTCATTGATGCATGCATAATTTACTGATGCTTTATTGATACATGGATGCATGCATTGCTGATTTTCTTCATCATTGAAGTTAATGAATACATCTGCTACATCACATTTCTCAACTATTATGGCTATTCCTGAACGCATGCACTGGTGTTATCTACGATGCATGCATATATTTTATCCATTTGTCTTTGTCTTTATCCACATGCATGCAAGCAATTATTTTTCCCATCGCGAATTATATATATATATCCATTACTAAGATATATTATTACTAATTAATCAAAATAAATTGTTAACTGATCGATCATTTTACTAAGATAAAAAAAGAAAGAAAAACTTTGGGTCGCGGTGAGCCAAGTAAAATACAATCGAAGCATGCATGTTGTCCAATTTGTGCACGAACATCGCCAAATACTTTGAGAAATTCTGGCGCACAACTCCATGGATTCTTCGCATATTTATTATGCGGCATTTCATACGCCAATTGATCAACTTGCTATATGCATTTCATTCAGTGGAAGAAGTATGCAATTTAGTGTAAATTGTCACAAAATAAATTATTGATTATTTTGCTATGACAAAGAGCCTTTTCGATATCGCTTTTATCTTTATTTTTATTCCTTAATTTTTATTTCAATTTTTAATCTATGAAAAAATGGTTGGTTGAAAATTTTCTAATTTCCATCAAATTTTAATCAACAAATCGATTTATGAAAATTTCGTTTTGTTTAATTTTTATTTCAATTTTAATTAGAAAAAAAGAATGTCTTAAGTTTAATTCCACAAAAAAAAAGTTGCTGATAGAAGTATTCCTTAAATTTTCCAATTGAACAACTGGAAAAATAGGATAAAGAGTTGATCTCTCACTTTAGTCAGTGGACTATATGTTGGAGTACATTGATAAGAATTGTTCGAATCATTATCAATCATTGGTATTCCGTAACTTGAAGGAATGCTATTAGGTGAATGGATATGACGATCCATTATCTGTAACTAAACCGTGTCCGATATTCAATGCCTTCTAACAGAAGTTTATCGGAATATTTTTCCGAACAGAAAGAAATTTTTGTTCATTATCGATCTAAGCTATCAAAATCGTAATAGCAACAAGTAAAAAAATCTTTAATAACATCAAATATAAACAAAACAACATTTTGCAGTAGTTCAATGAGTTTACAGTTAATTTACTATTCAAACTGGTGATCAAATTGAAAGCATTTATTGGAAATAATTTTTATAAATAATTGGGATTGCGAAAACAAATACTACAAGAAATTTCTTCTCTTATTCAGGAACTAGCTATAGCCGACCACGCTAGTCTATATAAACTAGTCTATATAAATAAAGTTAGTCTATATAAATAAAAATGTCTGCTCACCTACTATCCAAGTATGACAGATAAAAAGAAATAGGTATTTCTATATAAAACACGCACTTATTCGAACGCAAAGTTGTGCGAAATTTCAAAGCAATCGATGAAAAACTCTCGGGATTTAAGATCGGTAACAAGGAACACTTACATTTTTATTTATATAGATTCTCAAAATATAATCGAGCAATCTCTGTTAACTAAATTATAAATGCAAATCTATTATATACTCCAATCGATAAAGATTATTTGTGGTCATTTCAAAGTTATCCTTAATGATATTTAGGACATTTAAAATACGAAAACAGATTTAATAACTAGCTCTGACCAATTTCAATGCATAATTAGATTTTATTTAATCATAATAAATGGCAATTTATTTTAAAAGTATTTCCGGGGATTCATCATCTAAACGAGAATTAAGTTTAGGTAGGAATTGAAATCGAACAAAAAAAAAAAAGTAAAAAGAAAATTCTTTTTTTTTTTAAAATGAACAAACGGAAAATTAATAGGAAGGCAATTTTCACTGAAGCAAAGCAAATAAACCGGATTTAAGCAAATTCCATAAGTTAGTTAGCTAAAATTATCGAAGCAGTCAGAAATAAAAAGTTTTTATACGGTAGCAAAAAGAAGGACAATGTACATATGAAGGTGACACTTATTCTTTATTTACTTTTTAGCAAATCAAATATTTTTCAACCGTATGTATTTGCTTTGCTTATAAAATGTTGCGATTTGAATTAGATCAAATGATAAAATTGAAGATTTTCTCTTAAATTAAAATTGAAAGTAAGTGTGAAATTTTCTTAATATAAACTTAAATTTTCCCAATATAAACTTAAATTACTACATAATGTGTAATACGTAATTCGGTGAAATTTAATTATTTCTTAGATCCTTATTCATTCATAGTTTCATATCAATGATATATCAGTGTTAGAAGTAAATTTAAAAACCATGATAAACTTCTACTTAATGTATGGATCAATTTGATCTATATATTTATGACTAATACGATCCATTATTAGCATCCTCAGAAATAATTCCAACAGTTCTCCTTGAGACACATTAACGTCGAAAGCAGCATCAAAACTTGATCGATTACCAACTCATTCGATTATAGAAAGGAAAAGATTAATACTTTCGGAAACACGTTAATCTTTGGTAAGCTATCAAAACACAGATTTCGTTCAATTTTTTGCTCAGTGTAATTAAATGTAGTGTTCTTTTTTATGAAAAATCTCGCTTTATAAACATTTTGCTAAATATATCAGATAAAAAATTAATAATTGTAACTAAAATTTGAATGATATACATGATAAAACATAATTAAACCCGTAAGAAATGGAAAACAATATTTTGAAACTCGTACGCGGATATAAACATCAGTGAATTTTCTGGAGAAAAAGATGTAAGAAGGATGCCCGTGTTCACAACCGTAATATACATCATAATTGATAACATTCAAACAATCTCAAAAAATTTTTCAAACACACTAAATAAAACGAACTTCCTGAGAAGAAATGAATTCTCTAATAACGAAATTATCAGCTTTTATCGCTTCACATCCCAACAAATTTTCCTTTCTCTTTCTTGTCATTTTTTTTTCAGCAATTTAGCACCTGTTCGTTTCCTAGCTCTCTTTGGCTTGTCAACTTCTCCACTACTGCTCTGAGCAATATCGGTTACCTTTCGCTTTCTCCCATCTGTTCCTCTCACAGTTGATTCAGGCTGCTGAATTTTTGAAACAATATCATTCCGCTGAGAGTTGTTATCATCTACAACGTTCTTCGACCGTCTTTTCATTTTTGGTAACAGATTGACAGTTTCACTGACTCCACCACTGGCAATTTCATCGATGACAGAATCTAGTGCATCCTTCACTGCTTCCTCCATGATATTAGTGTTTGGATCTAAAATGACCAATTCTGATCAGAGATCAATAAGATCAGTATTAAATATGATTTTGAGATAAATTATATTTCGTTCAATTCAAACAGTATACAAATTAATCGAAACAAGGTCTTAAATTAAAACTCACTGTTCTTGCTTAATTGCTGCGCAGCCAATCTATTAGCGGCAGGAATCTAAATTACACAAAATGAATGACTGAAATAATAATAGAAAATAATCTTTATCCTTTCTCATTTTTAGGATGATTCACTTTATGACTTTTTGCATATTTTACGGGCTATAGAATATGTAGCGAAAATAAAAAACCAACTATTCTAGTGCAAATCTTGAAATTTACCACAAAATCACGTTCATATATTTTCTGAACAGCCATACAAACTGATTCAATACACTCATCGATACGATGACTCATCAGTTCAGTGATTTCTGATGGATCCGATTCAAGAACGCCTTTTTGATGACTGTCTTCCTCTCCTTTTTTTTTATCAGTAATATGTCTTCGTGGCTGAAAAATTGAAACTTATTTTCAAATTTAAAGCTGAAAGTATGCTAAAGAAACATGAAAGTTCCGTTTAAACATTCAGTCAAATTCCATCCAGCTGAATAGAGGTCAATCTATGGACTTTATATTCGAATTCGCGCAGTATAATATCTTCATTTCAATTGACACAGAATGAAAAAAAAAAAAAAAAAAAAGACTAATCCAATTTAATTTTTGTATTGATAATAACTCACCCGCTTATACATCCGTTGCTTCAGAAATTCGCCAACACTCAATTCAGCAGTATAGTCATCATCAAAGTCGTTTTCTGGAACCATTATTTGCTTCGATATTGGAGCATTCGCATCAGATCGTAGCTGACTTTGAAGTCGTTCCTTAAGGCTTTCCAAAGCTTGCTTTTGCTGCTCTGATAATTTCATAGCAGCAACTGAACGTAAATACATTCTTTCTTCCAGTGAATCTTTACTCTCTATTGAACGATACAAAAGCATTGGCCAAAAGAGTAACGTTCGCAACTTTGACTAAAATATATCAAAAGAATAAGTGCTACAGTTGGAAACGCTATGAAAGAATGCTATCGATAATTGCCGACTAGCAACTAAATAAGAAGAATAAAAGCGTAAGAAAGAATAACCTTAAACAAAACATATTCAGGATCCAAAGTAATTTGCCGTGAAAGTTGCAAAAATATACTACCATTCTGATCCTGGAACTTTATCGCTATGATTCACTCAAACAATAACATCTTTTTCGAGGCATGAATGAAACTCGACAGAGAAAACGGAAACGGAAAGAAAATAGCGAAAAAACATACCGAAACAAGTGGTTCAAAGAATTCCCCAGCGGATTCTCGTAATAAATGAATTTGCTGCTGTAATCACAACTTTTGTTTAACTAGGAATCAAATCAGCGTGTAAATCCGTAAGAAATAATCAAAAGACCAACATCATATGAATTCATGGAAAAGTGATGCTCGACTATGTTTAGATACCACGAAAGGATGACTGCTTTGAATGGATCAAATAATTTGAAAAATTACGATATTTACGCTATTCAAAAAATAACGGAGAACCTCATCAACATAACAGCAAATTTTTAGATGCAAATATCAGTACAATCCGTCTTAAATAGAATACTCGATAAACTGTGGAATCATTATCAAAACTTTTGCCATCAAATTATGCAATCAGCCATAATCCCAAGGTCGGTATGAAGATTGCAATATATATTTAAGTTATACAACTAAAAGCTTTCAAAATTGTCGTCATATTCCTTTTTTAAATTCAAGGATATTTTTAATCTTAACCGTTTTAATTCCTTGAAAAACCATTTATTTTTAAAGGCGCTGGTGTTCAAGAGCTAGAAGTTTTGTACACAACTCAAGAGGTCAGAAACAAAGATGGAATGATTATAAATAATCAGATATCTGACCAGATATGTTAATTAATTACTAAATATTTCGCCTGCTAAACTTTTGAGTTATGCTATATGTCCTTCTCTATCAGTAAATAACGTACCTGAATATTTTCGTATAAATGCAATGATCCAGTGCAAGGTGGTAAAGCAAAAGCCTTAGTGCCATAAGACACAGCTTTATTTACATCACCGATAAGGACCTAAAAAATTGCATTAAAACCGGACAGAAAAGATTTCACGAGTGAAAAGAGGACCCCTTTATATTCGTTGAAGAAAAAAAAATTCAAAATAAAGTGTCTCAAGCAAGTGACTTATTTTGCACAAAAGTAAAACTAATAGACTAACTGAATTAAGGTATCGGCCAACTTCATCAAGAACTTGACTTCTGGGAAG
Source organism: Onchocerca flexuosa (assembly GCA_002249935.1). Taxonomy (NCBI): domain Eukaryota; kingdom Metazoa; phylum Nematoda; class Chromadorea; order Rhabditida; family Onchocercidae; genus Onchocerca; species Onchocerca flexuosa. The sequence goes on along the minus strand of KZ269978.1, from coordinate 1,037,366 downwards.
TTTCTTTTGGTGTATGCAACACTGCGAATTATCACTTCTTTCAATTAAATCACATAATCCATTAATGACAAGATTTTTTGCAGCCTACAAATAATTTTGAATTAGAAAGGTTTTGTTGAAATTATCCATCAAAGATGAATGAAACAATCCAGGAAAATCAATTAATATTACATGACTTCAAGATTACACAATCGAGGTTCGATATTAATGAAGAAAAAAGATAAGATTTCAGTTTATATTAAAGCACAATAGAATAAATACTTGAAATCCTCAAGCAGGAATGAACAATAATTTTGCCTGTTGCGATCACAAGCTTCAAGCTGATAATCATATCAAAAATAGTTTAACAAATTAAGTTTCCAGCAAATAATGTATAACATACAAATACATTATCATACAAAGTAGACGAAACTAATGGAATTATTCTTGATGTGATTTCTGATAATGTTGTCGCTGTTGATAAAAAAAAAAAAATCAAGTAACCTCCGAATCAGTTTCTTGCAACACTTTGCATTTCGTATCGAATTCATTTTTTTCATGACGACTTAAAAGCTCGTGAGCACTTCCGCCGAGAAATTTTTTATAATACTTCAGCAAAGCATTCTGCGTTGAACTATCCAAATAGCTGAAGAAATATAGCAGTGAGAAAATTGAGAGGAATCTTACTGCTTTTAATTTTTGCAAATCGAGTTTTTCGATACAAAAAAGCATACTTATAGATAAAGACACGTACAAAAATAAAATTTGCAGAAATCAAGTGTTGGTTATGCTTACCTACATTGGAAAACCAACAGTTTTTCTTTACTAATCAGCTTATTTGTTTGTTTTATATTAAAATTTCGTGCTATTCTTCCTAGACTAGTCGAGACACCGGCAGAAGTGTTTCATTTTTTTGGTTTTAGTTTGGTTATTCTCGGTAACTCTCACCTAGTATTGAATTGCAACTTATCACTCAATAATTCCCAAACTGACTGATCATCCTTCATCTCATTTTCAAAACGTTTCTCACGAACTTCATTCAGGAATTGCATTACTATTATTCTATGTTCAGGTGCCATTGCAGACAACGCCTCCATTTCGTCGACACTTAATGCCCGCTGTAACAAACTCGAGAGATTTTTTAGAAAAATCAAAAAACATCGGTTTCTTTCCTAAAGATTAAAAAAAAACTGAGAAGTTAAGTTTCTGAAATAATCTCCAGCCAGATAGTAAATTGTGACAATTTTTTTTAAGTGAGCCTCATTATTAAATATATGATAAGCTCTTTTGGAAATAAATTCAATGCACCCGAACTACGCAATTATTCAGTACAGAATAATGAATGTTAGTGGAGCATATCACAGTTTAAATCCAGGATACATTAAAGGCTCATAACCCGAATTCATTGTGGTTAATCTAGAGTATCAATAATTTTTCCATCAAAAACTGTCAATAAAAAAATTACCATATCAAATGAATTCATAACCTGTTCTGCCAGACTTCCTTTACCATCAGCTGCTAATAACTTTCGGAACGTTGCTTCAACCTAAATAATGCAATTAGTAATCGAGTTAATGTATTATATATATATATATATATATATATATATATATATTCATCAGTTGAATACTAAATATGAGAACACGAATTACTTCCTGTCGACGACGTTTGCCTTTCCAACTGAAACGTCTCAATGGATATGTGCGACACTTCGAAGCCAGCTAAAACAAGAAAAAAAAAAGCAAAAAAAAAAGCAAAAAAATTGAAGCCAATAAAATAAAATCAAAATCGAAGCCAGTTCAAATAAATAAAACACTAATACATGTCTATCAAAAAATGATAAGATGGAATGAAAAAAGCGACATCAAAATAAAAACTGAGAAAAAATAAACCTTGACCTTTGCCGTAAGAAGTGACCGGAAGCGTGACTTGCAATGCGAAGCAGAACGACCTGGGAGCATTGTTGAAATCCTTGACCACTCACCTGAAAAATCAAAAAAAGAAGTAAGCCAATTTTGATACCTGCTCTTTTCCATACAAATTACAATAATAAATTTGGAGGAAAATTATATTTGTCCAATACTCTACTAACCTTTTCCAAAAATCTTTACTCCCTCAATTAATTTTTCATCCTCATCCACTGACCATGGCTCCGCCTTTATACTTTTATCCAATACATTTACCCACCTAAAATACAATTAATACAGATTCAAAATTAATTCAAGTTCAAGATTTTTTTCTAAGAAGAAATAGTAAACCTATCACGACACTGCGAATCGCTTCTTCCTGGAACACACGATGCTACCTTTATCCAGTCTTTTGTTCCAAATCGACTTACGGAGCATGTTAAAAGCTGCAATTCATAAACTTTAAGCATCAGTTTTAAAATTCCAGTTTAAACTTCAAGATGTCTCCAGTGCATATTAAAATAAAATTTTGAATTTCTGAATTCCAAGAAAGTACAGCACACTGGAGAAAATCAAAAAATTCAGACAATGTATACAAGAAAGCACTGAAAATGTATTCCTTTGCTTACCACATCCTCACTTGCGTCCCATCGACCAAATTTGATATCGGTATCAAGCGCTCGTCTATATCGAATTGTGCATTGCTGCCGTGATCTTTCCTCCATGTGGTGAGCAACTAAAATACAAATCCAAGGTTCTTCATTTAAAAGTTCGTCATTTCAAGATAATTTTGACAAAAAAGGAATCGAAATTCAGATGCTTACTTTTCTCCCAATTCATTTTACCGTTCACCTGCATGCAATGAGACAAGGTCATCAATTGTGCATCCTCTTCCTTTGTCCATGACCTGAAATAATCCATCAAATAAAAGGAAAAAACTAGTCCAGCTTATATAACATTTTGAATGATTCAACTGATATTTCCGAAGCAATTTTGAGAGGTTCAATTTTTTCTGTAGACATTTTGCAAACACCTCCGACACATTACTCCAAAATAAAAACTTGATAAGATCGAAAACAGTAGCAAGGAAATATTAATGCTTAAAAATATTTAAGTATGACTGATTCAAATATAAAATTGAGGAAGTTTTGACTCTTGGACAACCTATTTGACAAAATCGTTATTGATTCGACCTATGAAACTGTCCAATCTTTATTGTTCAAGACTTCAATTTCGATTACATTCCAAGAAGCTTGCTCACAATACTATTATAGTGCAGACCAAAACGATCATTTATCCTAAAGAAATCCCAGTTCCCTCCACTGTTCAATCTTTACATTGCTATCTAGTTCAGATCTTTCTATTGGTAACATCAAAGATAATCAAATCATGAAACAAACCGTCCAACATTATCAATATCCAATTCACTTCTGAATTTTACGAAACATTGAAAAGCTGTACGATTTGTTCCTAATCGTTCAGAGATTACATTCCAATTATTCCATCGCCCTGCACAATCCTTTAGGCACTGTATTTCATGAGAGGACCAAGGTTCCTTTGACCATCGTGGACATTGTTCATTGATCCATTTCAGTCGTAGCTGTTTTGGCGTTCGATTTCCGAGAAACTAATAAAATAATCAGTCCAATGCTTATTCAAATCCATATATAAAGAATTTAGAGATTAAACAAATGAAAATTCAACGAATAGATCAAAAGCAATAATTTCACAACCGACATTTGATCCTATTTCAGAAAATTCACTTAAATCCATTTTTTATGAATCCTGCATTTTCTTTCTAATAATCAAACTAAAACAAATTAAATGTCTTACATCAACTTTCGCAATCTTCGCCCAGTCCACTTCAGAATAATCATTCATTAATACCTCTTTTTCTGGTAGATTTCTGAAAATAATAATTGTATTAAAGAAAAAATGAAAAAAAAAAAAGGAAAAATTTCATTATCATTCAAAAAGTTTCAATCGCATAAAGCTTACTTGTGATACGCGATCAAACGTTCTAGCTCAATAATAGTACTATTCCAATCAGCTATTTGTTCCGCTGACGTCTCCTGTCCAGCGGCACGAATTTTTTCCATAAACATTTCTTTCCTTCAACAGAGAAGATTAGAAGGCTATTATAACTAAGATTGGTTTCATGAAAGCGGTGAAAATATCTGCTCAGTTTATCTCTTAATGAGACTATCATCTCGACGACAGTGTTCTAAATCAATCAATTAATGAATGGATGAAAAAGAGGACTTGATTTTAAATATGCCTTTTCTACACAAACTTCCTTTACAAAAACTTAACAAATTACCGTAATAATTATACAGCTAAGAACCAAAAGGTAGATGATTATTAGTAAGAAAGAATATGAACACTAAGAATACACTAGTAATGAGCGGTGACAATTTTATTCAAAAACTTTTGTCTTTATTCAATGAGATAAGAGATGAATCCAGTTTACGATACCGTGGTTAATTTTAACATAATTAAGTATTTAATGGAATATGGTGCTAGTTTAAATAAGAATAAGATTATGAAGTCTTCATGAAAAGTCAGTGACCAAGCAATGAATGATTATTTCAATGATTACTCATAGAAAATGACCTCTGAATAAAAGGCTGAATACGAATTTCGACTAAAGATTTTCGCACCGCATTTGCCAATAGTTGACATTCCTTCATTGACCCTATAATTAAATAATAGTATACTGCGTGGAGAGCTAATGTTTCTGCATTATTTAACATTTCCGAAACCTTTCCTATCCGGCTATTTAAATAAATAATAATGAGATAAACTGTTCCAATACATGCAATCAAACGCGTACATTTCTTTTCTTCCTTTACCAAAGGATCGTATTCTCGACGAAAAACTTTTAGCTCATATTCTTCATTCTTTGGTGGTTCCTTCAAATTTGAATATTTCAAATCTTAATTTGAAATTCTATATCTTCTAAATATTAATTGTTAATTAATAAGAATGTAAGTTATTATTTGTCTTGCCGTAAAACAAAATAAAAGCATACGCGAGAGACTTAAATCAGTTAGAGTTAAAAAAAAAAAAAAAAAAAAAAAAAGGCATTTTCTTCATATTAATTCGTAATCCACGCTCTACTGTATGCCGTAACTTAGTTTTTCTCTCATGGAACAATAAAAAACTCATTTGTTAGTTGCTAAACATCTTAGCGATGATTTATATATTCTAGAATTTATTTGTATACCATTTCATGAGAATCCCGAAAATACGGAAACAAAAACCGCGAAACTGGCACTTTCTTTACATTAATTCGTAATCCACGCTCTGCTGTTTGCCGTAACTTAGCCTTCAACAATTTCTGGAAAAAGTAAAAAAAAAAAAGTAAGCATAAAGAACGCATGAAGTCAAATATTTCAGAAGAATCAAAATAAATTTACCTGCGCTTCACGATTCTTAGATACAGCTAATGTAACACGTCGGATCAGATTCACTAAAGTTTCATTAAATGCTTCATTGATTGCCAACAGAGTATTAAGCTCATCTATAGTAACGGGTAGATTATTTCCACCACTGACAGCCTAAAAGTTTTGTTATATGTTTCATGTCGACGCAATTATTCATTCATATGCCCCGAATTTTAGCGAAAATTCGAATACCATTTCAAATTTCATCGTATTACGTCCAATCCTTAACTGCACAACAAACAAATCATTATCAAATAAATAAGTGTATATATATATATTAACAAGTCTATCGAAAGAATACTATGATAGCAATATTCACACAAATAGTTCATATCAAAAATTGTGATCGAGTATCTATCCAAAATAATTTACCGAACTGTTCAAATGCAACATATTATTTTCTTCCATTTCTGCAAGTACCAAATCCAAATCATCATCCACTGAAAAATGAATATTTTAATTTAGCATTAACTATCACTATTAATTTTGTTTTCTCCTTGATAAAGGTTTCATTTCGGATATCATGTATATGCATTATTTGCATCTTATATTATCTTCCATAAACAGCTTGTTCATTATAATTCCCGAATAATTTCTCTTCTCGACGCTGACAAATCTAACGTTTTCATCATCTCTTGATGATCAAAATAATTAGGTGGAAAATCTTGATAAGGAAAATTGCAACCAATACTACTCGCCAGTTTCCGATAACTTGTTTATTTGTTCTCGTCGACTAGGACCAGGTTGATTATCATCTACATTTATATCTTCATTGGCATTCACTGTACAAATTCTTTTATCATTCTGAATTTTTAATGCCAAATTCGGCATGACTGTTCCGTCCGTTAGCTCATCCATGTCTAAAATATTATGGAATATCAGAAAAGCAAAATCTCAAATTAAAATACCGAAATTAACGCAACAATTTATAATTAACGCTCACCATCAAGAAACGCGTGTTCAGATTACAAAGAAACTACAAAACAACCAAGATTTTATCAAATCATCGATAACCGGTTACGCAATTGCATAAACAACAGAGTTAACCATCATCAACTTCTGCGAAAAGATCCATGATGACAATCATTTTTTAATCTTTTAACTATTTATTTTCATTATTCACTAGCTAAGCTATAAGTAAAACGAAAACAAGGATTGATGCAATAAAGAATTACCCCTTTCTTATCATCCATCATACAAAGAATTATTAAAATCAACCACACTAATGACAAGTTACATAACTATCAACAGGAACACGTTGCATAAGACCGATAAGAATGCAAGTTATCAGTAGTAAAACATATGAAAATATCTGGCAAGGATCCGGAGATAAGCCAAATAGAGGGATCCCTTCTCTATTGGAAAAATCCGGAAAGGATAATGAAAATTCACAATCTCAAGTCTTTTTATAGAACAAATAAAATATGCTCCAAATTGATATTTATCAAGTGGATTAATGATATAACCGCAATTTACAATTAATACTCTTCTTTTGTAATGCATAAATACTTTGAAAGTGCAGAATGTTTCGTTCTTTTAAAAGAAAAGAAAAGAAAAAAAAAAGAAACTAATAAATTAAAATCTTAAATTTTAACCAATAGTTTCGCTTTGCATGTATAACATGAGCAATTCAATCGCTTCGAAAGAAATTTCAAATTTTTATCGCAAAATGTTAGTAAATGCAACTTTGAAGAATTAGAAAAAGATGAACAAATATACGACGAAAGGTTACCCGAAAAAAGTGATCAAATTTTCAAATCGAAAGAAGTGCACTAAGGAAACATGAAAACATATCGACTGGGCAATTAACAATTTGTCCTAACAAAAAATGGAAAAAGGGAGGTAAACTAAAAGTGAATAAAGATATTACCATAATAAGTAAAAGAAATCAAAGCACTTAACGAAGCCATGTTTCATAGTACAAAATATATCTCACAAAGGTCGGTTAGAGACCCAACAATTTATTTCATTATCTTTGCTTCGCTTGTATTTTTGTTTACGCCCATTATCCTACTGTTTTCAGAGATAAAATTGACTGAACGAGACTGAGTTGAATGGGAAGGATCACTATCATTCCCTATATTTTCTTCCCTTCAGCAGCAATATCCAGACGATCTCCCATTTCTGCTTTCCTGAATTAAATTAAATTCGCGTGCAGAATTTTGCATAACTCCTTCAAAAAAGGGAAAAAGAGGAAACAATATTTACATACCACACATAAGATTTAATGTTAGAAAAATTCCCGATCAAATTTCTTCTAAATGTATACATAGGCAGGCACTAACTGTCAATCTGCTTCACCAAATATTCTTCATTTGAGAAGCGGTTTTCGAGAATTCTGAAAAGAAAAAGCAAGATTAAAGAAAAGTTGTCTAAAAGATTTTTCCTCCGGAATAAGATCTGATCTATTTAATGCATAAGACAGATATCTTAAGAAAAAAAAATTGCGACAAATTAAAAAACGGTTACTGGAGCAATGTTAAATCTCTTTCTGTTGATTACAATAATATGTTAATGATTACTATAATATGCTAATGAAATTTCACCCTTTTTTTTTCCATGATTTCCAAATATAATATTAATGGTTATGAAGGATGTTTTTCATGACCTCTTTTTTCACGCTTTCGGTAAAATCAAATTGTAAGTAAAAGAACCTCCGCGATCTAACGAGCATTAAATATAATTTATGATAGCACAAACCTGCTTGGTCGAGGTTACTCCATTGAATACATCTTTGAAAGAATTCAAAGCTTTCGACTGCTCGTCTAGACGGGCATTCAAATTGGCAATATGTTCATGTAAATTTTGCAGTTGCATTTCATAGCTTTTTCGTGTCATTTCCAGCTCTTCCTGAACCATTCTGTTTTTATCCGAATATTAAAACTTGTTCTCCAAAACACTTCAAATCCAGTGAAAGATTCAATAAACACTATTCTACCAATTAAAAATAACCTTCAGTGCGGATTCCCTGGCAGTTACACGACTTAGTTCCTCGCGTAGCGTTTCACTCTCTTGTTTTGACAGTTTCGCTAATTTGAGCAAATCTTTACACTGAAATAGATTCCGCGTTTTTCTTAACTCCTTATTCTTATCAAAAACATAGATAATATACTGATAAGCGAACCAAAAAACGGTGACTGTGGGATGAAATATGCAAAAATGAACAAGATAACAAAGATTTGAAGTAAATATAACAAACTTCATGCTTATAATAGAAAGCTCGACTACGAATATGCTGAATATCGGCATGCAAATCACCAATCCGTTCTTCGAAATATGAACAAATCACCTCAGCATCTTTACAAGGAAATTCTGATATTGCAATTCCGGATTCCAGCGACCTAGAAAATTGTTTCAAAGAAAAGCCATACCACTGGTTATGTTTTGATTTTATTGATTTGTATTGATTATCTCCGAATATTTATGAAGTGCAAGATATTGTTCATCATAATAATTATTTTAAGTAGTTCCGTAATAGATATCTTAATCTGTAAAGAGAGAAACGAACTAAGGACTACTTATAGTATGTCCGTAAAAAAACTGCAAAATGCTTGCGCAATAAGCTAGTTTAAATAATGCTACGATATACAGAGATTAAAAACACTTTACTAACTCTAGCTTCGTTTTCAGAAGTTCACAATTCACAATGATCCGTTCTTTTTCCTTTTCTAGTTCAATAATCCTTTTCGTTGCAGATTCTATCTGCAAAAATAAGCCAAATATATCTTATATAAAAATAAGTAAGCACAAATTTTCAAAGAGCTTAAAACTCCATTCCAAAAATAATTTACTTTAATGATGAAAGTTTCTACTGAATAAAAATTATATTCGACCACAAATCAGAATCACTTATTATTAGTATGGAAATATATGACAAAATAAACGCAGAAAATGTACTTCGGATTTCCAAAAATCGGTAGCTGATCGCGTACTCTTGCTCTTTGTCGTTTGCTGCTGCAATAAAACATTTCTGTTCAAAACATCTCTAGCATTAGTAAAATTATGTTCTCGATGTCCACATTATTAAATATTAATTAAAATTGTAATACAACAAATATACCTCCTTATGTTCAGCTTCACCATCATTTTCGTTAATTAGCATCTTCACACCACTATTTGGCACTGCAGAATCCAGTGAAGGGCATGCAATTTCTCTGTTTTCGGGAACAAAATTTTCTCTAGAAATCGAAATTTTAATTTATAGCTTTAAGTCACATGTGTTCATCTCCGAAACAACCCAATATTTTAACATACTCTTTAAGTTGACTAGAGTTCATAATCAGCTGTACAAGTGCAATAAAGCGGTTCAAATTGCGATGCAACGATGTTAAACAATTGTTTATACATTCATTGACACAGCATAATCGTTTCGTAGCTGTCGGGATGCGATTTTCGTTGAAAATTTTTGCTGTGTAAGCACGACTGCAATCTGAAAAAAAAAAAAAAAAACGTTCTCAGGTATTCTTTTGCATATCCTCACGGAGTATATTGCATTTTCATGTAAAATCATTTGGTACGTTGCAACAAACTGCACAAATTATACCTGCTAACGATGCACTCAACTTTTCGATCAACGTAAACAACTCCAACGCAGACTGACTGCATTCAATTTGACGAGAAAGAACAACGAGAGATCGAAGGAATGTAAGAAACGAAGCAGTCCACTCTTCATTACATTTGCTTAGATTTGTTCCACACCAAGATACCCGATTTTCATTAGCACTGTTTTCACAAAACAATTCTTGCCATTCCTAAAAAAAATCAAAATCAAATGTTGATAAAAACAGCACTTTTCTGTCATACTGCTAGATTATTCAATGGTGTGCTTTACTTGTTTGGAGCGGTTAAATGCCTAGGCATAATCATACAAGGTTTCTCGAAATGAACTTTAAATAATTGCTACTTCAATCCGTGTAACTAATTTGTTGCTTTAACAATTCATTACCAAGAGTTCAATTTTAAATTAAATTTTGTTGCAGCGAAAAAAAAGTCACTAGTATGACACAATAAACATTATATTATAGGGATAAATTAAACGTCGCAATTCCCATAGGAAAAATGTCATTCACAAAAACAATGAAAAATGATTAATAAGCTTATCTGGCAAGAATGCAGTGCGCTAGTAATAACTGAAATAATTGCTGAGCATTCATCAGATAAGTTACGGCAGTCATCATCAACGTTTTTTACCAAAATATTTTCAATGTTGCTTGAACAAGCTTCAAACATATCACAGCTTGATAACAATCGGCGGCCATACTACATAAAAAGAAAAAACGATTACTAGTAATATGAATCTCTTAATTTAATAAATTTATTGTCACTATTATAACACGAATTAAAAGTCTATGCGTGAATTTTGTGTTTATATTAAACTGATTTCAACTTTTACATTTCTCTTCAAGCTCTTTGAAATATCATCTATAGTGTCACCGATATAAACGAATCACAAAACAATATCTCGCTGCACTAAATAATTACAACTGTTTTGAAACTTTCCATGGTACATCAGTCTAACTTAAATTTAATGAAACAAGCAAAAGCCCTTAAGAAAACCATTCTATTTCAATTACTACAACAACCTCTATTTCCTCACCAGAAGCGTCCTGTCAGGTAATTTTTCCATCTTACTATCATTTGGATAGATTGTGGAACGTTGCTCAAATAACTGCAATAAATTTGCAAATCCAGCAGCTAGCATTCTTGCTATACGTAATGCATCTAGCCACAGAATTTGCAGTGTCTCTCTCATAGCAACATGTCCTTCAGAATGAAACACCTTAAAAAATGATTAAACAGGTAATTCTACAAAAATAAAAACTGAAAATTGGCATTAAATTGATGCACAACAAACATTTTCACACGTGAATAAACAAATTTCCAGTTAATAATTCCAATTTTCAACAGAATGTTATCCATTTTGCTTGAATTAATGTCTGATCTATATTTCAGGATAATAATCACTTTGTTTTATTTAGTATTCCAAAAAATGATATTATCTTATTGCAAAATTCAGGAAAAGTTTAAACATGAATTATTTTTAGAAATGGATTTTTTGAACAAATAAAATATAAAATACCAGATTTTGATTAACTGTAACAGCGGCTTCCACCATTGATGCATTCTCAGCAGCTAATTGGATTTCAGATTGTTTTTCCGCATTAAAGTCCCTGAAAAGAAAAAAAAAAAAAAGATAATGAATATCATAAGTGAAATTTCACGCCATTCATAATTAATAATTAATGGCATACGACATGAGCAATAAATCATCAATACAAACAGTTCTTCAAAAATAACCAGACAAATAATACTTTCTAAATGATACAGAGATAAATACAGAATCGTTTTCATCAACCAGTTTTATTCTTTTGGACGATAATTCCCGAATAGGTATTCGAATTTTCCAGAAAACACTAAATAAAATGCATGGCCCGAAATAAATTTAAAAGAAAATTAAGTTATACTTACAGTGATTGGTCAGTTACCACATTCGTTCTTATCTTTTTAAGTTCTTCTTTCAACTTTTCATTCTCGATTTCCAGATTTCTATATTGTTTGTTAAGGGTAGATGTTGCTTCTGTATATTCATTTTCCAATTCGGAGATCTGAAATATCCAAAATAAAAAAATACGAAAGAAAAAGGAAATAGATAGAATACTTGGATCATTATTCAAGACTAAGAATTTCTGTGCATCAAGAAAGTAATAATTGAAGGAATTTCTATTTGCTTTAGATATCCATTTAGTTACTCAGTTCCAACTACATTTTCCTTTTCCTTGACTGCAAATATCACTCTGACAAACTACATAATTTAAGAACGAGGATTAATATTTGTGAATTGCAATTATACTGTAAGAACTGTAACTAGTTACATTGAAAGCAATACCTTCTTATGTAATGTTTCATTTTCTGCCACTTTCTTTTGCAATTCCATTTGCAAAACTTCATTGTCCAATTCAACTGATCGTTCTGCACGTGAATTCTTTTGAAAGAGCAGTCCTCGTTTCTGGAGCAAGAAAAAATTCAGAAATTGAACAAAAAACTCTACATAACGATTTTTTTTGATGTTTTAAAGAAAAATTCAAACGGAACATCCAACCTTAACGGATGCTTGTTTAATATCGTCAATTTCATTTTGTAATGATTCAACTCGCTTCACCAGCTGGCTATTCCGAAATTCAAACCCTTCTTTTTCACTTTCAAGTTTTCGCAATGCTGATTCGCTATTATGCAAATTAATCTGAAAATTCCAAAAAGTCTAGAAAAAAAAACTAACATTCCGAAAAAAGTTCAGAGTTACAGATTTCCAGTTTACAAACTGCTAAGATATAAATAGCAATCTAAGCAAAACATAAATGTTGCAAAAAAAAAAAAAAAAAAAAAAAAAAAAAAAAAAAAAAAAAAAAAAAGAGAATGATGCATAGTTAAATGGAGATAACACGTTATATTTTTATTATTGTATGATCTGCCTATACAACAAACGCACGCACATAGTCTTTGCCCTCCCAATAACTCAGGACTACTTATTACAACATTTTCCAAAAAAACTTTTTTTTGCTCGAATTTCTTCAGCATGAAAAAAAAAAAAATTAACATTATGCAGATGCTTTTAACTGAAATTAGATAGTCCTTAGAGATAAAAACTGGAAAACATCTCTGGAGACAGAAATTGAATGAGTGCTACCAAAGAAAGAAAAAAGAACGAGCAAATCATTCATTTTATTCGATGCGAGCTATTTCGATGTTTTCTCTAATTCTTCATGAACTTAGATCGCAAGCAACTGACCGATAATTTCTCATTTTTTGCTTGTTCCGCAATAACCGCATTCTTCAATGTGGATATCTGAACTTTTAACTGAAAAAATTAAAATAAATTAAAATTTCTAATTTTATCAACATTCCTTGCTGGTTAGCAATTAGTCGTAAAAGTAATTGCAAATGTTTTACTACAAAAAAAGCAGCCAAGAATTCAACAATACAAACAATATTGCACAGCTTGATTTAATATCAATCTCTTCTATTATTATATTTTTTTAAAACCTGTCAAGTCTACACTAATTTACAACAACAAATTTCCATCGTACTATAAACTAAATTTGCCGAAGATTCCTTTTGAGAATTCAAAATTTCCAATTCTGCATTAAACATTTAAACATTAAACACTAGCAAGTAAGTGCGCCATCTTCCACCATAAGAAAATCCTTCTCTAATAACATCCTTTGTGAAATTTTCACATTATTTTCCAATAAAAAAAACAAAAAAAAAAGCTAACGAAACCTTTGCATATTCAGCAGCGACCCGTTGATATTTGGTATTGATGTCAGCATTTGAAGAGATTGTTGACATCTACAGCCCCACATCAATTTTCCTCACCGCAACTGATTTCCAACCAGCTATACGGAAAATTCAAGCACAAGCGCATGCAACAGATACGTAAAACAATGTATTATAACATCAGTATTTGAATAAAAACTGAAACTCCAGTTTTAATTTCAAATAATTCCTCTATTTAGTTTCTTTCAGTTAAAAGCAAAAAAAACTTGTTTTGCATTAGCTGATATAATACCACCACTTCCTACAATACTCTGTACCCTGCTCAAAAAATTTCGAAAACATTTTACCACTAGCTACCCAAGAATCAAAAATTTTTTTATTATAGAAAGATTATGGTCGATATTTCTTTCTGGAAACCTGCTACGAAATTTAGTAGCTCATCTATAATGATGAGTTCTTTTTCCTCAACCAAAGGTTCAATCTTTCCCGCTTATCTTATATCAGTCAAAAGAATAACCGCAAAAATTATCTAAAATGTCAAAAGAATGGAAAAAAAATGGAACTGATTGAAATGTCAATATGCCTATAAACATTATGAATAGGCCTGTGAAAATTACATGGACCAATAATTATATAAAAAAGAAAAAAAAGGCAGATATTTATTTCCCTTTACAGAAATGTAAACAAAAGAATGGCAACGATTATAGCATTTGCAAATTAAAACAGAAATGAAAAAGTAAAGAATATAGAATAAATGATATAAGATAGTTGTTACACAATTAAGAGAATACTTATTTAAATTCGGCAATATTTTGCGATAAAAAGCACTCCAGATCTTCGATATTCTTGTTAGTTTTATTTAAGGAGCAGAAACTATTCCTGGTAATAATTTATCACAGATCGGAATTTCTTCATGGCAACAAGTTCATTCATTTGTTCCCGGTACCAATAACCAAATATTAATGCAAAATACTTGATTATTGATAACAATGAAAGGTTTCGCATGTATTTTATGAAGCATGCAATCATAAATTCATCAACTGTTCTTAAATTACCGGACGATGAAGATGCATAAAAAAAGTAAGACAGAAGAGGAGAGACAGAGAGAGAATCAAAATAAAAAAGAACCGATGAACATCAAATAATTTGATAAGAAACCGCACAATGCCAATTAAAAAAATATTTTGTAATTAATTACAGAAGAATGTTAAAAATGTTACTGGTAAATCATAATCACGAATTTGTGCCTTATCGATGTAAAAATCTACAAAGCACCACTACCTAAATTTGAAGAAAAAAAAAATTTTATCATTCATTATGTGACAGATAAATCAAATAAAAATTTCGTTCAAGAAAAGCGTAATTTTTCATAATTGACTTTGAAATTTTTTATAAATAATAATTTTGCCTCTCAAATTAATAGTTTAAAAGTATATTTTACTCGCGAGACGAAGATAGATCTAATGATGTTTTAGTACTATACGAGAAAAATGTAATTATGTGTAAAGGAATGCATAAAAAAAAGTAAAATTCACAATGCCAACAAAAAAAATATGCAACAAGCAATTAGTATTATTTAGATGTGGAATGTCAAGCAATAATGAATGTTAACAAACAAATTTTAGTTAATTCATTGAACTTCCTGTTTCTTTTCACTAAATAAAATAAAATAAGACTCAATAATGGAAGGAACAGATATTTTTCAAAAAGTATATGACATAATTACATCTATAATATTGCTTATGTATCTGTACTTCCAAGAATCTTCGAGTCAACAAATCTTGCTTAATTTATCAGAACATATTTTAGTTTTTCATTATAGGCATCTCCACTGACGGTGTCGACTGCATTTTATGTTTATTTTTATTTTATTTATCTGCATTTTATACATTTTCACATATCTTACCTTCAAACAGACTCATCTTGCACAAGCTATCAATAGCTCATTCAACAACTAAAAATGAAAGTTTTGTTGGAAATGAATAAAAACGAATAAAATATGACTGATATATAAAAGCACAGATTTGAACAAAAATATAAAATATGCAATGAATTATTGAAATGAAAAAACATTTCCGGAAAGAAAAATTTTTGAGTTGAATGGAAATTAAATTTCAAAGTTGCATATGGAAGGAACACCGCATTGTGATAAAATAGTACCATTCATCATACACTACATGTGCTATCCATCGCTGTTCCAATGTGATCAGCGCAAAAACTGGAACAAATCCAGTTACCATTTGGTGGAGATGATAAACCAACACAAAATGTATGATAACCGCGGTCACAACGATCGCAAAACATCATCGCATCCTGCAAAGACTCATTTAATCAATGTATACATATACATACACACACATGCACATATGCACACACACACACACACACACACACACACACACACACACACACACAC
>KZ269978.1:928071-1021244 GCA_002249935.1 Onchocerca flexuosa | reverse complement strand
TTTACAAACTGCTAAGATATAAATAGCAATCTAAAAAAAACATAAATGTTGAAAAAAAAAAAAAAAAAAAAAAAAAAAAAAAGAAAAGAAAAAAAAAAAGAGAATGATGCATAGTTAAATGGAGATAACACGTTATATTTTTATTATTGTATGATCTGCCTATACAACAAACGCACGCACATAGTCTTTGCCCTCCCAATAACTCAGGACTACTTATTACAACATTTTCCAAAAAAACTTTTTTTTGCTCGAATTTCTTCAGCATGAAAAAAAAAAAAATTAACATTATGCAGATGCTTTTAACTGAAATTAGATAGTCCTTAGAGATAAAAACTGGAAAACATCTCTGGAGACAGAAATTGAATGAGTGCTACCAAAGAAAGAAAAAAGAACGAGCAAATCATTCATTTTATTCGATGCGAGCTATTTCGATGTTTTCTCTAATTCTTCATGAACTTAGATCGCAAGCAACTGACCGATAATTTCTCATTTTTTGCTTGTTCCGCAATAACCGCATTCTTCAATGTGGATATCTGAACTTTTAACTGAAAAAATTAAAATAAATTAAAATTTCTAATTTTATCAACATTCCTTGCTGGTTAGCAATTAGTCGTAAAAGTAATTGCAAATGTTTTACTACAAAAAAAGCAGCCAAGAATTCAACAATACAAACAATATTGCACAGCTTGATTTAATATCAATCTCTTCTATTATTATATTTTTTTAAAACCTGTCAAGTCTACACTAATTTACAACAACAAATTTCCATCGTACTATAAACTAAATTTGCCGAAGATTCCTTTTGAGAATTCAAAATTTCCAATTCTGCATTAAACATTTAAACATTAAACACTAGCAAGTAAGTGCGCCATCTTCCACCATAAGAAAATCCTTCTCTAATAACATCCTTTGTGAAATTTTCACATTATTTTCCAATAAAAAAAACAAAAAAAAAAGCTAACGAAACCTTTGCATATTCAGCAGCGACCCGTTGATATTTGGTATTGATGTCAGCATTTGAAGAGATTGTTGACATCTACAGCCCCACATCAATTTTCCTCACCGCAACTGATTTCCAACCAGCTATACGGAAAATTCAAGCACAAGCGCATGCAACAGATACGTAAAACAATGTATTATAACATCAGTATTTGAATAAAAACTGAAACTCCAGTTTTAATTTCAAATAATTCCTCTATTTAGTTTCTTTCAGTTAAAAGCAAAAAAAACTTGTTTTGCATTAGCTGATATAATACCACCACTTCCTACAATACTCTGTACCCTGCTCAAAAAATTTCGAAAACATTTTACCACTAGCTACCCAAGAATCAAAAATTTTTTTATTATAGAAAGATTATGGTCGATATTTCTTTCTGGAAACCTGCTACGAAATTTAGTAGCTCATCTATAATGATGAGTTCTTTTTCCTCAACCAAAGGTTCAATCTTTCCCGCTTATCTTATATCAGTCAAAAGAATAACCGCAAAAATTATCTAAAATGTCAAAAGAATGGAAAAAAAATGGAACTGATTGAAATGTCAATATGCCTATAAACATTATGAATAGGCCTGTGAAAATTACATGGACCAATAATTATATAAAAAAGAAAAAAAAGGCAGATATTTATTTCCCTTTACAGAAATGTAAACAAAAGAATGGCAACGATTATAGCATTTGCAAATTAAAACAGAAATGAAAAAGTAAAGAATATAGAATAAATGATATAAGATAGTTGTTACACAATTAAGAGAATACTTATTTAAATTCGGCAATATTTTGCGATAAAAAGCACTCCAGATCTTCGATATTCTTGTTAGTTTTATTTAAGGAGCAGAAACTATTCCTGGTAATAATTTATCACAGATCGGAATTTCTTCATGGCAACAAGTTCATTCATTTGTTCCCGGTACCAATAACCAAATATTAATGCAAAATACTTGATTATTGATAACAATGAAAGGTTTCGCATGTATTTTATGAAGCATGCAATCATAAATTCATCAACTGTTCTTAAATTACCGGACGATGAAGATGCATAAAAAAAGTAAGACAGAAGAGGAGAGACAGAGAGAGAATCAAAATAAAAAAGAACCGATGAACATCAAATAATTTGATAAGAAACCGCACAATGCCAATTAAAAAAATATTTTGTAATTAATTACAGAAGAATGTTAAAAATGTTACTGGTAAATCATAATCACGAATTTGTGCCTTATCGATGTAAAAATCTACAAAGCACCACTACCTAAATTTGAAGAAAAAAAAAATTTTATCATTCATTATGTGACAGATAAATCAAATAAAAATTTCGTTCAAGAAAAGCGTAATTTTTCATAATTGACTTTGAAATTTTTTATAAATAATAATTTTGCCTCTCAAATTAATAGTTTAAAAGTATATTTTACTCGCGAGACGAAGATAGATCTAATGATGTTTTAGTACTATACGAGAAAAATGTAATTATGTGTAAAGGAATGCATAAAAAAAAGTAAAATTCACAATGCCAACAAAAAAAATATGCAACAAGCAATTAGTATTATTTAGATGTGGAATGTCAAGCAATAATGAATGTTAACAAACAAATTTTAGTTAATTCATTGAACTTCCTGTTTCTTTTCACTAAATAAAATAAAATAAGACTCAATAATGGAAGGAACAGATATTTTTCAAAAAGTATATGACATAATTACATCTATAATATTGCTTATGTATCTGTACTTCCAAGAATCTTCGAGTCAACAAATCTTGCTTAATTTATCAGAACATATTTTAGTTTTTCATTATAGGCATCTCCACTGACGGTGTCGACTGCATTTTATGTTTATTTTTATTTTATTTATCTGCATTTTATACATTTTCACATATCTTACCTTCAAACAGACTCATCTTGCACAAGCTATCAATAGCTCATTCAACAACTAAAAATGAAAGTTTTGTTGGAAATGAATAAAAACGAATAAAATATGACTGATATATAAAAGCACAGATTTGAACAAAAATATAAAATATGCAATGAATTATTGAAATGAAAAAACATTTCCGGAAAGAAAAATTTTTGAGTTGAATGGAAATTAAATTTCAAAGTTGCATATGGAAGGAACACCGCATTGTGATAAAATAGTACCATTCATCATACACTACATGTGCTATCCATCGCTGTTCCAATGTGATCAGCGCAAAAACTGGAACAAATCCAGTTACCATTTGGTGGAGATGATAAACCAACACAAAATGTATGATAACCGCGGTCACAACGATCGCAAAACATCATCGCATCCTGCAAAGACTCATTTAATCAATGTATACATATACATACACACACATGCACATATGCACACACACACACACACACACACACACACACACACACACACACACACACACACACACATACATACATACATACATACACACATATACATACATACATACATACATACACACATACATACATACATACACACATACATACATACACACACACACATACATGCATACATACACACCTACATATACAAATACATACATACATACATACCTACATATACAAATACAAACATATACAAACCTATACATTTACACAGACACAAACAAATTTTAGAACGATTCCTCCAAAACGTTAATACTGTCAAGGAAAAATAAAATTACATATACTTCGAACTATTCGAAGTTCAGAAAGTTTTTTTGCATAATGAATTAACCTAGAATGATTAAATGCTCCCAACAATTTCACTGAGTACCATTCCTATAATAAGCCGCTTAATTTATATTTGGTAAATCAAGAAAGAAATAAACAGTGAATCGAATAATATAAAAAGATTCGTAAGAGATTTGAAAAAATTCTGCCAAACAATCAGAATATTTTACACTAATTCCTCTAACAATTTCCGGACTTTTTTATCCCAAAACAATTACTTTTTTCTAAATTATAGAAGAAACCTTCAATTCATAATATCTGCACCCCTATAATTTAATATTAAAATAGTTTTCCTTTTCATCATTTTTTTTTTCCTGTACCCCTTTTTTCCAGATTTCTCCAAAATTCAATAGACCTAACAACAATACTTTTCAATTAATATAGTCATATTTTACCTCATTATCCGGCTTTTCGCATACTGTACATTTTTTGCATTCAATGCAGTTCCATCTATAGTTTAGTGCAACCTTAATGACGTGTTCCGGTAAACCAGCACAATCTGGATGTACTACATTATTACAATTAGAACAGGATAACATTTGACGCTCCTCATTTTCACCGCATATTGAACATTGTTGTTGCTGTTGCTTAGTTAAATCCTATAATTAGAACAGAGATAGCACTGAAATTTTTTTTGTGATTTCATCAAACATCATATTGGATAATGATTCCATTACTTTGGTTAATATTAAACTAAATTTCCTTTACTGTAAAGTGTTAACAGCTTAAGCTTTCTCAAATATTTCTTTCTTTTCTTTTACTTTTTCATATGAATTAAAGCATAAAATAAAATTCTTTTGCAGTTAATTCCAATCCTCTGGAAAAAATAATTAAAAAATTGATTAGTTCCGACAGCAATTTAAGACAAGAAAAACTGGTGAGGAAAAACGACTAATAAGATTTGAAATCCCTGCTTTGAAGGAAAAATGAGTTCCCCTTGGACATTTTCTACCACATTCATATACGTCTTCTTTTTCCTAAATAAAAACTATGAAAATAAATTTATTCCCAACATTTAATAAATAACAGCTATATTCTTTTCTCATCTTTCCTTCCTTTCTCCTTAACTACACTAATTCTCACAACGAATATATCTTATTATTTGGTGAAATCAGTGATCTTTTCAAAGAAAGATAGCAAAACTGAAAGAATTGAAGAAATGGGAAAAACATGATGAGAAAGTAGTTGACTAATATAATCAATGTTCAACTGTATAGCTTTTCGCCTTCTCCAACATAAATAAATTAAAAAAAGTAAGTGGATAACCAGAAAAGTAAATGTGTAAATAAATCACAAATACTTTCGGAGTATCAACTCATTATATTTCAAAATGTCAAACTTTGTTCCTTGTTTTACTTTTGCTATTTCGAAAATACATGTTTCAAATCTGTTTTTTTAAAAAAAAAAAGGTGAACTAAATTTTGAAATTTATTTTAGACTACCACAAACTCATACAAAATTTACTAGATTTACACTACCACGACAAAATACACCCTTAAATCAAAATAAAAGTATTATTTACTATTCATATTTACTATGCCCTATATCCACAACTCTCTTAAAACTGAAAATGCAATTAAAATACAGTAATTCGAAGAAAAATTTACATATTAAAAAGACAAAAAAACTTCTGAAACATTGCAACAACAAAGTACCTGCCAAAAACAAATCCAGCCAGCCTTGGAGATCAAAATTATTAAAATATAAATACCATTTAAAATAAATCTTTCTTGCGACATACTATCATTTATAAGATATTAAATAAAAATTTTGCCGAGTATTAATATACTAACAAAAATTATTCATAAATGCCGTATGTGTAATAACAAATACGAATTCAAATATATAACAAACGTGGCACATAGTTAATAAAAAGAACACTTCGTAAGGAAAGACTGCTTAAAAAAGCTAAGACAAATAAATAAACACAAAATATAGAGATAAAATAAGTCCTAATAAATAAGCCAAAGTAGCTAAACATGCCACTAAAACATTAAAAATTAAGCACATTTGAGAATCCTTATCCTATTTTTCGATTAAGCTCTGAACTGCTTTTTAACGTTGTGAATTTTCTATTTTCAGCAAATATCATTAGGTCTCATGAGGATTTTGATTTACTCGTTGTGCTTCTTTTGAAAAGAAAGAAAAGATATTAGATATTACATAAATAGAACATTGCTATTAATTCGCAGGCAAATAAAAAAATATTATGAAAATGACGAAAATACAGACTTATGATTTTCCCAAGAATATTGGGGAGTTTTTTTTTTTTTGCATTCAGGAGATACACTTCCTAAATTCCGAAACTACAAAAATCAAAGTTAGATGAATTCACTGATTCCAAAAGTTATCTCCAGAAAAATAAGTCATAAAACCAAGTATAAAGCAAAATATTAAGGATGCAGTTGGAAATTAATTAAGGAATAAATTCTCATGAAACGATTCGTCACATAGATTTTTCGAAACCTCACCGAACAATCGGACCACTCAGAAAGGATCCTGAAGTTTACTTGTAATAAACAAGCACGAAATTTTACAATAAACAAAAAAAAGAAAAAAAAAACTATACAAAAGTTTACAACGCACAAGCAAAATGAAATTAGTAAATTCAAAAGAGACATTATAATACGCTTTCAATAGCGATTTTAAAAAACATCATTTAGAACGCCCAATATTTTGAATATTTCCAGCAGTGACTCCAATCTAAATCTTCAAGTGTCATCTGATGCAAATTGCCCGAATAATCAGTTAATATGAAGTTACTCCATTAAGGCGAAAACTTCAAATAAAGAACAAACTTCTACTTTACGAAAACTTAAAATTATGTTCTGAAAACAAAAATTTCCGATTACTTCAGCTGTCGATGACAAAACGAGTGGATTCCTCCGACCAATAGATCTGAAGATATCAACAAATTGATGAAAAGTTTACAGCAGATGACTGGATGAGAAATTCTGAATCATATTGAGGCAACACAAAAGCAGAAGAAGGAGAATATTCACTTTTTGAAGAAGCGAAGGGAATCGCAGATATACAAATAAGAGATGATCACAGATATCACCCTTTCATTAACCATCATCTACAGTCTCTACAAAAATTTGAAAACGGACAATGGAAGCGCATCAGCACTTGAGATTATAAAACACTAACCTGAGAATCCATTTTATCCAATTTCGTTTTGATATCATCATTATAATTAGAGGGTAATAAAACTGGAGGTGGTAGCTCTAGCTGGTTATCATGCTGCCCAGCATCATTACTGTCAGAAATTGTTGTTGCTGTTACTTCTTCCTCATGAACAATCACCGGTAGCGGTGAAACAGGTCGTTTAGGCGGCAGAAGGTAATCATAATCTAGCACCGTAGATAATGGTAATCGACGTAATTCATTTGGAGTAAATCTTAAATTTGCACTCAACGTAAGTAAAATTTAGTTCACTGAAATTCAAAAGCACTACCAAAACAACAGTAATTAACACAGTAAACAAAAATTACAGACTCATTGGATAATGACGTTGGAAAACCAAGAAAATATGTACTTTTTGTAAAAGTGCTGATACTGGCCATGAATAAGCGCAGCAGGATAGGGTCCTGGTCGCGTGTATTCTGGAGGCATTCTTTTCCATCGATTTTTTGACGATTGAATAATCTAAAAAGAAAAAAAAAAGTCTTTGCTTTTGCACATAACAATCAAACTCTCGATTCTATAAAATCCAGTGATATACCGATGTTTGCAAATCCCAAAAATAGCGTCGTTCAGTTCGTTTAATTGCGTTCATTTCAGAATTAAATTCAAAAGCGCTCCTTATAGCACTCTTCCTCAGCTCATCCATTTTCTTTGTATCCAACTTTATCTGAAATATTATATGCATAAATCTAATTCAGAATAAAAAATCGTTTCTTTATATATCTAATTAAAATAATAAATCGAACATACAGCATCCAATCGCTTTTGCTCTTCTGCCATTTGTAATTTCACTTTATCAGCTGCTGCTCTTTGGTACTCCTGAAGAAATAAAAAATTTACGATAACTGAAAAAAAAATGTCGTTGAAACAAAGAATGCATTACTAAAGATTAGTTATATTTCAAATATATTTCTTTTTTTAAAGACAAAATCTGTATTTGATTTACCGAATATATAGCTGGATAATCTGAAGCCATCAATTCGTGAACCTCAATTGCCCGTAAGGCTGTCAGGCCATGCATTTCTGAAAATATGAAATATATTCATCATAGATATCAGTTAAATTTAAACATCAATACCGAAGTTCCGTCAATAATCGAAAACAAGTTAGAGTTTCTTGCAAAGCGCTAGAACTTTTTTATTGGATTGTCGTTTATAATTCTAATAACAATCAATATATTGAATTCATATAGGGCGTTTACTTAATGTTTTTTCTTAGTCAATAAAGAAAGGAAAAAAAGATATAAATACTAAAAAAAACAGCAGAACCAAAAATTTTCTAATAAAAAAAGAAAAAATAAATGAAAAAATAAAAAAAATTCAGCACAAATGATGTTGCATTATCTAAATTAAAAACAAGAAAAACATTCAATTCAAAACTTACGATGCTCATTTATGGCTGTAGCAAGCTTATAATTAGCCAACAAATACTCTCTCTCGTTGATTTCAATGGTATGTCGACTCAACTCAGGATACTTTCTTTTGAATGATTTCACATCCAGCAATTCCGCAATTTGTTCCTAAATAACATTTAGTTTGCACTTCAGTTATGTTTAGGCCGTTCCGACAAATTTTGCATGCGGCATAACAGATCGCGGAGCAAAGACAAATTTACAATTAAAGGGAAATGTGAAATTAGAGACTTACAAGCTCGTTATTATGATAATTTAAGCATTGAGAAGTGAACAAAATAGACGCTATTTGAAAAAAAAGATAGATAAAACTACGGAAATCATTGCTACATATAATATATATAAAAAAAAAGGTTATTATTCTTGATTTTTGCCATAACATATAGATTCGATCATAAATTTTCCGTAGTGCAAAAGAAGAAAGCAAGAAATGGGATTAAAAAAAAAGTGTGAGCGATTCTAAGCGATAGAACTAGATTGCAACATGAAACTAAATACATTTATCTCAAGAAAGGTTTGAAAAATAAGTAAATGAGCCCTAACAAATTTTAATAGAATGACCGTAGTGTAAAACAATATAAACAATAAAAACCATAAGAAAAGAACTGTAGCTAAATTTTGCAAGAAATAATAGTATAGCGCAAAAATAATCGACAGAGGAAAACACAAGAAAAGCAAACAACAAATTTATATATAATTAATAATGCAGTATAAAATAGCAGAAAAGTTAATGAAAAGCACTACACCGATTCATATAACGAATATTATCATTCAAAATGATGTAAAATCGGAACTTACCTGAATAAAATAACGCTCCCCTGATTTTGGTGGCCATTCATACTCGATAATGTGGCTCGGTTCAATATGCATATGTGTTGTATCCGCTGTAATGACACGTGTTGACGAGCTCTTAACCATTCGCACTTCTTTGCCACCTATAACACATTTATCATCAAAGATGAGAACAGAATTCTCTGATATTGGCTGCGTAAAGGCTTAAGACATTAGTCATTATTAATTTAGTGAAATAATACGAAAATTTTGCTAGAATTTCTGAAATAAACACATAATGGCCATCTATAATAAAACCAGTTAGAATCGCTAAAGAAATGAGAGATATCAAAAATTTTCTCCCGAAAATTTGAAAAGTTGAAGCTAAATCTAAATTAATAAAATTTATTCATTATATATACATATATATACATATATATAGCTATAGAGAAATTAATAGCTGAAATTACCGGATTTGGATGTTCCTTCATGGGGTACCGATTCAGAATCTGGCACTGATAAGGATAATTTTGTTGATTCATCACTAATTTCATCAACAACTGTAGTTGAGGTAAGTATTGATGTTGGTGCTTCACTCAACTTTGAACTTGACGATTCATCTCCAGCTAGCACAATATCCATTACTGAAATAAATTTACGAATTATAAAATGAGTCATATTAAAAGGTGTAAAGCACGAAATGATGGAAAAATGTCAATACTATAATTTCGAATATTATACCCAAAGAATATGATATTCAATCTGCAGAGTTATTTCTAATTTTTTTCAGTAAACAAAAAAAAAAAAAAAAAAACAGTTCCATATGAAGTTTTAAGCCATTCTAAGTAAAATTATTGCATTTCAAAAATTTATAATCTAAATCAAATTTACTACAACAGAATCATAGTGTAGCAGAATACCGAACATTGCACAATGCGCTACGGAAAGACTATACAAAAGTATGCCATACAGGACACATTATTCGGTACCATGCTATACCGGAATCGACAACAATGATAATCACTATCCGGTTTCCAGCTCGGACATGTCTTCGCTCAAAATTAACGCAATGCCCATTATGCAAATTAATTTCCGGCTAGCAAACAGTTTGCTGATTTCCAAAGTCTGTAACTTTTTTGTGGTGATTTATATGGAAAAAGGAATACGATCTTGTTGAACGTGCAATTCGGAAAACTGGCTGTTGGAAAGAGCATTTGGCTTGTGCTGAATGTATGGGTGAAACAAGAGATTGGCGCGAGTGCAAAGACGAGGTAACATTACTTTATTTTTTTCATCATTATTATCAGTATAGGCTCCTATTCTTCTCACATAATTTAACATTTTTTTTAAGAGTCTACTATACATTTCTTTTTTGATTTCACTTTTACGTCAATATCGACGAATATTGATCATTGTTGCACTTTCATGTGAACTAGGCTAACTTCGAATGATCATTACATTCAAATGATAATTTGTTAAACGTCAATGATACTTATTACTATGCACGAACGGTAATATTTGGCTACAGATAGTTATTATCTGTTAATAGTTCATAATTGTTAAAATTTATTGGCAATGATTGCTCATTAAAGGCGATTAATTCGTCAGCATACATTAGCGTTAATTAGTTATCATGCGTCAAGTTCAGTTGGCTATTGCTTATTATGCGTCAGCTAGCACGTAAATACGAACTTCTGATTTCACACCAACGTCATTTGTTTATATGTTAGCTAGGAAATTTCGACTTAAAACTGAGTAATTTCTTCTTTTGCAGTTGCAGAAATTTAGAAATTGCATGCAAACTTATATGAAAGATAAAGTGCAGCCTTCTGAGAAACCGTCAAATTAAGAGATTAATAATGTTAGTATTTTAATAATTTTACTTAAAATAACTTTTAGTATAAGATGTTTCAATTATCATCTTATCTATATTGTAATCTCTTCGCATTCCTTCTAATTTAACTTTTAATTTTTCAGAATTAGAAGTTGATTATTTCGAAATAACTTTCTATTCTGTTAGAGGAAGCAATGCTTTCCGAATTGTTTGCCGAACTTATTATTGACTCGGATGACTGTCATGCTGATAACCGTTTAAATCTGAATTGTACTAACCTATATATGTACGCGCCTTTAGACCAATCACCTAGATGGTTTCTTGATGATAATTTGGTTAGTTTCAAAAATTTTTACACTGCAACTTTTTTTCATTTTTTCTTTTTCTTTTCTTATATTCAAGCTGTTTTAATTTCAGTACCATAATAAAAGTGATAACAACACTCGTGAAATTGTTCAGAATCGAGCTGCTTTCGCTTATCTGCAAGGTGATTACATCACTGCAATGGATGTATGTTATTTTATTGAACATCAGATAATGTAGGGCAAATTGGTAAAAAGGCTTCCATATCTATCCGTAGCATTTTTTTGACAATGTAAAATGATAAAATTGCTTATTCCCCCAATATAGTTCATTACTGCTTATCCTTTACTAATCTATCATATTGCATAAATCCAGAAATGTCGTCTACAAACTCGGTCTTTTTAGATATACTTTCATTTGTTGGAAAATGAAACAAAAACCGGCAGTTGTAACTCCATTTTCGCTTTAATTGATTCTATTATCCGTTGCGGCCTAAAAGTATGTTCCTCTACACGTTTTATGATTCTTGTTATCTTTTCATTATCTTTATGATGGCTACCTGTAGTAGAACTTCATTAAAAGAATCATTTTAGATTGCTCCAATACATGGTCCTCAATTGTTCTTATTGCTTCAAAAACAACATGCATTGGTATCAACATATGATGAACAGTTACAGTACTGGGCACAAAGTTTGGAAGTACATGCCTCATTGCCGTTATTTCTTTTTTTTTTTCTTTAAGATTGAAATTAACATTTGAAAATCATGCAATATCAAAGACAAAAAAAAAAAAAAGAACAAGTCGTAATACCTAACCACCATGTTTTAGGTGTGTTTAGCTACTGGCATAAGTAATAACGATTATTTGCGGAATGCAATTTTATTATGTGCGAATGTTGATTTGCCAGAATTTTGGATTTCAATTTCAAAGAATGCTCCAGTACTTCTTTTTTACTTGTTTTTATAGTTTTGTAAACTGATGAAACAATATTTGTTAATGAATGAATGGAAAGCCCACAATTCTCGTAATTAAAAATGGCAATATTTTCAGGACTTATGTGCTAATCTTCGAATCGGATCGTTATGCCGTGCTGTTTGCATTTTGGAAAAGTTATTGCCATCTAAGGGTGGATGTTTCAATTCTCATGACTTGAAATTGATGAAAATAAAACTACAAAATCTTTGTAATAAAGAAAAGGTAAACCTCCTCCTCTTTAATCCTATATTTTCACGCTTTAGAAAATTTGGATTTTTTCCGAATCTATTTGTTTTGCACATAACATTATTTTTTGAAATTCCACCATCGCGCATTTTTCTTTTTTAGTTATCTGAAGCAAAAGCAGCTGTTTGCATTGATCTTGTTGGAAGCGAAAAGGCTAAGGCCAACCGTCCTTCTCTTTGCAAAAATATCTTAAAAGACAAAAAAGCTGAAGATGTTGTGATACTTGAATTCATTCATCGTTTTTACTGGCTTTTTACTGATGTGAGCCATCAAATAGTTAGTGTTATGCTGCAATTATCATAAACTATAACCGGAATCTTTCAAAAATCATTGTTTATTTTCGACGAATTTCATAACAAGAATACACCAATTCTCTGCCACCAATGCGCACCATTATTTTTATCCAAACAGGGAGAAACCGGAAAAAAAAAATTAAACTTGAAAACCGATAAAATAGAGCGTACAATGATTATATGTACAAGGTCGAGGCAAAAATAACTGGCACAATATTAAAAAAAAAAAAAAAAAAACGAAATTATGGTAACAGTCATTGCACAACATTATCACCTATAGGTGATTGCACGAACAGTTCATCTTTTTTTCTGTGTTCCTTGTCGCGTTGTTCTTAAAAAAGAAATTATGATAGAAATGATAAACGGAAAGCTTAAGCAAAAATACAGTTCTGACAAAAAAGGAATTGTGAAAAGGCACTTTTATTTACCTTTTAATACTGACTTCCCGTGCTCTGCATTTCGTGGCATTCCTCAGTTAAGGCAACTTCTTTTTAGAAAGTTTTTTAAAAAAAAACATTTTAATGGAATGGATAAACTGTATAAACTTTGGTCAGTATATTTCTAGAAAATCCGTTTCTACGATTCAGAAGTGTTCATAGGAGGAAATTAAAAGCTCAATATTTACGAAATGCTTTAGAACAAAACCTTAGTTTCTGAATCATGCTAAGAAAAAAAAAAATCAGTCCATTACTTCTTTTTTCAAGTGTTTTACGCCAACGACGATCTAAACGAGCCTGATCCGCACGTATACTATGATATATATCCCTGAGTTCCTGCATACGTTCCTGATAACTGTTTATTAGCGCTTCCCCATTTAAATCTTCATCTGTAATAAAGCCAATAGCGTCTACATAGTTTATATGAATTTCAAATTCTACATTCTTTGGTTCTGGAATCTCAAGTTAGTTAACTTTCGGAACGAACAGTGAAGTTTTCTAATTAATCTATGACACTGATTTTAGCAATAACTATATAATAATACACTTTATTAGAAATACCAAAAGCGGGATAAAAATTTCCTTAATTATCAATTCAAATATACCAATTGGTTCCAAATTTAGTTCCTTTTCAGCATATACCATAGCTCCTTCTAATTCCACCTTTTGTTGCATACGTACTTTCAAAGCATGCCAACTATCCCTTACATTTGGCAAGCCTATAATCATTTAAATGCAATAAAGATTGAATACAAAATGCAACAATACTTTCTGAGTTTGAAAGACCCATTTCAAAGCTAGATCGATGGATACATTTCCAGGAGTAATTCCAAAGCAAAAATTTGTTGTTAACCTTAAAATACCTGTGAAAAATTAATCTTTTGTAAATTGAGTAAATATTAAGCAAGTAGATAAAACATACTTTCGTCATCACTTGATGAACATTCCTCACTTTCTTTACTCCGCTCCTCACTACTGATTTGCTTGTACCCTCCTTTTCCCACGCCTTTACGTTCAGCCAATGTATTTGATGCATTTCTACCAATTTTCTTCTTTTTTATTCCGCGTCCACGTTGTTTTAGTCCCAAAGACATCGGCGGATGCCAAGCTAAAAATTTATATGCACGTTGTTTTCCAGATTACCTTATTAAAGATTACTGACTTTCTTAACCGAATTCTTACATTACCCAAACAAATCTCAGAACTCATAATGATAAAGGACAATGCTCGTAAGATGGCATGAGTGAAAACCATGAATTCAAAAAGACTAAAGTTTCGAATATCCATGTAGTTCTATAAAGAGAAAGAATGGGAGAAACAGTAAAAAAAAAAAAAAAAAAAAGAAAAAAAGATTATTATTAGTTCACATCATTAAATGGCTCCTCGGAATGCTACAAATCGGAATATTGGAATTGTTTTAAAGTCGAATGAAGATTTATAAAGATCACTACGAATATCTATACTTTTTAGCTAATCTGGTACCTCACCTTCATCATCACATTCTTTTGATGCTACATCTTCCGTTGCAGTTTCTGATTCCAACGAAATCTCTTTGCATGATAAAGCTATTTTTTGAATCAAATCTTCAGCAGGTGCTAAAATAAAGTAAAACGGCATCCGTTTTTACATCGTTTCACACTCTCAAACTACGAGCACATTAGTTTAATGAAATTTTGAAAGCAATAGAAAACCATAAAAAAATATTA
Source organism: Onchocerca flexuosa (assembly GCA_002249935.1). Lineage (NCBI taxonomy): Eukaryota > Metazoa > Nematoda > Chromadorea > Rhabditida > Onchocercidae > Onchocerca > Onchocerca flexuosa. Next base: position 1,006,385 of record KZ269978.1, on the reverse strand, counting down.
CAGTTCTTACTATATTTACATCTGAAAAGAAGAAACATAAACTTACAAATTCGCTGCATTGTAGTAATTCTCTTTTGTTTGGAGTCAACATCCTCTTTTAAATCCACCTCATTAGTTTTCGTCAGGATCATTAATTTTACTTGCCTTTCACTTCCATCCTATAAGACAAAAATACTGATATTTAAAAAAACCAAGATTATATTACTGAGTTCAAATCTTTCGGTTAATAAAGGCCTTCAAATAGGGCTATTAGGCGTGTAATTGACTAACAGTTAAACTATTTCACCGGATACTCTGTTATATTAAATCGTCGGATTTGCAGCCACAACTATATGAATATAATGCTAGTCTCTTTTAAATACAAAATACAAATAGCATTCATTGTCGTTCGAAATAATTTTGCAAACGAGAAAACAAAATGAACCAGAATTCTCAATATGCTTCATTTATCTTGCCCAGGAATTCGAAGTCTAATAAATTCGAACTTTTCTTATATCGAAACGATAACAAAAATATAGACATTTTTGTAAATTGTTTTAAATGTTCAACGATAAAAAGACACTCAAAAACCAACCGGATGTTGTTCTTTCTCTTCCGCAACTTGTGTTATTTCCAAAACTGTTGGACAGTTGAATGACTTTTCATCATTTCCATCTGCAAAATAATGCTAATCATATAAAGTACCTTTTACTGATTATTTCAGAAGAAAGTCCGATCTATAGCAACATCTTTTCGATTTGCATAAGCAAATATAACCTGTTGTTTCATTGGATAACTGCCCATCGTTCTCAAATCTCGTCGTTTTTTCAGCATCATTCTGTTCAGTTCTAGATACTTCATCCAGTATCGATACATAATCAGCTTTGGCTTCTTCAGTTATGACGTTGTCGGCTACTACAAAATATACAACACATAGTAGCTTATAACTACTACTTTCAATAATCTTCAGAATAATTAAATTCTAAAGATTTTCATTATGAAGCATGAGGTTACGGAAATGAAATACAAGAAAACCAACTTTTCTGTACACCACTTTCAGAAACTGATCTTACAGACACGATAAATGGTGCTTTTGTTGGATGCTCCGAAAGATCTGCAGCGGATGAACGATTATCCGACACTGTTCTACGGCGCTTCGAATGTGAATTTGCTTCAGATAACATTTTCTACAATTGTTAAATTCTGATTTTTATTCAATAACGCACAGATTCTTGCCACTAAATGGCGACACAGAGAAAATGATGCACTTTAAAAATGAAAATAATGCACTTTTTATTCAATAACGCCCAGATTCTTGCCCAAAATCACATCAGAATGCTAACCTCTGCAGTAACATCACTAAGAAATACTGTACTCGATATAAGTTCGCTGACGAAAGAAGGACGTGGCGATGTTTCGGAAACTGAAGCTTCCTCCGGTAAACGTCTCAGCTAAATTATCAACATGAAAAGCATATATTTCTGATTTCTAGAACATACAATCATGAATTTTTTTCGGAAAAAATTTGTCATCCACTCTTTTCCCCTTAAACACTGTCATTCTTTACGCTCTTTTCGCTTCTTTCCTCCTTTCTTATCCACTATCGCTATACTGAGCAAAAATTTTCAGACCACTAGTTTTTAAATCAAATAATATTGATAAAGAAGAACATACGACGATTTCTGCATCCGATTCTGTCAGAAGATTGGTGCTCACTGGATGGACAGCATTCTGCTTCAATGAATCACTGGGTGTTTTCAGTACCGTTGAGTCAACTGTTGTCAACGAAACTTTCGGCTAATATTCATAAATTTACAAACATAACTTGAAGTAAAGAACTGTAATCACAAAACATTTTCAAATCACAAGACATATTAACATAAAATGTGATTTATAAAAATAGTAAACAGATATAGTTGACAATATAGAAACTTACCAACACTTTCTTAACTTTTTTCTCCGAGGATGTAGTAGAACGTAAACGAGTCTCTGGATGTGTAGTATGTTCATGGGTATGCGATAGTCGCCGAGGTCTAAAAACATTCAGAGAATAAGATTAAATGAAGCGAACAAATACAGATATGTATTTTCTGCAGCTTTCAAAAGAGACTTCAAAATTTACAAATTTCATATTAAAATCCAAAACTGAATCATAAATTAAAACATAAGAGAGAAACTTTTTGCTACATCAAATTTGATTTTAAAAAAAGCAAATTTCCCAACAAATTCCTTAATTCAATGTTATTGTACTATGAATTCTTACCCAAACTAGTGTGGCCTTTCGCTTTATACAACATTTTATGCAATTTAGAAAAGCTATATATCTTCCAAGTAAACTATTACAATATCACTTTTGGTTTCGAATCAGCAATACTCTACAAAATGTTTCCTCTATTTATTTTACAATTTCCTCAAACTTGTAGCAAAATAAGTGGCAATGTACATTTACTGACCTCATTCCACTACTACACACTTCAGTTGTCAAAAGTCTAGCTGGATCGACAGAAGAACGCCATGCCACTGCTGCTTCGAGAGTTGGGGCACTTAGTTTATTCGAAGCAATCGACAAAAACTGTTCTTCCGATAGTTTCTGGTCCTGAAAATCAGATTGGATTTAAATATAAAAATCATATTCAGTTATTTTTCATTGTAATTTTCTAACAAATGCCCCTAATCAAATTGAATATTTCATGCTTTTGTACTTGAATTTAAAATTAATACAAAGCACTTGAAATGCTAACTTTTTCATGCACTTTAATTTTGATTAACTCGACCCACTCATCATATCGGGAATTCCATCCAAGATAATGCACACAACATGTCATTTCGTGGAGGATACCTTCTAATCGATCATTTAAGCGTGCCGATGCTCTTGTCAGCGCTTCTTTTTGTTCTTTCTCATCGCAATCCATTGACTCATTGATGGCTTTGCACCTCAAAATTATTATTTGACCTTGTTATTAAAAAAAGAACAGCTTAAACAGAGGATATGCGATATTCTTCATGTCATATACTCTATCAGGTAAGTATAAACTATTTTAAATTCCTGAGATTATTTTCAGTCGTTTTCGAATGATCATTCTTCAACATGGAATGGAAAACAAACCTCGCTTCGAAATCCATCATCGAAGAGAGAACATCGCAATGTGAAATTTTGCCCAGCGTAATTACTCTTGCATCATACCACTGACCATGATGATAAGCTTTTACATTTTGTCCCATGTAAAAATTTGTCAAACTATAAAAAATATTTGTATGATTATAAACAAATGAATGAGATCCAAACTCTGCTGTAATACCTACGATGGTCAACAGAAAGGCGAGTACAGATATCCATCAGTTTGCATGTTAAAGACTGACTTTTCTTCAAAACTGCCAACAGCAAAAAGAAAAAAAAAGAAAAAAAAAGAAAAAAAAAAACAAAAAACAAAAAACAAAAAACAAAATTGATAAAGCCTACACCGTAGCAGGAGAGCAGTTAATCCATGGTACACCTTCCTTAGTTTTTTCTTTCCTGAGCACTTGGGAAATGTCTGAATCTTTTCCTATGATATTTCCATCATGTTTGCTTATAGATAATTCTTTTTGTTCAGCAGAAAGGCGAGTTCCTATAGCGGCGAATTTTCGGGCTTCTTTTAAACGCATTTGCCTCATGTGTGCTATAAAATGAGAAACATGGTATTAAAAACATTATTAAACTTGAAAATAAAAATCATTCACAAGATGCTCTTCTGAGAAACAAAAGGAAATTTCTCAAAGATTTCCGCAATTGCAAGAATTGCCATTTTATTTTTTCCTTAATTGTAATTTCTTATCGCAGTATTTTTTGTTTTGTATTCATAATTCCGGCAAAATTGCGGTCATATGCAATTCTCCAGTCTAAAGATACTAGCAAACCTTCATCATCGCTTCCACTAACTCCTTGATCAACATTTGAAGCTGTTGAAATAATACTTGGCGATTTCCGCTTGATATAACTTTCAGAAGACGACTTCTCCGGTTTGTTAATCTCAAATCCGGTATGAAAATGAGAAACAGTGAAAGAGAATATGAAAAAGACAAAAAAATATTCACAAAATGGTCCAATCAAAATAATGGATTACAAAATACCTTTGATATTTTAACTCGTTTGTCGATATTAGGAGTTTTCAAGCCAAGCTCCTGCTCATCTCTATAATGGTAATAATTGATTCGACTGAGAAAAAGCAAAATTTCCAACTGAACTAAACTGTTAACAGATGATAAAATGCCCATTATCAAAAATCCCAATCATCTTTTATCATAATTAAAGTTTTTGGAAATGAAGATTGGAAATGGTTAAATTAAGTAACCAAAATTAAATAAGTAACACATCTAGACACAACATGTTTGATGTCCTTAAGAATTAAATTAGTACGAACTTAATTGCATCTTTCTCATTATCCTTTTTCTTTGGACCTCGATGTTTAACTCTGAATGGTTCCTTCTCAGTCTTAAAAACTCCTTTTTCTTTGATACTTTCGATCGTCCCACTATCGCTTACACTTCCTTTATCCGGTTCTTCCTCATCTTTCGTCTTGGATTTTATTTTGCTGCCAGGTGATAAACAAATTAGCGGTGTTGAACTCTGCGATGACGTGGATGGTGCACTAAAAAAAGATGAAAGTTGATTAATATGCTCAACTAATGCATCGCTCTTTTTAAATCCTTTCTCAAATTAAATTGAATAATAAGTCTATTTGCTTATTCAGCTTATCACATGTTCTACAGCAAAACAGCTTGACGAAATATGGTCACTCATCGAAACAGTTGTTTTGATCACCAGTTAAAGAGTCTATCCACAAGACCCTAAGTATAGCAAATTACTGGACATATTTTGAAATTTAAGAAAAAAGAAAAAAAAAAAAAAAAAAGCATTTGAGTAAATAAGCTATAAAATGACATGCCCTTTCATTTTATCATCATCTTCACTGCCATCAGATTTCGTCACATTTCGCTCGTCCTTTTTTACTTTTTCTTTTTTCGTCCGTGGTATACCCTCATCTTTTTCTCGTTTCGTTGTTTTCCCCTTAGTTGCACTTTCTTTTTGTCCCTTTTCTTTTTTCTTCGTTGCCACTGATGCCCATTTTCTTCTTTGTAACTACAAAATTATGCTTGCCTAATAGAAATATTTGCACAATTTACAGAAAAATAATCCATTAGTGCCAACAAACTCAAACCTGTATATTATGACGGTCCAATAAACGATTTGGACGTTCACTACGACTGGAAGTTGATGGTGTGGGAGTAGACAACCAACTCGAAATACCCAAATTGCGGTAAAATGAATTAAAATGATCCAAGTATCTGGAAAAATTTCAAAGTCGAGACTAACAGAAACTAATTAATTTCACACTTTTCTTCCATAAGAAAATGATTATTCACCTCGAGTAAGCATTTTTGACAGTAACTGATGTTGCCCCTGGGCATCCCTCCAAATGCATTTTTCGTAAAATCAACTTCCACTGATTGTTTTCGGTGACACGTTTTTTGCCGCCATATCGTTGAACCACATTATACAGTCGAAACATGTCTATGTCTTTTCCACCAAGTATTGGTGCTCGGTTAATTGGAGTTCCTGCAAAAAAAAATTTTATCGAACGTGCTAAAGTTTCAACTGGTTCCAACAAAACGATTCAAATTTAATACTTTTCATTCTTTATAAATATCATCCTCAAAAATATTCGGCCCTTAAATTTACCTATATGGCCTAATTCCACAGTCCTCTTACAATCTTAATCCTAGTCTGGAAGACATACAGTAAAACTCCATATTCAAATTTTGGTTACATAAAAATGTTAACTTAGGAGTTAACTCCTGTTAACTAAGATCACTGTTATTTAGATGTACATTTATCTTCTGAAATCTCCATCCCCATACTGTAATAATAAAATAAAGACCTCTTTCTTCATGGAATTTATATAACTGGGCAGTAAACTGATCTCTTTCTTCGCCATATTCTTCATCAGTACTGCTTTCGCTCTCTGAAGAGCTACTCTCAGCGGAACTGCAAAAAAAAAAAAAAAAAAAAAAAAAAAAAAAAAAAAAAAAAAAAAAAAAAAAAAAAAATAGTACTTCAACATAAAAATTAATGGCTGCAATGAAAAATAGAAATAATCATTATTTTATTTTTAAAGCAGAAATTTAATATACGTTTTCTTCTCAATTTCGCGTTTTGCTTTTCCGGAAGCTTCCGAGCGTTTTTTATGATCAATCGAAGAAGACCTATGTTCGCGTTTCTTAGATCGTACATCGTCATCATAAATTTGTGATCTATCCCATCCTGCCGGAAAAATTTCTGGAAAATACCGAGCAATAATTTCCGCAAACCATGCGTATACAAATATTAAAAAAAAACTTCGCAAATATTAAATAAACTTTTATTAAATAAATAGATTATAAATTTATTTACCTTTTTCAATAAAAGCAATAGCTCGATCCATAGCAGCTTTAGGCGACGATTCAGCAAACTTAAGAACTGAAGTGCCTGGCGAAGACAATTTATTCACCGGACAAATAAAGCTAAAAAATAAACCAGTTTAACATTTAAAAAATGAACTAATTGCTGTTTTTACCAAGAGACAAAATTCGATATATGAATGACAGAATTTGGAGAATATTTCGAATAAAATTAAACTCAAGTCACCAAGAATTAATATAATATGCCATCTATACTAAGAGGCAAAAATATAATAGAAATTATATCAGCCAAACATCCATCATAAACTGTTCAGTCCATTCTTGGATCAGATAGCCAATCGTTCTGACCAATCATTTAAGCAAATTTTATAGTAGCATTAGCTATAGGGGTTTTTGTTTATTTTATTATGCTTTCAAAAAAAAAAAAAAAAAAAGAAATCCGTTCCAATATTTTCCTAGGAAATTAAAATAGAATTTGTTCCCAGATGATTGTTGAAATATTGCAATTCCAATATTTAAAGCATACTATTTTGAATCTTTGAAGCTTCGTAACAAAATATCGCTTTTGCCAATATTTACATTTCCCTTTGTAGCAGCCTTGAATGGTACTTCCGCAACAACAACCGCCGGTGTCCATTTACCCTTACGCATAATATCGTCATACACGGCCACAACACTTCCAACCTTATACAGCTGAAGTGAAAGTTTCCATATTACTGATATTCAACGATTTTGAAAGAAAAATCATAAAAAAGTTGATATATAAAATAATACCAATTTTTTTGAATTTATTTCCCGTGTCAAATAATCGAAATAAATTTAAAAAAGTTTATATTAATTTCTAAAATTGAAAATACTATGCCTTATCAGAGAAACCGACAAAAAGCTTACCTTCTTCGTACCATCATTATCTCTCGATCTTTTCTTAGTCATCGGCTCCACTTCTTTGTCCCGAAGTCCTTGTCGTTTCCGTTCGCTTTTTCGACTTGTGCTACTGCCAGTTATCATATCCATCTTTTTATCACTTGTATGGGATTTATCATCATCATTATCATCACTACTGCAATGCTTTTTTCGTGCATGTATTCTTCCTCTTTCCTTATCTGTATCGTCAACCTCGTCATCGCCATCATTATCATTATCATTACTATCACCACCTTCATCATCATCATTACTATTCTCATCTTTATAATAATTATCATCATCACCTAACCTAAGCTTACCACCACTGCTACTTGATTCTTTGATACGTTTCAACGCATTCGTAGCAACTGTCGCTGCATAACGCTTTTTACGTGTTCGTGCAATAGATTTGGTGAGAATTTTATCGGCAATCATGCGTGAAACTGACGGTTTCGATAAACGAGTGAAGCGATGCATCTTCGAATCGCCCGAACCATTGCCATCATCATTATCATCATCTTCATCTTCATTATCGCCATTTTTTAAATCATGATCACTATCACTCTGTCTAATGAATGATGTAATCTCCCTACGCGCACTTCGTAAACGTTTTGGAACTGATTTTGACGCTAGTTGACGTGTACGGAGTGCACGACCTGACTTTGCAGGAATAGTGACAACTTCATTGATGCTATTACTGGTAGCAGATAGAGTGGTGCTAGAAGTAGTACTTTCAAGTGTTGAACCATCTTCACTGGACGTTGCATCATCACCACGCTCCCCGTCACCTTCCTTATCACCGACACTTGTAGATGTTGATTGCTGTCGTTGCCGTTTTGAATGTTCCAAATTTCTCCTATGCATAAAATTTATTTACATAATACTCAAGGTGCAGTGGCATGCTGGATGCGCGCAGTGCATGTTGACTACATAAGATGCAAATCAGTTTTTATGGTGCATATCACTGTTAACACACTTTTAATCTTTCAAAATTAAACATTAATGTGTTCTTTTTATTCAGGAAAGAAAATAAAAACAAAAAACCTCTTTGTATGCAATGGATACTAAATGGAACATTTCCAATAATTAAAAGATATGATGAGCCGTTCCGGAAGTTCGATGAACAAGTTGCATCACTAATGAAAAGCATATGATGTCACGAAGAATACCTGGAGCTTGCGAAGCAATATGTCATTTAGATGTCTTAAACATCTCGGAAAAAAAAAAAAATTTTTGGAATAGCAAAGGCACTTAAGCTGATCATCGAACCTAAGATGTTCTGAAGAAAAACTTGTTATGATCACGTCGATGATTCCCATAAATCATTCTGCGCATATGCCTCGTTCTCTCTTTGTTCTACTTCTTCCTACATACACTCTTACTCCAAATGAATGAAAGAAAACAGATGTTTACTTCCGGTACTTTCAAGTGAAAAATGACGTAACAGATGTTCCGAAAGGTTGCGGTACTGACAGTGATCTAGTAACAAAGTTCACTCGGTGCAAAATAAGAATACATTTTGCATCCGATGAAGAGAGAAAAAAAAGAATGCAGTCTTACAAAAGTAGGAGAAAAAGAGCAAAATTAGTTTTTGCAGAAAATATACAAAGTTGAAATTTTATTGATCGAACGAAACAATGATGTGGAAGAGAAAGGGATGGGAGAAATGGATGAATGATGTCCTTCAACTGTCCTAAAGTATATGGAAAGGGAGAAAGAGAACCAGAGAAAGAAAATGAACGAATGGGTGACGGATATTTTCTAAACGGAACCCAATTTCTTTCAGCATTACCATCTCTAAAATTTGCTGTTGATATTTTTTAATTATGTGATTAGATAAGGCGAAAATAAATTTCCCATTTTTGTTCTATTCCTTGATTAAAGGTAAAATAAAAGAAGCAAGAAATGCCGAAATATTAAGAAAAGAAAGACTGAGACATAGCTAACATAAGAGAACTTTGCGGAAATGTCGCTGAAATAGGGATAGACATAGAGAGAAAATCCTTCTTACTGCGGACAATTACGATATATGTTAGCGGAGAAGAAAAGCTAACACCGACTGTTATCATTATAGAAGAATAATAAGAAATTTACTGAACACCTTAGAATAGAAATCAGGCACTACGAAAAAGTATGATGATCGGCAGCGTACGTCCTTAACAGCATTCAATATCAACATGATTTATAAAGGACAATCTTCTCAGTCTTTCTACTTAATTTTTATCTTCTTTAGCGCAAATCATTTGGAGCATAACATTCTTAATCTTGAACCGATAACTATGCCGCACATTCCAATCATTTCAAAGAAATCATTTGGTATCTGCCGCACCTACATTTTGAAAGGAATTTTCAATATGTAATAAATGTACCAAGATGACAACTGCTACATAATGCGAAAAGATTTAGAGAGCTAAGCTCATTTCAGATATCAAGCCATTTTTTTTTTTTTGTTTTTATAACAAATTGATGAGAAATCTGGCGACATAGCTCTACATAAGTGCCTCTAAGTCAATTAAAAATCTCATATTATATTTAAATGGAAGAATTCGAAAAATTTTTACAAACTACTCAGAATACAAGAACAATTTCAACTGATCAGAATGATGCATAGAATTAGAATGTAAAGTCGGTTCATGCAGTGTTAACTTATTTTTTACCGATAAATTACTTCGCAATATATTTGAAAGTGATAGGAAAAACCTTTTTTGTTTTCCTCTTCGATCATCAAGAACTACTGGACTACTGAATGATTCTGGTTTGTATAGCGGCATTGCATCCAAATTGACATCTTCATTAAAATGTTTCGCACCTTTGATGCATACCTGTGTACGTCGCAACTGCCTCTCGTCACCATCATTAAAGACTAAAAATTCTATCGTCAGTAAATACTAATGGCATCCTTTTTGTTAAATTCAAAACCTTATAATTGTCCACAACACCACTAATTCTGCTTTAATAAAAATGAATTATCGCAGTTTCAATGTCTATAATTCATTCAATAAACCATAGGAAATGTAACTGGATCAACAACATGAATAATGACAAAAATATTCACCAACAACGTATATGCTATTATCTTTAATATTCTGTATAATGCCTTTATAAGTGGCTTTTCCTTGTACAATTTCAACCTGTTGGTTGACTTCCAAAGAACCCTTTATTTCGGTATGATCGGCGAATATTGTACCGTAAGGCGGCGTTTTCAGCAAGATCTATAAATTATAAAAAATAAGTACACTTGTATTTTTGTTTTATAATAAGATACGCTTGTATTTTGTTCTAAAAGAAATAAGAAAAATAAAACATAAGCTTGTGTTTCTGTTTTAAAAATAATAAGCTAAAATTATGATCAAATGACGTTCCTCTTTATTATGAGAAGATTCACTGGAGATGTATCTCAGAAGAGTAATAATTCATCTAGGGAGAACTGAATCATATACTTCTATGCATAAACATATATATATATATATATATATATATATTTTCTGGAATGAAAAATATCTAGATCTTTTACTTATAAATATAAAAATGAAGAAAACTAGAAAAATGTGAGGAGGCCTTAACTTTAATATTAAAACTTTATATAAAACATATAGTATCATTAACTTACTTTACATTTCACAGATTTCGTCATACGCTTTACCTTAGCTTCACAGAACGCTCCCTTAAATTTCGCACTAACTTCAGTGCCAACACTTAAAAACGGAGGATCATCCGACTGAAAATATAAATTTTATCACCAAACACTTTATAAACAAAACTATCTATTTATTCATGAAAATTTTTCTAGTCTTGACGGCAATTCCAAATTTGATATGATAAACCGATTTAAAGGCGTCAATTTTGAAGATTCCAAGATGACTATTATACATATATACGCAAGAATGTACATTTGCTCCGATAAACCATACTATTCAAGTTTAATTGTTTAATTCAAAGATGAACATCTTAAATAACGAAGTTTTGTTTATAAAATAGATTTGTACAGGACAGTAATTCAGTAATTTTAAAAAGCTAAATAAACAAATCACCTGCATTACTATCTATTCTATAAGAAAACTCGATAATTCGTTAAAAGCATGCGTAGCAAATAAAAATGCCGATGTTCTGGGATCAAAATAATTCGTAAACCGAAAAATCACTGAAATGAAGAAAGATTAAAACCTGAAGTAACTTACTAAAAGCATGCTTAACAGCACTGAAATCTCGATAATCTGGAAGATGAGAATGATGAAGAAAAAAAGAAAGATAAATAAGATAACAAAAGAAAAAAAAAAACAAAAAAAAACAAAATAAGGATGGATGTTCCTGTAGAAAGCGATGATATGCATAAGTGAAGTATGACTTAAGTGAAGTATACATCTAAGCAACCAAATAAGAAGACTCAAAATAAAAAAGTATGTTGCAAGCAGGTATATAATTAATTAAATATGGCAATAAAAATAAAGTATAATCGATCAGGTAACTATGCAAATGAAGGGCAAACATAAAAATAGGTAATTAATTGTGCAATTAACTAGAACAAGTGGTAACATAATCCAATAGAAGAAAACGAAATTGCCTGCTACTTGCCGCATCATTTCAACGACAGTTACAGCAATTTGTAACCAATATATTCAAATCCGCCCTCCTGAATTTTGCCTCATACTTACCATTTCAAGGCCGTTGCATGCAATGATAGTGCAATACGTCGGTCTCGTGTGTGCTGAAATATTTTGTTGATTCAATTGACAAGATGGGGAAAATGTTTCAATTGTGTAATTTTGGGGTGTCGTTATAAAGAATGATATTGCGATGTAAAGATTTAGTCAGCCTGCAATTCTATAACTTTATTTGATTAACTAATTTTTTCAGTTCCTGGCAAAAAAGATCTCATTCCAGATGAAAGCTATATCACGTTTGCATTTTATAGACTGGTTGAAACCTCTGCAGTTTGTCATTTCTGCACATCCAGCTATAGGCAAGCGTACATTTGCCGTAATATGCATCGATCATCAATCGACATTACATACTGATATACGACATGTATGTGCACATCTGAATGCATTCAGTGAGGCCAGATCATTATATTCATCAGAAACATCAGATAACTGGAACGAGTACTGCATTTCTGACATTTCCTTTTGTTGTTATATAAGTTGTCAGCTAATTTAGTAGAATCGTTTGCCTGCTACTTACTTAGGAATTTGCGTTGTTTGACGTTGAACTATTATGGATTTCACATATCTGTTGATTAACTGATCGCTGGATGACGCATGAACTATTCATATTCACCGGCTAACAAGGCTAATTTTATCTTGTTATCCGAAACTTCTAGGATATTATGTCTTCCTGTTTTCTATTCCCTTTATATTTTGATATCATTAATTGTTAGTTGTTTTGATGTAGTGTGCTCAAGCATTAAGATTCAGCTAGCTGTTATGAGTATATTGTAGATGGAAGATTAAATTTCGTTCTTTAGGCAAAAGAAGAAAAGATATCAAGATTTAAAAAAAAAAAATCTTATTGTATGGCGTAGGCTACTAGACTAGACTTAAGAAGATGTTTATGGAGAAAGGAACTTTAAAAAAATGCGTAACATTGGTTGAGAACTATGAAACAGGTATCGAAACTTATGCTATCATGAACTAATTTGATCGGATTGTCCAGATTATGAATTTAAGATAACAATTATAAAGTGATACTTTATTTTAATTTTACGGGAAATTATTTAAACTCAAAATTATCAAATTTCTTATTTTCTTTGTTTTTTCCAGCGTTCCGGTTGTGAAAGTTTCTGTCCATAACCCAGATGTTTCAAATAATCCGATCGTAGCAATTTATTGGGATCATAGCAATAAATATAATCGATTCAAGGTGCTCTTTTCATTTTTTACCGATTTAAATAATTTTGGATGTTTCCAAAGTGTAATTATTTTGAAAGTCGTATGAATATTGAGAGAAGAAAGACTCGAAACTGTTTTTTTTTCTTTTTTTTTTTTTTTTTTTTTTTTTTTATATTGCGCAAGCAAGAAAAAACAAATTATCGCATTTGAATAACATTTCTTTTTAGGAGCATCCAGAAAGGTCGCAAACGAAGGCTGAAATTGAAGCCGTATCTTTAGCGCTCAAACAAGTATGCTATTCTCTGATATATCAATTTTTTATTCCAATAAATTTTATCATTACTTTATTCTGTTTTTGTATGATTACTGCTAGAAAGGATAAGAATAAGATTGAAGTCATAATACTGTTTATATATCGTTGTTTGATTTTAAAATTGTAACATTGTAGGCAGTGTTCCAAATGAATTTACCTCGTGTTCGTATTATTACAAATTCGAAATTTGTTTGGAAACATTTCGGTAAAACGTCATTATGGTGGAGCTTGGATGAATTTCTACTACAAAACTCAACGATGTTTCGTTTCTGCTCCGCAGAAGCCGGAGATCTGTACCGGTTACTGCACATGATCGATGTATGAACACATCAGTTTAGCATTGTATTTTTGCTCATAATTCAAATCTTCAATGTATTTTTTTAATAAGGATTGAATTTCTTAGTGTATCTTGTCGACAGATTAATCCCTGATCATCTTTTTATTTATTGGACCGGTTCAAATCATATTAAAGTAAACATATTTTATGAATCAATTAAGTAAACATATTTCATGAATCAACTATCATTTCAAAGAAACTTTTAAAGGAAATTATTGATACAAGCTTTTCAGGCCACGATTGAATACAGTTCTTCAACTGATGAGGCAGCTAAAAGATTTTGCAAAAATTTAATAAGCAAGAAATTAAGCGAGCGGAAATCGAATATTATTCCGGAAAATAGAACTACTTCACAAGCCTCTGTAATCAAAACGATTTCAACAAAAGAAAAGGAAAAAAATGCGGGTAGAAAATCAATTTTTTTTATTATATAAAAATTAAAAATTTATAGCAGCTGAAATTTGTTATCGTTATTATCGGTGACAGTTTGAGTGATATGTAAATGGTCATAATTTTTGCTGAATTTTTTGATCTTGTGTTATAAATCTTTTCCAAAATATTTAAGTGAGTAAAGTTTGCAATTGTTCATCATTTTCTTTATTTCAGATGAATGACCAAATAATCATAGCATTTTCGGTTAAAATCATGTTACATTTTGTTGCGTCATTGCTCAAAAATCTTCATTCATACAATTTCAGATATATTTGTACAAGAAACATCATCTGAAGCGAGTTCGAGAAATTAGTAAGTACAAAAATTGTTTAATAAATTGATTGATCTACATTAGAAATATACTCATGTTGGACCTTGAAACAATTAAAACAATTTAGGTTTGTTTAATGAATTGATTTTTTCTTTAAACTCTTTCTTTATAGTGTTTCCAAAAACCTGTTGAATGACAATGTTCCTATTGTCTACACTTGTGGCGTTTTACACATCGAAGGAAATGAAAAAAAATATATGAAAGCAGGTTATGGTGTTTACTGGCCACATGCACAAGAGTTGGGTATCGGAAAACGATACAATTTTTTTCCGATAACTTTGGTTCGATGTCAGTTACAAGCTATAATTGACGCTCTTCAGCAGGTGATTTGTGGAATTTAAACCTATGTTATTGTTTTTATTTGAAGCAAGTGCAAACTACTTGAAGGTATTTTGTGTGAAGGCACTTATGATTTTACTTTTAGGATTATTTGCTGCATAACGTTATAATCTTATCGTAAAGAAAGATTTTTAGGCCGTGCAACAAAATTATCATAGTATTGTTCTTCGTACTGACTGTGTCTCTTTTTTGGTTCACCATTCACGTCAATGGTTGAAAACCAATGGTTCTTATGTGAGATATCACGATCAGTATCTGAGAATCATGGATTTATGTAAAGACATTAAAGTATGACTTTTATCATTTTTAAATATATTAACTTGAAAAAATTTAAAACTGTATGATGGAGGATATTTTTTCACTAACGGCACTATTGCTTTGTTTGATACACCAGTAATTTTCACATTTTCCCATATATTTCATTTTTACTTAAAATTTTAGGTAAGATTTCAACCTTTCAAAGCAAATGATCGAGTTGCTTCAAGTCAAGCGGAAGCATTGGCTGAAAATGGTGTTTGTTTACCGGTACCATCCAGAAGATCTCAAAAAAACATGTGCAGTAACAAAACTTCATCTGCCACAGATGTCAAGTGTTCATTGTAGCAATTATATATTTGTAATTGATTACTATGCAGTCATTATTTTTGTAAATTGTTTGGTAATTACTAAAGTTCTGTTCATTTGATTTATCAGATTTAGTGCTTCGAATGTAGCACAGCACACGCACAAAATTTGCGTTGCAACTGCGCATTATGAACACTAGAAATATTTTCTAAATTATTGAAACTTGTAAATAATGAGTACCGTTGCTGCAGTGTTATTTTTATTGTATCGTAACACCTAACTTTTTAAATTCCAAAATTTAAATTAAATTTAGAAGGGAATATTATAATGAACATGTATAAATAAACATATTAACACCTTTTGGAACATTACATTTGCTGTAAGTGACTGAAGGGAGTCGTTCGATTGTGTAAGACAAACAGAAGAAAAAAGAAAGTTCGTCATAATTCTTATTTCTTGAAATCATGCCATTTCCTGTATTTAGAGTTAGTGGAATCCATCTGAAAAGTTTGAGTTCAAAATCAGATTTAGAATTCAACATTGAGTCTTTAAGATTTTTATTTAACAATTCAAAAATTTCTAGTAAGTTACAGGTATTGTTATAGATTCCCATGATAAAATAGTTTGCTATTTTATAGGAACTGAAGTTCCTTATGATTTTAATTTAGCACCAATACAAAGATCTTCATTTAGCATTGATTCAAAGTAATAAGCAATAAATTCTTCAACTGGTGAATGTAAATTTTAATTCTCACACAAAATTTTGCAGCTGGCAGTCGAGGCAAGGGACATTTTTAAGACAAATCAAACAAGATTGCCTTATCATCAAAGATTAAGCTAAGCAGAAAGAGAAATTAAGAGGAAAAATCGCAATACAATCAAAAACAAGGGCAGAAGAGCTTATCGAATGATAAAAAATAAGAACAGAAATATCGCAAAGCAAGGCGAAAATTATCCGGTGATCGGAATCGTGAACGTTGATTTCATTTCTTGACATTCGGAATAAGACAACTTTTAACGCGCAAAATATTGTCAAGAGGAAAAAATTGAAGATATGTTGGTAGCATCAATGATACATCATTTCCCAGTTTTTTGTTATTTTTTTTAGTTAATTCAAATATATCATCCATTTTAACCAATTCAGAACTTTTTAAAAACGGGAGGAATTGTCTTTCAAATCTGATATTATAACCGAAATCCATCAATATCATTATGCGAGACTGATGTTAATCGGACTGCATTGCTATTTTGAATTGAGTATAATTTTCAGTATCTTTTTAACTTATTCCCTATTTTCGAAATTAAAGTTTCAAGTGATATCACACAACAATCACAAAATTCATTGAGTGAAAAAGTACAAGATGAAGTTTTGATATTTAAGAGATGGTTCGAAATAATGTCTATTTTTGTAACTCACCCTTTGAGTTCAAATGCTTCACTGTAGCATGAAGTAGAAATTGCCTCTATGAAATAGTTTCACGTTCGTTCTATCAAGCTTACGTTATTTTAATTAGAGTGAAGTATATTTTATGGCACTTCAGTTGATGACTTAATCTTTTTAAAATATAAAATTGAATTTGAAAATTGCTTCTGTCGTTGATCTTCTCTGATCGTAACAATAATTATGTGTTCTTGAATTCTGTTTTTGATCTTCTCAACCGTGAAATTTATTGAGAGCTCTTGAATTCTTGAATTGTTGCCGAAACCTCAAACTTGAGTAACTAAACCTTTATTATAAATTCTGGTAACTCGACAAGACACGATAAACACAATATCATTACAACCCGTTGACCTCGTGGCAGTACATCCTTCTCGAGATGAATCCATGGTCAGGACCGTCTTCTTATTTACAGAGGAAGGATCTCGCTAGAATTTGATCTACAATAAGGCGCCATTTTTAGCGCATGAGAGCGCATCCTTTTTGGCGCGTGACCTTGATTACAACAAAGAATAAAGTTACAAAGGCATTTGACCTATAAACAAAGAATATATATCCAGACAACTAAACAAGAGATACATTTGAAGAACAAAGAAATCACTTCTTCTCTGGTACTCCTCGCGATTTCAGCGACAGCTTCAAAATGATTAATTTCTTTGCAAAGATTTAATTTTTCTTTTTGATTATTTAAATCATTTCGATTTTGATAGCACATTTATGCTTTCACTCTAATATATTTTGCCATACATATTAAATTAAGATGGTAAAATTGAAAAAGAAGTAAAATTAGTTGCTGCATTTGCAACGAATCTTGCGTGCATCAACAGAATAAACAGTAACAGAGATAAAATAAGTAAGAAAATGCTGAATTGTGATATAATTAAAATATTAATGATGACAAAAAAATTGACGAATTAAAAGTTTCAAAATAAATTTTAACACTTAAATTTCATGCTTAAAAAATCTCAGATTATTCAAATTTAAATGATTTTTCTTTCAGTTGCAATATTCAAAAGATGAAAAAGCCGATAAATCATCGTTCATTTTGCATAAAACATTAAGTAAGGAAGTATGCAATTTCCGTGTTCTAAATATTCTATTATTAAGATTATTCGGTATGCATACAGAACATTCTCTTGCGTCAACTTTGGTGTTATCTGTTACATGATTCTCGCTTAATTTAATTTATCACATTAACTGATTTTAATTCAAATCACTGACTAATTGCTATATACCGTAGTTGAACATTGCTGTTTTTGATGCCATGCCTAAAATGCCTGTTATTTTCGACCAATTTCGTAAATTTTGAAATTTCGAGTGTTTTCTGTGTAATAATTTATACCTTTTTAACTAATGAATTTTTGCAGAAGCGATGATCGGACATCGTATATCTCAGGTTAGTATCACATTCGTAGTTGCACATTCGCAAAATGGGAATTATATATTTCTAAAATCGTCTCTATCTGATTCTGTGCTTGCCAATATTGCCATGTAATTCTTCATGCAAAAATAGTTCTTTTTTAATATCTTAATGAGTTAACTACCTGGGAAAGATTAGTCGGTACCAATTATGCGAAGCATTCCCTTGTATAATATAGCGTGTCATTATGTGTATTGCAAGTTGCAAGCATGAATAATGTAGGTTATTTGTAAAGTGATAAGTTATTGTCTGCGGATAAAGCAGTATAACAAAATAAAAACTTATTTCCTTGACATACTAGATGATAATCGATAATGCTCGATTGATAACTAATCGCCCATTCAAGACGGCCAATTCTAGCATCATTAAAAAAACAATCTTCAGAATGATGCAAACTTAACGAAACTTTTTTCTCCAACTTCATTACGACGAATGAAGCTATGATTTTCCTCCTTTGGATCAAACATTTATACTTATAGTCAACATATCAAATTTTAAGGGAAAAAAAATAAGATTATAAAAAGAATGATTAGAAACAGTCAAATATTTTAATTCTAAAAATTTCCTGTCATTAAATTTCATCATTCAAATTACAGTAAGAAAAAAACAAATCTCGGTAAAGAATTAATAGGTTATAAATAAAAATTTATATTAATTGGAATTTAAATAGCACCGATTGTTTCCTAAATTGGTAAAAATATTGTTTGACCTATATTGACTTGAAATGTCTGAAAATGTTATACTATTCGTAATTTCATGAATAATTTCGTTTAAATCATCTATCGCATATGTTTTTACAAATCAGATCATTTAATTTTGAATAACAACTTATGACAGCATCTTCAGAATTTGCTTAGAGTTTTTTCTTGAAAATACTTTTTTCATCTTGATTAGGCCGTATTTGATATGGAAGTGCAAAATAATTGAAAGCAAATGATACTATAATTACAATAAATAATTAACAATATCGATTATTTATATTGTTAATTATATGCATTTTTTTTGATTTTGGCAACAAAAAATTTTCCAGAAGAATTAATTACCTTCCAAATGCTACACAAATAATATAATATTGTTAAAGAATTGAAAGATATTTGCAGCCACTTTTCCAGATGATGAAGTGACATGTGATGTTCCAGATAAGGATATTATTGACGCTGATGTTTTCTTCATTTATGCGTAGAGGAGATAGAAAATATAAAATTTAAATGATAGCAGTTTGTCATAAATTATTTTAGTTTCATTATTATTACTATTATAAAGTGATATTTCAAAGAATTTTCCTTGTTATTTTTATCTATCAAGAATTAAAATCATATATATTTTTAGGATAAATTAATATGCAATAAAAGATGAAGAAGCAATATGATAGTACTAGAGATCTCCGAAACTTCCGGAGCTTTTGTTCATCCTTATGAATCATTTCAAAATTTTTTTAACGATCAGTTTTAAAACCATAATGTAGAAAATCTTTTCATAAAAATCTTTTTGCAATATGTTAGCATCATTCTTGCAGCTAATTTTGTTTTGTAGGAGAATAAATTAAAAGATTAAAAGAAAATATTATATAAAAAATTGTTGCCCTATTAATTTCGTACTTTTTGTTTTAGCTAAATATCAGTTGAATAATTAATTGTAATGATTTATTCAATTTGATAGGAAAAACCATATTTACACATTTTTTTTAGAAAAATAAAAATAAATGAAATTAATGAAGTTGTCAAGGAAATTTCTTCAAAAATAGAAACTACAGCATTTACAAATGAACGCTTAAATAGAATTATAAGATATTTCGGTGAATCAAAAAGACTTACATCATACGAATCAGTTACTATGATTTTCTACTTTTATTTTGATTAATTATTTTCATTCAATTACTTGAGTAGCAAGATTGCATCGTTTAAATTAAGATTTTCATTTTTGAATTGATAAAAGCATAAAAATTTTGATTTTAAGGATGCATTTGAATGAACAGCTGATAATATCGAATCGATTTGTAAGAATTCAGCAAAAGCAAGCAAGAAATTACGCATTGATGTGGGTGTCGAAGTGTTCCAAGTAATATCGCTATTAAAGTTTTATCCCTGTTATATACTCTTTTAATTTCAAAGAAGTAATTCTGCATTCAAAAGAGTGATCTTTTCATCACAGCTTATTTTATAGGATGAATAATGTCTTTTTGGCCAAAAAGTCAATGTTGATTGATTCATTGTTAATTGATCAATATTGTTTAAAATATTGATTGGTTGAAAAATTTCGTATGAATAAAAAAAAAATTTGTATGAATGTAACTTATTAGAAAATCGATAAAGTTACATGTCTACATCAAATAGAATAATTCAATGATAAATTCGCTGCAAATTTATACCAAAATAAGGTAATAATTTTAATCCAACGATGTAAGGATTCATGTAATAATATCATTCCAAGATTTAATGAAAAAAATTGTTGTAGAGAATTTCATAAGATATGCTTGAAAAATTATAGAATTTAGACCAAAGTCTTTGGCTAATAATTATCCAAATTGTACATTTTAGGGTCTTCAGCTATTTGTCAAAAATCATATAATTAATAGAAGTGATATGAAGAAATATTGTTCTTTCGAGAGGCGAAACGAATTAATACTAAATGAATTGTCGCAAATATTTAAACAATTAAAAAAAAAATTCTTTATTAAAAGGAAAATTTTAGTATGTTTTGTTTGATGAATAAGATTTAGTTCCTGCAGTTTCATTTCAAACTTCATCTTGTACATATTAATTTTAAAAGTATTATCCCTATATTTTTTGTTGTTCATATTTTTATTGATTAATATTAATTTAGAAATAAAAAAAATTTCATATTTCGAAATTTTTCATATTTTCATATAAAAAAAAAATTTCATATTTTTAAATTTCATATAAATTTCATATATCTTATAAAGAGTTAAAGTTTTCTTGAGATTGAACGAAAAATCAGAGAGTCAAAATAAACAGAGGAAGAAGTATGAAATTATGGTACCAAAACTTGCTCAATTTTCTTAGTTATATTTATCCTCCAGCAATACGAAATCAGATAGGAAAAATTCTTTTACAACATTGTATCAATCTTTAAATTTTCTATTAAAAAATACGAATCTTATTTTATCTCTTCTTGATCAATAATAAATCGAATAAGAAAATTCTTTTGTAGAAATTATATGAATTTTTAAATTTTACTATTGCAAAAATGTTGGCAGATTTTATTTAGAAAACATAATCATTAGTCGTATTGTAAACACATCAATACTGCAGCTCAAATGAGAGACGAAAATTTACTTCAATTTATTCATAAACACTTTTGTCTACTTTCGTCTTTTCCACACAGAAAGAATGAGCATACATAAGTTACCAATCATTTATTACGAATCAGTATGATGTTTCATTTGCATGAGTATCTATCACATTTATTTACATTAATTATCGATTCATTTTTATAGAGAGACTTGAATTATATATGTAATTTTTTTTTTTTTTTTTTTGATGATTCCAGTAGGTCATAATTGTTTAGGATAAGTATAATTTTGCATATGAATGAATGATTTCATTTGTATCGTGCGTTGATTGCTGTGGAGAAAATTGTGGAATGAATTATGTGGCAGCTGTTTACTACAGATCTTCCGGCAATGCTTCTTCCAATTTTTTGCCTGAAATCAGTATTTTATCTAATTTTTCACCTGAAATCTAATAAAACCGGAAAAAACTTTTCTTTTTTCTAAAATAATATTAGAAAAAAATTGCAATATTTAATTTAAGCATATTTCAAAATGAATTACCATTTTATTTAAAACTGATGGTAATCATAAGAGAGAAAAAATCATACTTTTCTTCTTCTTCTTCGTTTCACCTTCTCCCTCATTTTCTAAATTTAATATCATTTTTTCTTGTTAAAATTAAAAAACCCAACATATTTCACAGAAAATGCAAAAAAAACGAAATCTTTGCAATACCTTTTTTCTTACTTCGTTTGGAACCTTTCTTCTTTTTGCTACCTTTTTTACTCTTTGATTTTTTTCTCTTTTTCTTATCACCTCTGTAATGAAATGAAATGATAAACAATGCTTAGAATTATTGATTAATTTTATAAAATATTTTTATATTTGAGAGTTAGCTATTGATTGGTTTTACATAGTATTTCGATACTTAAATATACGTTATCGATTAGTTTTGCGTAATATTTTGATCTTTATAAATCAAATTTAATTATCTAAAAAAAAATTGTTCTTGAATAGATTTACTTGTTATAACTTACGTGACAAGTTCTTTTTCTGACGTACGGATGGTAGAGGCTGCTCCAGTGCCCAAAGTAAGAGATTGACCTCCCTCCTGACCTTGTAACGTTGATGAACGAAGAGCAGTATCAGCCTGTGTATCACCTCCCGGTACTACTGCCGTTTTTTCTTCAGTATCTGTTCGTAATAATAATCGACTTCCGATAGAATCGAATGGTCGCGCTTCAACTGGTACCTCTTCCTAAGTTCATAACTTTTCTTTTTTTTTTTGCACCTATTCGAATGCATAGAATAAATTTGAAATGAATGTGGTTTTAATTCAATTGTAAATTTAAAATGACCTAATCAATCAAAAAAGCTAAATATCTTTCTTTTGTTTTTTTGTTTTTGTTTTTTCCAGTCCAAAGGATCAACAGCTAGATGATGAATTATAGCTTTAGCTTTGCACTACCGATAGTTAGTTGAAAATGTTAATTTCTTATCCTTTTTAGCTTATGGTTTGACCAAGACTTGGCCAAAAAATAAATCGTCAAGAAAATAATTTATGGGTTAATCTCTGCTCTGAAATTCTATTTTTTGATCGAAAAAAATTTCCCATAATCAAAAAGTAATATTTCGAAAAATTAACAGTGTTTTTCATATATGATAACAGTCAGCAGTATTAAATAATTTATAAATGAAATAAACGATCAAAATAATAGTTGTAATCTGTTTGATTTGGTGATTCCAAATTCCTTCTTGACAAATAATGACTGAGATTAATTTCAACCTAGTCTTCTTTTCCTTTTTTTTTTCTTTTTTTTTTTTTGATTATTTCATCGACTAAGATGTTGAAAGCAACTAGCTCGATAGCATTTATCATTTTCATTCGCAATCCCCTATTGACAGCTAATCGTTTTGAAATCAAATTATCTTAATTTTTTCTCAATTTTGATATTTCATATTTTTCCAACTTAGCCAGAATTATTCATCATCCATCATTAATTAACCTGGCTAAATTATTCATTACTATTAGGAGATATTTAATTATCTTGGCCAATATATGATAGTTGCCAGTGCTATGACAATATTTCAACAATTAGCTAATTTAAAATTGCGATATCATAAAAACAGTAAAATTTTGCAAATACCTTTTGTTTTAAAGGTATAATTGTTTCTTTCAGTGCATCACATGTTGCAGTAGACAAATCGTTAACAGCTTTTCTACATTCTGGCTATAATAAATAAATTTTTTATCATCCATAAATGCTCGAATATCCCTGTAAGAAGTAATATAGGATACATTAATTAAATCTGAAATTAAATAAAAATCAAAAGCAATACTTTGGTAGAGTAAAAATAAAAAGCAGCAATAGTTGCCAGTGCTATGACAAATGTCACAAATGCCATCAGTTTCTTCTGGAAAACCGTCCTGTTATCAAATGTATAAATCAAAACAATAAATCATTCCTTAATTTCATTTTCATTTTATTGCATTAAAAAATATACTTCTTTTCAAATATTTTGCATAATTTTTTCATGTTGTTATTGTTGTTGCTCCAGTTTATTTGTAAAGGAATGAAATAAACGAGTAAAAAAGTATATCTTTTACAGTTTTGAACAACTAAAGGAAAATTTTTTTATTAAAATTTAACAATAGATTTTAAATGACTATGATGACAGTTATTTATATAATATCTATTTCGGTGATAGTTTCAGAAAATATATCTATATATTTCCGTTGTTAAATGATTAACAAAGACATTAAACAAAAATATTTTCGAAAAGCTTTCCTTGTAAAATTTATTTAAATAAATAAAATTTTTATTTCTATAAGTAATATTTCTCCATTCTGTCTAATTATTTTATAATGGAAATGTTATTGCCGGAAATAATAAAACATAACTTTTCTCTTTGTGAAGCAAATTCTATTGCAAAATGACAATTGAAAGTAAAATTTATTACGCGACTACAATAAAACTAAATATAAAAAACAAAGTATCTATGACAAAAGGGAAAATTAATAAAAGTTTATAACACAGAAAAAGTAAGAGGGGAAGCTAAATTAATATTTATAATGCAGAAGAAGTATTTAAAAAGGGAAGGAAAAGATATATTAAATAACATCGCAAAAATTAAAATAGAAAAGAAATTATCAAAATTGCAAAAAATGAATTAGTAAAGTATTCAAGATCTTTTAGATTTATGAGAAACGAATTTTTTAATTTTGCAAATTACTTTTGAAAATATAAATCGACGAATTATTTATCAATTCTGCTAGCTATTTGAATAAATGAATTTTTTTTTCAAACTATCATTTCCTTTTCATTAAAAAAGCTAAGAAATGTGCGATCGTTTTAATTTTTTTAGCAAAAAATAAAAAATAAAAGTTTTTACGTTTCTAAGAATATACCCATCAGGAATGTGTTAATGAATTTTCAAAATTCCTAAAAATATTTTAAAATTGAATAATTCCGAAATATTACATTTATTTTATCCATTATTACACAATACATAGCTGTTATCCGTTCTAAAACAAATTTTTCAAAAATTCCATTTATTACATTGTTAAGATTATTTTGAAATTTTTAAAAAAATTAAAGTGGCAGGATTTTATGATTATCACAGGAAAGTTATCGACAATTGATTGTTGGAAGTTTGGAAAGTTCAAAACAAAGGCTCTAATCCTACTTTGTATGGGAGTATGTGAAAAGGAAAGAAAAAAAGTGATAATTAAATTAAGTTCATATTGCCTACAATGAATTTGATTAGAAATTTGATGATTACATTTTTTAAAAAATTTTTTTTTAATTTTTACAAAAACAGTAAGCATGGAATGAGAATGTATTATTCACCATTGTCAATCTATTACAGATGCCAATAATATCTAATCAATTTGATTCGTATTTTATGATGAATGTATGAATTATAATGCAAGCTTACGGTAGAAAAGATTGATGAATTATTCATGCGGCAATTCCTTCGATTTATTAAAGGCTTACCGAAACGTTTGCAATGCTAATTAACTAATTGGAATGATTTGTCTTGTCTGATCAATTTTTAACTTATAATATTTGTATGACATTTTCATTCTTATGAAGTTAATAATTACCATATGAAAGAGTAAAAAAAAAAAAAAAGAAAAAACTACCATAAAAAATTGCAATTAACCGTCATTAAATTATCTATTGAATAGGATACAATTAAAAGTTATCATAAATAATTAATCACCATTTATTATCATAAATAATCACTGGTTCATGAATTTCCATGGGTCGGCAGCGGCTGCATATGTTGCTGCACTGGTCGGATATTGGAAATACTCCATCGGTGTTGGAACAGTCGCTTGATAACCTCCGTAGCCTACAACTACTAACGCTGATGTATAATCGAGTTTACCTGACATTTACGTGTAATTGAATCCACTGACTCTCATGTACAATCGAATCTTTTCTTTATTTCTTTTGATATTTAGAGTAAAAATGAATTAGCTGATTGATAAAAAAAGCATTGACTAGAAAAAATCAATGCAAAAATCTGTTTAAAGGGTTATTTTATCTTTGTTGAACTTAATGAAGCGATGACATGCTCCTTTGGATCTTATTGATTCTATCTGTAAAAAAAGATTTAATTTTTCCGAATTACCAATTATTATCAATTTTTCAGTTATGTTTTACAAGTTAAGTTAACTTGCTGAAATTTGCAATTTTACGAAACAAATTAAAAACTAACCATATCCTTGTGGGAAAGTAGCTTGCGATGTGTATGCTGTTGATGATGATATGGTACCAAAATACGGTGGTGGTAAGACAGCTAATTTGGATGAATCAATTTCAATTGGTGAAGTCCTCGATTCTGATGTGCCTGTTTCGCTTCTCTCTGTTTTCACCTAAAATTTCTATACAAAATAAATACTAATAGAAGGATGTCGCTTTTTTTCCAGTTTTGGTTTGATCTGAATATTCCGGATGAGAAATTCATTCTCACCTCACTATTGCATCCATTTGTGCTCCGGACTTCCGCAGAAGTAGTTTTACTGGATGAACTTCCATCATTACTGCATGCCGGAACAACATGCAATGCAACTTCATGTTTCGTTGCTTTCTTTTGCTGTCGAGCTTTAGCACGTCGATTTTTAAACCATACCTGAAATTTTGGATAAAATTCATGTGAAGTTAGTTAACCGAATCAATTATTTAGATAATAATTTGTTGATAAATCAATTAATCATTTAAGATCGAATTACCCAATTAGTAAAAAATCAATGATTGAGTAAAAAAAAAAAGAAGTATTAAAAAAAACTTGACAATTAACAAAAATTAGACTTGGAAGGGCTACAAAATTAAAATTTTAGCTATGAATTCTAATTTAAATTTGAACATACTTGAACGCGTGATTCTGGTAGTTGAATTTTCAATGAAATTTCCTCACGAATAAATATATCCGGATAACGGGTTTTTGAAAAGTAATTCTCTAAAACTTCCAACTGTATTCGTGTAAATGTTGTTCGTTCACGGCGTTGCTTTCTGAAATTCATGTTGAAACAACAATTGAAGCAGGAAAATGATAATTATTTTCAGTATTACTAGTTTTATTCTATCAGTAAAACCTGCCCTCAGTTACAGTAATAATATTGATAAAGTCAAGCAAAATCTGATGGATAAAATTGATTTATTTTAATTGTCATCTTCAGATTGATAATTGTGACATTGTCATAAATACCCATTTTTCCCACTTTTTCGCCCTTTGAATTAAAAGTACAAAGTTTTAGATGGCAGATTTTAGAGGTTCTTTTTTTTTTTTTTTTTTTGTTGGTAGTGAAGGTAGATTATTTTTTTTTAGGAGGGTAGATTTATGAAACCTTTTAGAGACGAAATTAGAAGAGAGTTTCAATTTCTTAATTGAAAGAGGAAAATTTTAAGTATAAGATTGATTCCAATCATTAAGTATAGCAGAAAATTACGGTCATCTTCAATAAGGATAACCGTATTAATTAATCAAGAATAGTGAAAAATATTTTGATATATGATATTTTCAAGTAATCTGCAGAATGCAAACTTATGTCATCCTTAAAGATATATTTTCCGTTTCCATAAACCACATAGATTCGATTCATTTAATAAGGAAATAAACATAATAAAACTGGTTTTTTAATCTTAGTATCAATTCGATATGATAATCTAAGCTTAAAAAATAACCATTGATATATGGCATCTATTTGTCATGACTGTTCAAGTCTGCTTATAATTTGTAGTAAGTAAAATAATGACAAGCTGTATATTCAGAAGAAATTTTAAGTAGAAAATGATTTCTTACTGTATATCGACAATTTACCAGAAAATTGGCAACAATTTAATTAAGAAATAAATTAATGAAGTAGATGGAAATGTAAAATCTTTTTCAAAAGATCATTTCAGGTTCCTAACTGATAAATGTTATTAGAGCAGCTTTAAAAGACTTATTATTTTAATTAACAATTGATACTGGATATTAGAACAAAAATAAATGAATTTTCTGGGAAAAAAAAACAAAAAACAAAACCCAACCTTGCTGCTTGACTGGCATTCCAGGCTGTTATTCCAGCTGTTTGACAATCTGCTAATGAATTTCCAATATAACTCATTCCGCCGGGTAAAAAATTATGCGCTGGAGTTGCGGTAAAACCAAGTGCAGCACTTGACATATGCGGTGCGGCTGCGTAAGCACCATTTTTGAAGTATGCCGCAGCTGCCATGTTTGCTGCAGAACTCATATTTGCTGCCGCAGCAGCACTAGTTACGCTTACTGCAGGAATATACGACATTTTGCTAGAACTCAAGAATCTTTTTTGCAGTGAAAATGTTATGAAATTACATGAAGTGGAAAAAAAAACCAACATTCAAATATTATCTTATCAACAACGAAAAATTATATTATGGGACGCAAGAATCTGAAACTTTACTTCAAATTTACTTCAATCAATGACGTTCATTTGTATTGTGTGCATCCAAAACTTCATTTCGTATATAAAAATCACAATAACTATTCATTATAATGTATATGTAAATTACAATAATCATTAATATTTTCGGGTATTTTTGATCATATTATTAATTCATAATTTTTGTCAAAAATGGAAATGACAATTGCTTTGAGAAAAAATCGTTATAGTTTTCAGTTGTTGTCAATTGAAAACTTTTTCAATTTTGCATGACCAATCTACAAAGTAAAAACATTTAATGTCTTCAAATTAAGAAAGGAAAATGCAGAGAAATCATTTTGCAAAAATTAAGAAATTTTTCTATCATTTTATCGGATGTTATGATAGAAATTAGTTCCGAAATATGCCAAAGTGTTAAAACAATGTATCGAAAAGTTTAAATCACTGAATGGTATTTTTTTTATTATTATTAGAATTGTTATTGCTTTAAAATCTTAGTGGATGATAAACTACAAAGAACAGTTCAAATTACTGTAAAGTAGAGAAGTACTTAACTATAATAGAAATGAAGAATATAGTAATATTAGTTCCGTATAATTATCGTTCAGTCATAAATTGTATTTATTTGCAACCATTACGATGTGAAATCTAACCAATCATATTAATCAGGTTACATATTTCTAAGGAATCTGCTTGGATGTCTAAAAATGAAAAATGCTCTGAATAGTATTTGCTAGTGATTTCGCATGCGAGAACAGCATCATTTAGCGTTTTCTTAGAGTTATAAATTTTTAAAGATATTACTCCGTGAAGATCTTTTCAAACGATTTCAATAACACATTGTAGAATGGGATACTGTATCCCGATAATGCAGGTCTAACAAGGACATAATGTATGGAGATAGTATCGCTGTAGTAATTTTCAAATAGTTTCCGTGAAACTTATTTAAAAATAAAAAATTAAATCAGCTTGTCGAAATGACAAAAGGTTGCAGAAATTGTGATTATAAATTACTTTTAGAAAAATAACTTTAAAAAATTTTTTAAAGTTATTGAAATGTTGCAAGAAACATTGCATTTGATAGAATTTGATGAAAGTTTAGTGGTGCCAAATACGTAAATTTGATCAAAAAATTCTGTGATGTAAGAGACGTAAATGATGGATGATAAACCATCTTATATGAAAACACAAAACAAAAAACTTATTGCGCTGATCATTAGAAACATCTATTAGGACAATTTATTTTCTCTACTGTAATTCCGTCCAAATGAAATCAAACTTGATGCTATAGTCTCATACAAATCTATTTTTGACTAGTAAAAGCAATAATTAATAATACGGCGTAAATATCACACAACTAAATTTATTGAAAACCATATAATTTGCATGAAAGTATTTTTGTCTTTTTGTTTCTTTTCATCGATTCAATTTAACTCGATATTGCAAATAAATTAAAATGAAATTAATTACTATAAGAATAACATTCGAAAAGATTTATTGAAAAAAAAAAAGCAACAAATATAAAGAATAATTAAGGGAAATTGAACGAATTATTTCATTGCAAATAGATTGGAAGTTAAAGGAATTAAACTGAATGAATTTTAACTAATCTGTATTATCTGTTATTAAAATATTTATTATGAGCCGAAAATCTAACTTTAACCCATTCAAAGAAGATTTACTCTCTCTTTCTTTCTTTTTTTTTTTGTTGTTATTCTAAAGGTATTTATAAAAGTGAAATAAATGGAGTTTAAATGACGCTTAAAATAAGCTTAGATGAAAAGAATATCAGTAATACTGACAGAAAAGCAACAATAACACTAATCTTTGTTTATTAAAATGAAAAAAAAGTAGGGAAATGAAAAAGTTAGGATGTAGGTGAGAGTTATATATACATTGAAATAATTCGCAAAAGTAAAGAATGAAAAATAAAAATTGAAGCAAACAGGTAATATTTGACAGGAAGTTAATTGTTGTAAATATACACAAACTTATAAAATTCCTTAATTAGATTAAAACAATTCTCGTAGTTGAAAAATAATAAACATGACAATGAAAAGGTAGGAACCAAATTTGAATTTTTTTTCTAGCCTTTTTCTTCCCGAATCAATCTGCTTATACTTGAAAAGTTGACACCTGTTTTGCTGTGTGTGTGTGTGTGTGTGTGTGTTTGTGTGTGTTATATTTGTCATGGTAATCAGGATGATCTAGCCGATTTAACCGGCCTAACTAACTCACTGACACTTCTAAGGCGGTTTAACCAGGCTCAGCCGGTATTTCTATCAAACAAAATTCTTATGTCCTCTTCCTCCTACTACTATCACTCATCCTTTCATTCTACTATACCACACCATTTTTTCATTTTTCCTTAAAGTAATGTTTTAAATATAACTTGTAACTACGAGTATTTTTTCCAATCAAAAAATTTTATGATAAAATTTCCATACCCTGTAAAGCTAAAAATCGTTTCTCTAAGAAAAAAGAAGAGATGAGGATGATGAAGTGATTACGGTATGTTAGTAAATAGATATTTGAGAGAGGAAGAGATGAGATGATGATTGGGGGACAGCAGTGCGGTGGAATGTTGGAATGGAAATAAATCATCGGCAAAGGAAACAGCCAGTTGACAGATTGGTTAGTGGTTGACTATTTTTGCAAATATCAATTAAATTCAATTCATTTCAATTCAATTCAATTCAAATCCTTCCATTCCCATCTCATCATTACAATTACTGTGATAGAATGGAATAATAATAATTTCAATTCGCATAAATGAATGTGCAAAATGCCCTCGTCACATACACACCTACAAATATATATATCTCGCCCACGTACATGCACCTACAACACACTCGGCCCACGCACATACACCTACAAATGCACATTTTTCACCCACACACATACATCCACGCATAAAACTGCAGATATGCACAACTTTTCTCAACATTATTGCAAAGTGATGTGTGTATCGGTTCGATTCACCTTGTTTACCTCCTCCTCCTCCTTTGCCCATCCCCAATGATGTGACAACCAATCGGATGTGGTGATATTGCATTCCTACGACACTCTATGCTCAATTCTGCAAAATATGATCGTGTATGTCTGTGTATGTGTGTATATCTGTATGCTTGTGCATATGCATATATGTGTGTGATATAAATAAATTGATAAAAATCAATGTATCAAAACTATGATCATTAAATGAATGATTCATGCAAAAAAATTCCAAATCAAATTTTAAATTAAAGGAATTTATAAAACAGGAATTCATATTGGTACATGAAAATTCAATTTTTTTTTTTTTTTCAAATACATAAGAATTTTTTCAATATATATGAATTCATAAATATATGGAACTTTAGGAATAAATAAGAATTCATCAAAATGCAAATGAACCGTACTGGATATCAATATTACTTCGTTTTCTTTGAAAATGTTTCATAAAAAGAGAATTTGTTAATATGTTTCATACTTCGGTTAAATATTTCTGGGTATCGATACTTTTGAAGTGGCATGTGTATTCTCGAAATTTTTCCGAGGAATAATTCTTTCCCTCCTAATATGAGATCATTCTTTCATTTCTTTTACACTTCAGAGTTTTCCGCCAAGTTCAATTGCTTAAATTGACTTATCTTATGATAGAATTCTAAATATTCATAATAAATTTTTTAATTAGATGTTTTTGATCCAAGACCTATTACTTAAATTGCTTCCCTAACTTATCGATCGAATTCTAGATATTCTACCTAAATTTCTTAACTAAATACTTTCGGTAAGTTCATTTTCACAAAAATAAACAAACATCATTTTTTTCCTTTTCTTCTTCTGCCGGGAATAAACAAACACAACGCCATATAGGAAAAAACGAATAATTTATATACAAAACGATGCGTGTGTGTGTATTGTTATGATTACCGATGAACTTAGCACCGTTTAGCACCGGTATAGATCAAAAGGTGAAATTTGTATTGCGGATGAGTTTGATAGCTATTTGTCTCTTTTGCCTATAAATTGGTACTCAAATCTATCCCGAAAGATGACAAATCTGAAGTGTGACAACGATGAATGGAAAAAAGAAAAAAGCGAAGAGCCGCGGGCAGGCGGGGGAATAGAGGAAGAGCGGGGATGAAGTGGATTCGGTATTATACAAACATACAAATATTAAAATATATATTCCGTCGACTCTTATTTATGGCAAATGATGAAGTGAGTGTCATGTAATTGATAATTATGCAAATTTATGCATTCTTCCGGTTCTTCCGGAAATAATATTTGCAATAATAATTATTTTAATCCGTATTATCATCCCTCGCCCTCCTTTTTTTTTTATTTTTTTTCTTTATACAGACACCATAAAATGAGATGAGTCAAAGTTTGATAACTCCATGTCAGTATGAGATTCATTAAAACTTCAACTTGTCTCCATCATTGCTAAGTTTAAATTAGAAAAATAATCATTCATATAATTGCATTTTATTATTAATATTTTATGACAAATATTTGTAATTTTTTATCAAATTTCAAGCTCATAAATCAAAAAAAAAAATTCGATATGCTCCATAATTTCAGCAAGCATTTCATTTTGTAACTATTTTATACTTTTCGCAGGAGAAAGAATTGTTGCAAATAAGTAATAAAAGAAATGGCTAATATTTGAAATAAAAAGTTTTCATTTTATCGATTCTCAAAAATGGTATAATTAAATCTTAGTTCGTATAAAAAATTGAAGAATTGAGATTCATAGAGAAAAAATTTGTTGACGCAAATATTACAGTTGTTACATCAAAGCAGAAATCTCAAAGGAAAGATTTTTCATAATATTTAAAATGAAAAATTTAAAAATATCATTCCGTTTATTAAAAAGTAAAATTAACTTCGCAACGATTGATACTTTATTCAAAATAATAATAATAATAGTTTAGCAATGAGCATTTATTTATAATAAATTTCATAATTTCAAAAATACATTCTTCTACATCTTCAAGAACGTTATTTCTTGCAAAAAATTTGTTTTGCACCAAATAGATTATTTTATTTAAATTTCTACGAATTGACATAATATTTTGGTGGAAAATAAAATTTATCACAAAGAGTGAAAAACTTGGTTTTTCTTTTTCTAGATAAATTATTTTGAACATAAATTACTATTTGAACATAAGTTATAACGAGTTCTAAAATACAACATTGGTATTTAAAATCGATCACGATCATAGCTGAGATAACGATGATCTAAAAAAAAAGAAAAAAAAGTGAACCATGAAATTCTCCACTTATCGCTTATTTAAATTAATGACTTATTAAATTTCAGTCATATTTACTTCAAAGATTAAATCAAGTTAACCATGAATTCAATTAATTCAATCTGTTGATCACGTATCAATAACTAAAATCATTAAGAAGCAAAATCATTATTTGATAATAATCAGAATTCTACAAATTCTGATTAATTCTACAAATTCATCGATACCATTTCCTTTTTTCTCACTGCAAAATAATCAATAATTCAAATTTAGAATTACAAAAATAAGTCAGATAACGCCATGCAAAATATTTCGATTATAATTTAATTTGAAATGATTGTAAATTAAGAAATTAAATCCTACCATATACCAACAAATTTGTCAATAAAAGTTTTTTAATAGTTTTGCAAAAGATAGCTATTTAAAAATTTTTTATTAGTGGACGAGTGGAATGAATTTTTATATTTATTTTTAATTTTTAAATTGATGAATATAAATTAATTTACATTTTGCTTATTTTCAGCGTATGTTTCGATCCACGTTAAATTCATTTCACAGATTTCCAAAAGCGAGAAAAAAAAGACCTATAGACAAAAAATATTATCATCATTAATTAATTATGGCAATAGGCTGGTAAACCTATTTAAAAAAAATATTACAATTATTGATTAAAGGATATATCCTGCTAGTGATGTGATCAAAGTATCGATTGCTTTCGATGATATGGTCAAAATATTCCTTACTTTGTTATTTGCAATATAATATACTTTAATTGACCAATAAGATTATGGCTAATTGAAACGAATAAATTAAACTAAAATTTTATGGTTAAATGATAAAGTTGATTAATTGCATGTTATCTATCAAAGAAGATTATCATTTATTTGTTTATTTACTTATTTCTTGAATATTAAACAAATTTTAGACGGATGAAGGGAAAAGCCGTGAAACAGAGGTAAAATAAGAAGAGCTTGCAAAGGAAAAGATGAAAAAGGGTACTGAAAGCAGCTTAACAACGGCTAATCAAGATCGTTGTCGGAGCCCAACCGGCTGATCCGTTCGTTAAGAGACTTAACGTGAATTTATTTTACCCGTAAAATAGTCTCACACTGGTAAAATGTCGCATTGTCCCACCCCGACTTCCCTATCTAGTCCTTTAAAGGTATCTTTTCCCGGATGGTTTGACAAACTTTTATCTGTATTTCATATTCATTCTTTTGGATCATTTCCAATCATTTCTCTGTTATCACTAATTTTTTCACAATTATATCATTTTTTTACTTTTTCTCTTTCTTAATTCTACAATTTTTCTTCGTATTTATTTTTATTTTTCTAAATTGTTCGAATTTACACATTTAAAAACCATACGTTAGCTTATCGATAACTGATCAATCAACCAATCATCAACTGATTTACAGAAATTATTGAAAGTTTAATACTGCAAGCCATTCCGCTCTTGATTTCTAATCTATGCTCTTATTACTTCATTTTCCCTATTTATTCAAAATGAAGCAAACCGAAGTATTCATTGGCTAATCGATAGTTGATCAATCAATTCAGCCAAATCAATCGATCAATGTCGGGAGTTTAGTATTATAGGATATTTTTCTCGAATACTGCTACTATACTTTAGTGTTATTTATCGAGTTTTATTTACATTTGAGCTTTAGATGGAGTATATTGATTTTGCATATATGTATAGTGCATGAAAAGTAAACTTAAGGAAAAGTGAGTGTTTAAGATGGATGGATGGAATACAAATACAACATTTACTATTCTTTCTTCCAATTTAAGTATTTCGATATTTAAGTATATTTCAGAAGGTATTTATTATTATTGTAACTATTATCATTGTTATAATAAAAATTACTATTATTAATTGATTATTATTGGTTATAGTAATAACTATTATTATTATTTCGTTTATTTATTTATTATAATTATTATAATTATAATTATAATCATAATAATAATAATAATAATTATTATTGTTATTATTATTATTATTGTTAGTATTATGTGCTTTTTTATTCTTTTTTTTTCTTAAATTATCCGTTCTTTTTTTCTTAAATATTTTCGTTTATAACTGTTAGACACTTTGCTTTAATTAATTTAAATTTCATAATTTGAAGTAGTTAAATTGTAGTGATTTATTCAAATATTACTTCAAATTATTTGATTTTCAACTTTATAACAATTATGAAAATACTTGTAATAGATTTGGAAAAAAAATAATAAATATCACATTAATTATTCCAAAATAACAATGCCAATGCTTAATAAATAATCGTGGATTTAAGTGTATGCTTTTATTCTAATTTTAATTTAAAAATTGTAAGTAGAATGTTAAAATAGTTGATTAGTGACAGAAATTTCATATCGTTTAAAATGATAAGAAGATAGAAGAGAAAAAGATTAAAATTAAAAACAATTAAAGTTTCGTAATTACTTACAATATGTATCACGAAATTATCATCTTGCAAATATGAAAAGAAAAAAAATCTATGGAAATGATTATTGCCCAAATACCTTTATAATTGTTTAAGTTTAAAAATCACTTCAAATCTTCATTCTAATAAGTAACTTGATATGTATTGCTTCAAATCTTTGTTTCTATCACAGTGTAATACGTATAAACTAATTGTATACAATCAGCAATCATAATCTTATTTTTTTTTTAATTTTTTTCTATCCTTTTCATTGTTGGAAAAATTCTTTCCTTAACATTGTTATCTTATTATTTAAAATAATATTGAAACTAATAATAAGAATGTATCAATAGTAATTTTATCTTATCGTAGCAGCAAGAATAACATATCGATAATAGACAATTTTGTTACTGTAGCAGTATTAGCAACAACAACTTTATTTGACAGTAAACTGAGGAACAATAAAAAAAAAAAAAACAATTTCCAGCAATAATTATTTTACAAAATTTCATCAATATAAAAAAGTTTAATTAGTATTTTATAAACAATTCGATATGGTAAAGTTTACTTAACATTCGTAAATATTTGATATAATAGAGAACTTGTCAGAATTCGTTAGAGCTTGGCAGAAACAAAATAGCTGTGATTGTCTTTGTCGCATAATTAATATTTGAATATTAACACGTACGCTTATAAATCGCTTCATATAAATACATTTATCCTTCTACATACGTGTGTGCGTGTGCATTTGTGCATGTTGAAATTGCAGTACAAAAGCTGGTTTTCATTGTGTTTAAAATATATAAATGAGGTAGTTCATCAGAATGATAACAAATTTGTTATTCGATAAATGACGATGATGATAATGATGATGATGATAATAATGATGAGCAGTCTCTTGAGCTACCGTAGTAAAATTAACCCTTCCTTCCAATAATGGTTCATTTCCCTATTTCTCCCCTTTTCCTCCCCCGCATCATCTCTTACCTATCAAAACTTCTGTTACTACCAACCTTCCACTGGAGATCTTCACATAAATTTTGATGATATGAATTGTCAATTGCTACAAACATCGATATAAAATTGAGTTCCATAAAATTGGCGTTGAAGGGAGGGAAGTTAGAAAAGGAATGAAATGAAATGAATAGCAGGAAGAGGAAGAGGAAAAGAAAGATGAATTGAAGAGAGGAACAGATAAAATATTTCCAATTCATCACTTCCTCCAACACTCACACACTTCAAATCAAATCATTTATTTTATTCCAATTCTATCACTTTGTTCAGACCAAACAACAATTCCATCATATTGTTTTGCAAAAATTGACGGCTGATGATGATGATGAAATGATAGGAATAGTATATCAGCAACTTATTTACTAACTAACTAACTAACTAATAAATCGAGATTGATAGAGGGATTAATTTTCAAAACAGACAATGAAATTAAAAAAGTGAAAAAGGAGAGAGATAGAATGATTTCTGACAGCAATGCAATTTTGAATATTGCTGTTTGTTTGTTTGTTTTTTTTTTTTTTTTTTTTTTTTTGTTTTGCTTTTTTTTGTAGCCAACATGGATATGTTTTTGATTTAACAAATTAGTTGGCTTATTCTGATGGATTATATCGATTTGCAGAAGAGCACTTCAATTAATTCATCCAAAATAACATTTTAGAATTGCTCAAACTTGATAGATACATGGAAATATTTATGTATTAAAACACTTTATCTGGCATTTTTAAATAACAAAAACCTGGGCCAAAGTTATTTGTTTTTTTCTCGTAAAGCAAGTAATTGTCATTTGATATTCATTTTGTCGATTATTTCAAAAATCAAGTTGAAGTTTTTAAATTTAAAGATTAAAACAAATCAATTTGATGATAGTAGAATGCTTCCTATTATGTTAGAGCTTTATATTTTATCTATGTAACAACTAGGTTTTTGAAATATTTTGTTTAAAGAAGAAAAAATTATAGCTAAGAAGCTTGAAACAATTTTTATTACGGTAAAATTTGAAGCAATTTAATCTGACATATTTCGAAAAAAAAGCCTAACTAATCATTACGGATATCGAAATGTTCATCGACAGTTTATTCCCATAGTTGCTTAATTTTTTTTTTCGGTAAAAATCAGAAAAAATGATAGTTAAAAAAATGTCCAATTTTATTAAGAATAAATATAATATGCGCATGATGGAATTGAAAATATTTCGAAATCGCCATAGGAATTTTTTAATGTCATTTTTCACTCTGATAATTGTACATCGATATTTGTTATAATAAATATCGCATTACAAATGAATGATAGTTTATTAAAGATTAAAAAATTTGATTTTATTAAAAATATTACCATCATATTGTCAGAAAGAAAGTAAAAGATGTAATGTTAAGTTAAATAAAATATTAATAATATGCGACGATAACGTAAGATGAAGGTAAAATAAAAGTATGACATAAATAATTTGAAAAGACTGATTTGCAATTCAAACAAAAAATGAAAAATTCTGAAATATATAATTTATTATGGAATAATATGATTAATTTAAAGAGAACAATTTATAAACTTAACGAAAATTTTGAAATGTATAATTTAATATGATGTATGTTTTGGCATTAAAATCATATGGAATTGTTCTGCAAAAAATTTCAATATTGCGAAAAAGCATTGTTGATTTCATTCAATGAAATATTTTGTTTTGTGATGTAAAAAAAAAAAAAAAAAAAAAACTTAAAAATTTTTGGAAATTTTATTCTATCCTTCTTGCTGTCTCGATTTCCTAAAATCACAGAAGCAAAAGTATAAATAAAGATTGAATACACAAGAAGGAGGTAAGTAGTTACATTTTTGGGTTAATACCGGATCGTATAAACTATGTATACTGAACTACTGCTGCTACTACTACTATTATAGTACGCGATTGAATTGAGAGACAATGATAATGATAATGATTATGATTATGATTATGATTATGATTATGATGATTATGATTATGATGATGATGATGATGATGATGATGATGATGATGATGATGATGATGATGATGATGATGATGATGATGATGATGATGATGATGATGATGATGAATGTGAAAGATGAAAGAAGAGGAGAAAAGGAGGGGAGGCGAAGGTTGACAAATTGACTTTATAAACTTTGTGGAACATATTTTACAGACCAATGCTTTCGATCAACATTTACATTTTGGATTGATCTGGAACAATTTCGAAGTGTTAAAAAAAAAATTATATCTCTCAAAAGAAGAAATCCTAAATGAATTGAGATTAAGATTTTTAAGTCACAATTTAAGCTGGCTTATTCATTCAATTAAATTAATAAATCGATAATATTGATAAATGCAAATTATTGATTGTATGGAAAGATTTCAATCGGATACTGTATTGTTATTGCCCGAACTAATTTTTTCTGAAATTGGTCTGAAATAAGAGAAAAATGATAATTTTTAGTAGAAAAGATAAATGAAATTAATTTTTTAGACAAACAATATTATCTTTTCTCAAACAATTGTCTAACAGAAAACAAAAAAATAAAAGAAATACACCAATTTTCATCAAAAGATTCTAAAAATCACAAGAAAAGAAATAAAAAAAATCGATGAATGTGTGGTAATTCATTATCACATAGAATAATTTATCTGTATGCAAATGAAATATGTTTGCCCTTTGTTTATTTTCTCAATTGAGGAAGAAATAATCGGTGTGTGGCCAATATTCTATAATATAATTTTAAATTCAATTTAGCTCAACTTTGCATTTAATTTCAGAACTGCTGCTGTTGAATTTAGACCATTTTAATTTTGATTAATTTTATTTCGATACATTAAATCATTATTTTAGTGCCAAATAAAATTTAAGCCTTAATTGAAGAGTAAAATTTGCATTATTGACTCATCAAAAATATAATAATATGAATGAATGAAGTGGATGACATAAATCCATGTCTAATCAATGATATTTTTATATCCATTATTTCTGGCCGCTTTTGAATTTGAATTTAAATTAAAACTAACTGAATGCATCATTGATTCCAGAAAAATTTGTATTGAGAAAACTGAAATTTTTTTTTTGTACAACTGAAGTTTTCAATGGAAGTTCTTGTAGCAATTTTTAATTAATATAATAATATTTTTTCAATTTAACATTCTATCGTAATGGCAAAGTTATTTTTTCAATCGAATATATCCGACGCATACGATCATCTCTTTTCTCTTCCTTCTCTCGGTCTCTTTCTTACCCGTCTAAAACTCTCCCTCTACCTCCCTCTCTTTCTTTTGTCTCTTTTTATCTCTTTCGCTTTGTTTTATCATTTTTAACCATTTAATTATGAATTTTTTTCTTTTATTATTTTTATCATAAATTTATATAATTCAAAAAGTTTTCAACTAAAAATATTATTTATTCATTCTTCATTTCCTTCTACATCTACGTGAATAATTTTTCAAAATTTCGAGAAAAATACGTTAAAGAAATATTCATTTTTAAATTTAAGAAAAACTTTTTATATATTAATGAAAGAAATGGAGAAAGATTTTCCGTTTTTGTTTGTCATACAAATAAACGTAACAGTTATAAGAAATTACCTGATCATCCTTATAACTTGAAAAAAAATTTCAGTTTAGAAGCACTGAGGCGGATTATTTGCAAATATACGCATTTGACGTAAAATGCGTATATTTGATTTTAGTTACGCTGAATGTATATATTTGCGTTGTAAACTTAACATAAACAGCCCGTAAGTATATAGCAGAAAAATTAAAACATTGAGTAATTTCGTCCAATATCAAGATGCAAAGCTAAAAGGAAGGACTGAAAAATATTGAAAATGAAATATAAATAACTGGTATTGGTAATAATAATGGATAATTAATTAGTAATAATCTTTGTTAACAGAAATAATGATAGTAATAGTAATAATGACATATTTTATTCAACAAATTAGTCTTGCTTGATTGATGGCCTTAAATTAGCTCACCATCTTCTACATATATTATTTGGCTGGAATTTAGAGAAGGAATATGAGGATGACTACCGTGTGAAATTTGCATATGGCAGACTAGCTTATAGGCCATTAAGTCAATCTTCTCTTTTCTTTTTAATAGGCCTTCAAGCTCTTTCTTTCGATCGCTAACTGGCCAAGGAGCCAAGGAGATAAAGTGCCAGCCAAGGGTTATGAAAAGATCGTAGTACGGTGTGAAGTGCTTTTTAGCACATTTTATTGCACATAAACCTTTCGTAAAGAAATAATTATTTGTAAACAAATCAATTATTTGCGAACGATTAATTAGAAAATAAGATATAATTACAATCAAAAAACACTTATAAATATCACATATAATGATTCATTTAAATGGCAATCAACAACAAAAAAAATAAAAAAATAAAAAAATAAAAATAAAATCGAAGAAATGTTAAATAAACTTTAACAATTTCTTTTACCTTCAATTTCATCAAAAAATATAGAAAAAAAAAAGAAAAAATAGATAAAAATTAACAGAAGTTATTTAAGTCTGAAAACAAACAAGCATGATAAGATAATTGTGATAGAAAATATTGATAAAATAAGCAAATAATTTGTGAAAATTTGAAAATTAAAATATCTTCTTTTTTTTCTTAACCTTGATCAAGGATTAAATCTGATGACCATCTGGATAAGTTTTAGCTCTAAGATAGCCTCAGTATTGTGTAATTTTTGTTTGTTTAACTGATTTTCGTCTAATTTCTCTCCTACATTAGCATAATTGTTAATTAGTAAGAGATGATGTTTTTGTATAATTTAGGTCAAAAAAATCCGGTAATATTCTCGATAATAGTAACTAAATCAATTAATTTTCATTTTTTACATAAGTCATTTCATTCGTATTGTATCTTTGACCTGTTTCATTACTACTAGTTTTGCCGAGATTTTTTAACGGAAATCTTATAATTATCATTGAATGTGAAATAATTACATTCCGGAACCGTTTTCGATTATTTTTCTTTTCATTTTTCAAATAATTTGAAGTAAAATATTTGTATTAAATATCAATTTTCGTCGTCAATTTTTCCCAAATTATTGAAATTGTAATGATAAAAATTTTTAGAGCTTGCTAAACGAGTAATTTACAGATAAGACTTCTTATTCTAATCAATAATTAAGTTGTTACCATTAAAATTTGAGCAAACTCTAAATGGGATTGAATGATAATAATTATCAATTTTCGTAGCTAATTTTTCTCAACTATTGAAATTGTTATGGCAACAATTTTTAGAGCTTACTAGTGGAGTAACTTGCAGATTAGACTTCTTATTCTGATCAATGATTATAGGATTGAAAGGTGATGAAAAGGTCAAAGGTACAATTTAATGGATGTTTTTAAGAGCTACCTGAGAAGAAAAGTGGAAATGGACACGAGACATAGAAAATGTTAACTAATACGTTAATTACGACCTGTGTGTGAAGATTATCCGTCATCTTCCAATGGTGGAATAGCAAAAAAAAAAAAAGTTCTTTAGATGTCGGTAAAATATGCGACTAATGAAGTGTAACGAGATGGTTTGTACGACAAAAAAATATCCAT
Organism: Onchocerca flexuosa; assembly: GCA_002249935.1. Taxonomy (NCBI): domain Eukaryota; kingdom Metazoa; phylum Nematoda; class Chromadorea; order Rhabditida; family Onchocercidae; genus Onchocerca; species Onchocerca flexuosa. Next base: position 963,681 of record KZ269978.1, on the reverse strand, counting down.
TTATAATTATAGTTTTTCACCGAATCAAATCATCCTGAAATTGATTACTTCGAAATTTCAAGATTTTCCTCCTTTTTTTTTCTTTTTTTACAAATTATTCATCTTGGCATTTTTTTTCAAATTCCGTCATCAGTAATTCGAGGGAAATATACTTATTGAAAGCGTTCAACGTAAAATTTGGTCTAAGCTTAATTGATCTAATAATTAGACAGAATATTTGGAAATTTTTTTTTTTTTTTTTTCAAAGTATCAATATATCACTGAGATTAATACCATTTCGTTATATTATTTATTTGAAATACATAGTTTCACCGAAAAAGAAATAAATATAGGAAACGAATTATCAACAGAATTTGTAGACTAATAATTGCTCAATAGGTAATTTAAATTCGATACCAAATTATTAATACATAAATAAATAAATAAATAAATAAATAAATAAATAAATAATACTGCTAGTTAATAATAATTTAGCTGATTACCATTCAACAAATTTTGTTGTTAGCAGATCAAATGAGCTTTTTCCTCGATTCTCAAACTTATTTAAATTTGACTTTATTTGCAGTTGCCTTAAATCTACGAGGAATAAAATGGTGATAATTTATAAGCGATAATGATATTTGTGATAATGATAACTTATAAAACCTTGTACTAATATTTTTCAGGAAGTTAAATGCAACATTTGCACTGTAATATGAATTAATATTACATCATTCAATTTCATACAATTACATATAAAATTAAGCGACAGAAATGAACCAAGAATATTTGTGGTCACTATCTTACTAAAAAGTAACGAATTTGAAGCTTGGTCACAGGATGACAAGAAATTGCATCATAGATGTGTCATCCATCGGTGACAAGTAGCATATAATTTTGGAGGAATTTTAGGAGATACCAGTAGAAAGGTAAAGATATTCAATGAACCGAACGATTGATACTTCTTGGGAAAGTTATCTCGATATGTATTAACTTTGTCATCCTTATCAAATTGAAAAGGGGTTGTTGGAAAATAGCGATCCCTCTTTTACTCCAATACTTTACTGATAAAAGAAAAGTGATAAAAATTATGTTTGATAAAATACAATCTTAATGAGGAATAATATAAGTAGAAATTAGAAGTAATGCAAATAGAAGGATATAGTTAATCAGAAATGATAATGAGTAGAAATCGGGAATGATTAATAATTAGGAATGGTATAAGTGGGGAGGTATGGCTAATTAGGAGTGATGCCATTCGAAATCAGGAATGATACAAAGATAAAGCGAATCGGAAATGATATAAGTAAAAAGATATATTAATTATGATAATTATAGTTGGCCGGTTTTTCATTTTCAAATGGACAAAAAATTTTATATCAAATACGATGATGATTAATCGATTTTTTTCCCTGGCAAGAAAACATTATTCGATGCCAACTATCGGATTAAATGTTTAAACTTGAATGTAAATTCTAAACAAGAATAGAATTCGACAGACGAGCAATCAACCATTTCTACATTCAAACTATTTTACAATGACCATATTTTTTAAATTTGAAAAAAAAAATTCCAATAAGTGGTTTGCAGAAAAACGAATTGAATGTTGTAAAATTTCTTAAGTCAAATTTAACTACTGATAATTGTTTCACATGTTTATGACTGATTAGATTTGGCGAAATTTGTTGTTAAAATCATTTCTCTTTATCATTTTGTTAAAGCTTGTTTGAACTTGAATACTTAAATAGTGATCGTAACTATTAAGTTATTAAATAACTTTTAAATTTCACAGTTCAATAAAAATAGCATATTTGTTTACGATACAGTAATAATGAAACGCAAAAATATTTCATGGAGTAATTGAGAGTTACAGTAATATGCTCAAAAGTTTCGTTGATTAATTCTTTTCACATAATATTTTGTTGTGTCATAAAATATGCTGCATTGAGAAATAATTACGATAAATTGTTAAATAAAATGAAGAAAACAATCATTTTGAAAAAAATTATCAAATATATACATATCTATATCAAATAATTTCAATAATTTCTTTATTTCCTTTTTTATCATTTTCTTTTTCACTTTTTTTTTTTTTTTTTGAAATTATTCAACGGAAATTTGACGAAACACGACGAAATTTTAAATTATGTCACAGTAGTTTCAAGAAAAGAAAAATATATCTGAAACTTTCACAAAATTTCTGATAACTTTGTGCAGCTTAAATATTTTTCTATTTTTCAAAGTATGTTTTCAATAAGAAGGAAAAAAAAAACTTGAAAAAATAATTGTGATTGATTGTGGTAAATAAAATGCAAAATAAAAAAATTTAATGAAATTTTCTCCTTTTTTCTCTTCCATAAAATTATTTGCTTTTTTTTGCTTTTTTTTTTAACATATTTAACAGTTTAGAAAGATTATCATTCATTTTCGTCATCACCTTTTTTTATTTCTTATTCTATTTTAAATTTAATGCTTTATAATATTTGAAATATTTATAGCGATGATACTAAGTCGATAGCAACTGGCACCATTAAATAAAAATGCTTAGCTTCTTGGTGTTAAAAAGGAAAATTCATTAATCTAATGGGTGGTATTATTATTAAGTATGATGCATTTCGATTCTAATTTTCTAATATTACTTTAATAATGGTAGGATCACGGAATAAAGAGAATAACCAAAAAAAAAAAAGAAGAATAGAAATCTTTGAACAAAAGCGTTTCTTTTTCTTGAATTTATTATGGAAATTTCTTAAAATTAAGGCTTTAAAATATTATCAAATATTTCAGGTGATCATATTAAAGGAACGAAATTTTTATAAAATGTTTTAACTGATTGGTGTAAAATCTTCAAAATGCGTCAGAAAAAGCTAATCATTAAGATCTAAATTCTAAAAAACAATGAGATTTTTTCAAATCCTAATATTCTTTTCATAGTTTCGCCAACGAAAAAATTCGTTAACATTTTAAGTTTTCTTAGTCTTCTGTCCTAACTTTCAGGTTTAAATTTAATTTACCACATCAGAAGTAAGCTATTAGTTAACGATATTTGTTAATGGATTATGGGAAGAAGCATTATTCGTTTACAAATGAACATTTAGGTTTAGAGAATTTGTCATTCCAAGTAAACATTCATCGAGGTCAAAGATTAAGTAAAGTTGACAATTGTCATTTGTTCATACGATGTGGAGGTCAAAAAAGACGATGAACTTAGGTGAGAAAGAATCTCTTTATTCTTTACTGCTTCCTTTCCAAATAAAAACGTCCTTCCTTATTCGAGCAAAACTATCTGATACCAAAACTGGATTAGTAAGATTTGAGCATCTAACTTCTTCCTCAACCCTTATTATTTATGCAAATTATAACATATGAAAGAGACTGAAGAGGGATACTCTAATATAATTGGAACGATCCACTTATATATCGTAATAACGATACACTTTCTAAGTTTACCTTAAACAGATCAACAGTAATCAAATCTTTTTGTAGCATGATATCATATTTATCTATTACCGTAATTTCGATACTGTATATCTATTATGATGGTTTTTTTTTTCGATTTATTAATTTAAAGTTACTTAGTTTTAAATTCTAGGAATTAAAATTTATTATTCATATTCCGATACTATATCTATTACAATGATTTTTTCTTTGTGAATTTGTTAATTTTTAAATTGATTTAATTTTAAGATTTCAGAATCAAAATAATTACCTTCGTTCTGACACTACGACTATTACAATCATTTTATTTTGAATTTATTAATCTGAAATTGGCTTGATTTTATATTTTTGGAATTAAAATAGTGTAAATTAACACTTATATATTATCATCGTTCTAATGCTGAATCTATACGATGATTTTTTCTTGTCTTTACTCGCTAATTTGAAATTGATTTAATTTCGAAGTTTAATAATTAAAATAATATAAATTGATATTTATTTATTGTCATCCTTTAATACTTTACCTAAAATAATGACTTTTTTAAAATTTTTTAATTTGAAATTAATTTAATTTTAAATTTTCATATTCAAAATAGCATAGATTGACTTTTATAGATTGTCGCCATTCCGATATTACATCCCTTACATGATTTTTTAAATATTAATTTGAAATTGATCAATTTCAAATTTTCAAAATTAAGATAACCCAATTTTTATTGATTTATTTGATTGTTACAAATAGGTTTCAAATATTTTTCTGCAATATTTGATACTTATATAGATATATTTAAGAACAATACAATACAGCCATTGTGCAAATTTTCAAATTCGAAGCTACTTTTAAATTGCAATAAATTCAATTAAAGCTACTTCTAGTTTGTTTTAGAAATTTTATACACAATAAATTCTCAGAGGTAAAATTTCATGGTCCATTAAAAGAAGTGCTTAGGCTTAATTAACAGCTACGATATCTATGAGCTCGAACAAACGGCGACTTTTCGATATTCTTAGGATACCATATAATTAGTCAAGAAATACAGCTGCCACATTAGCACTAGTTAATTTATGATCTTACTATGATCAGTAAATATGAAGCAAAACTAAATTAAATATAACTAAAGTTTATGACTTGTTCAAAAAAAAAATTATTTCTTCTTTTTTTTATCTCTAAAGTCCATAAATTATTCAAATTTATTTCAATTTCAAAAAAAAATTTTTTTTCAAATTTTATTTCAATCATGCAAAATGAGAATTGTTGCAAATAAATACTACAGTGAAGATGATCAAAAAACTGAGCCAAGGTTACCGATTGAACCAAGGAATTGAATAGAGTTTATGGTCCTGGGTCGATTTCAGTCTTCGAATAAAATCCACATATTGGATTCAAGCTATGGTACTACTTATTTATCGTTGATGAAGCAGAAAAATGGAATATTAGGGAAGGATGCATAAGATTTGTTTCGTAATGCAAATCCGTTCCAGCTGTCTTCATGATTGTATATTTTATTGTATTCCTTTTTTTTTTCCTTTCTTTTTATTTTAGAAAACTTGAAAAAGAGGGAAAAAGAAAGAGAGAAAGAAAAAAAGAAGGAAAGAAAGGGAAATATGATGATTTAATTGAAATAAAATGTTTAAAATGCAAGAGGCAAAATATCTCTTAGAAACAAAACATATTCTTAGTTGATCATAAATGATCATAAAAAGATTGTCATCTTTGACAAATTCGATTCCTCCTGTCAGTTCTAAATAGCAATGCAAATTTATCCATTTCTTCACTATTCAAATTTTATACATTTAGAATTTGCAATCAAAATATTTTCAGTTGTTGACTTATTTTTTTTTATTATTTGAATTTTTCTTCTGTTTTTTCAAATTTCCATTTTAATTAAGTTTAAACAAATGATTTTTGAATTATTTCTTTGGTAAACAATCCCCTTTGAATAAAATATAATTGGCAAAATGAATGAAAGAATGAAATGAATTGCCTCATACTTCTATTCAGTTTATTCCTTATTATATAGAAAGCAAAAAACTTATTCCTTAATAGTACAATAATTCTTCATATTTTGATGAACCAATCAAATCAGCTTATTGATCATTTTTATGACTGGCACGAATATCAAACAGAAAGACTATCTTCAGAATTCATTCCTTTCATGTACTACAAAATAACTAATGAAAGAAAGGAATGGGATCATTTGTGATATTATCAGAAGATAAAAGGATAAGTGATTAGCATATTATGCGTATGTAAATACAGCAATACAAATCAATTGTATTGTAAAAAATTAAAATAAGAGATGAATATTTGTAGAAATCTGAATTTCTGTATTAAATGAAACGATTCCAAGTAATTGTTTTCGTTTTTTTCAATTCATTTTTTGAGACAAATTTACCGTCATTTTTTTGACTTATTCTTTGCTTTAATATTCTGATTCGTTTTCGCTGGAGAAAAAAATTCGTCAACTTAAATTATTAAATTTAATTCATCTTTTCCCTAACTCATTACTTCATTTTTTACATCAAGTTGCTCAAATGTTGATATTTACATAATAAGTAAACATCGTTAGCTGATATTTGTGATACAGTAATATCCCTTTGAGTCAGGATATTTCTTTGACAAATTATTTTTCGTAAGGCGCTCTGACAAATTATTTAGCTTAAATCGCTTTATCGAATCATATTACAATCACAGTTGCAAGATATTCCGATCATATTTTCATGCCTCCCTGCAAAAATGTAAAAGAAATTGAAAAAATATTCAATTCCTATTATTTTGATGAAATCTATATTTCACAACTTCATAGACTTAAAAAAAAAAAAGGATATGAAAAAAGAGAAAAGAAGAGGATTTCTCGAAATATCTCTCTTCGTGTCAACAAACTACTATCCTAAAATCATTTACTAAATGTTTATTACTAGAATACTATCCTGCAGATTTATGAATTTTGATGCACTCACGCGATACAGATAATCCTTTAAGCGTATGCATGCAAACCAAATGATTGCACCAAAATTCTCGTTGTCGGCTCAGTTCGTCCTCGTTTTCATGCTTTGTTATTTGCTCAATCAGGCAAATACAATTTATTCTTCCAATCGTAAAAATACCAATCAAAATACTTTACACAGAAAGTAAAGTGCACAGAATTACAATTAACTATCAAATGTTTATGAGTGAAAATTTAATACTTTCGAAGAGGAACAGTTAGAAAATATATTATTATAACATCAATATTTTGGACAAGATACTCTGATAAGAAGAGAAGGATAGGCATCAGATCTTTGAAATAAGAGAAAAGTTAGGCTCACAATTTTTCCTACTGTATAATCCTGATAATTTGTGCTTTATGAAAACGATTATTTAAAATATAATTAAAAAAGAAGCCGATTTAAAACCAGCTGTGATATCATTGGGAAATAAATGAAGTAGAAAATTCTTAGAAAAATCATACTGTTTTCCGTTCAAATCAAGATATAACTGAAATTACACAAGACAGCCCTGAAATGCATCTTGATTTGAACGAAAAGAAGAACAAGGAAATACTCATAATATACAATCGAATAACTCTAAACAAATCTAAACTTCTAATGGTTCTTTGAAATCAGGCATTAAATATTATTGTGAAAAGTAGCAAGCTATTTAAACGATTCGTAATAATTATATAAGATTATCATTAATGGTAAAATAGAAATAAAGTCATCCACAAATGATGAAATTATTCAAATTACCGTTTAATTTTTTTTTTTTTTCTATAATTACTTTAAGATAAAGCCTGATCTGTTCTCATTGCATCACTCTCGATTAATGTCAATGAGATTAAACTACTGCAAGAAAAACAATTTCAGGTTAATTTCTAAGCATCGAGGACAAGATTGACTTTATTTAATGCACTAGATGTTTAAATCATTGCTTGATTTAGGCATAAAAAAAAAGACTCGACCAAAATTATTCATATCCCAGTTAATAAGATATCATGTACTGTTTGAAAAAAGCAAATACAATCATAAAATTTTTAATTTGATTTATAAATCTATGTAGGACTTAGACGTTGTGGAGGTGCAGATATACGTTTTGTACTTCTCATTGATAGAACTTCTGCCTGAAGTGGGAAGCACTGTTATTTTATACTGATGCCAGTCTATTATTAACCAGCAAAATCTTTCAATAATTTTCCTTCCTGCAGAAGATAATGCAAATGTGAAGAAAATGTGGATTTTAAACCTTTACAGGTTCCACATTTGTAAAGATGAATAAAGATAATTAGTCAAAATTCTTTTTTTGTTATAAGGAATATAAAAGAAAGCAGCAATATCTTAGCAAGGGAAACGGATGGCAAATCATCAAGACAGAAATAAAGCGCTGGAATTATTATCTATTTCTTTTGCGAATATTATGCGTCATAATGAATCAATTTAAAGCGGCCTTAGTAAGATAATTTTCTTATATTTAGAATACGTTCAAAGTAAACGATAACGTACTTGCAAAGGACTTTGTTGAATTTTTGATATTTTACCACTTCCAGCTTCTGCCATCGTTTTTGAATCACCTCGAGTCAGAAATACCGATTGGTCCGAAACCTAAAACAAACCAATTATTTTAATAATTTCCAGCAACAGTTATACGCAAAAAAAAGACAACTGTAAAGGAGAAATGGTTTCGAAAAACAAAAAACCCAAAAAAAATAAGATTAAAAAAACACCTCAGGAGATGCACTTTGTCCATTTGAAGCAACATCGATGCTTTCATCGTCCACATCTAATCCTTCCAGTTCATGGGTGTTTGAAATTATCAGATTATCTGAAACTAGACAGATGTAAATCCCAGGCCAGACAAAAGCACAAAACATGGCGTCATCTAGAAGTAGTATTAACATTAAAAAACAAGTGAAAGAGATGGAATAGTAATTTTTACAAGAATATATTGAGAAATTATTGTACAAATAATTCAGACAGAAAAACTGCTGAAAATAATCAGATTGTGGAAGAAAATGAGATGCTTAAACAACGAAAGAAATCGATCAACCTTCAATATTTCTATTGATTGGAGTCTTTATCAGTGAATTATGTTTCTAATTTTTTCATTTATAATTTATAGGGAAGGGACCTTTAGAATCTCACAAAAAAAAAAATCAAAATTATGTCGAAAACCAAAAAATTATACTTCATGTGAAGCCTGATTTCGACAATAATTCAACGTTAAATTTTCCATATTTTATCAGAAATTATCATGATTGCAGGAGATTCTAAAATGATTCCTACGATATTGGTAAGATTCAACCTAATTATTGCTATGCCAAGCTGATTTATTTATCATCAACCAGCTATTTTCAACATTTTCATTATATACACATATCATCAATCAAACAATAAGTCTAATAGAAATCGAAATTGAAAACCTTTCGGTTCATAGAGTTCCACTGCTTGATAACCATATGAACGCTCAACAGGAAGTCTCTGGAAAACATTAGAAGATAAAAATGATCATCAAAACATAAATAAACAAAGAATTTACAATAAATACAAAAGTCTAAAAAATCTAGATGATAATAACTAACCGAAACCACTGGATTCCCATCGTAAACAAAATTTGAGTAACAAGCACTACCATACTGAACCTACAAAAGCATAATGAAATTCAAATTTTTTTAGAGTATGATGTGTGGTTTTAAAATTTTAAAGAATTTCAATATTTCAAGAAGCACAATTCCATTTCTGCAAATGTAAGCTAATAAGACAATACATTACAATCACCTGAATCCGTCTCTTTTTAGCTGAAAATGCTTCAACATCATAATCGAAATGTGCATTACTCTGCTGATCTTCTCGCCCTACTACTGGAGTTGTGTTCGATGAACTTGGAAAGAGTTCAATATAACGACCCCCTGCAATACTCAGGATAAAATTTCTGACTGTGATGAATATGCAAAAAGACATGAAATATTCGAAGTATTTAAGACCGGACCCTGGAAAATCCAGCGAGAACTTGAATGATCGACTTCAGATTTCATCCGTCTCGGTATCGTAAGCAATCTAAAAATTATAGCTAAATTATACAACATATGAAACACAGTGCTTCAACAACCGACAACGTCAGCTTTTTTGAAAGTAGAACGAAGATGACTGATACTCTAGGAATCGATTTCATCAAAGTATTGCAATCAATAATTGTATAGTACTTAAAGAATGAAATCACGAAAGATAATAGAAAATTTGTACCTCCGTTCTCCGTTTGCTGCCAACTTAAGTACAGGTGCAGTTGCATTCTAGAAAAAAGTAAAATTATTTTGAAATATTAAGGAACTCCGAACATTGTTAATGATGTATGCTACTTAAAAGAAAAAGTCAAGGTACGATGACAAACTAACTTTTGGACGCGACATCGATATTTCACGTGGTGGTAATTTTAATCGAGAATGATATGGACAATTCATTTTAAGTCGTTGGCAACAAGCTTGTGACAATTTATAAGGACAATTTTGATTATAAACTAATTCGCAGAAATCATAACCGCATTTGCATTGAAATTCCAATTCTCGACGCCTTACTGCAAATAATCTTTAGTTGAAAATTCCATTTATGTTTAGAAAAAAATGTAAGCTTCAATTTCTTTGACAACTGACCAGAAACTTCATCGTTATTTTCGAGTAAAATGAAAATGAAATTTGCTAAAATGAATGCATTATAATAACAGAATTATAAACATACCAACATTCCTACGCCTTGCAAGATCCGCAGTAGAAGGAGCGATATCATAAGGTGAAACCCAAGCAGATAAAGACCCTAAAACATTCAGTTTGCTTGACTGGCAGTAGTTTCAAATGAGTAAAATCGGCAAGAATGGAAATCTCTCAACAGATCAATGATGATGGCCAGTTCAAGATGAAAATTTTTATTTAAAAAAGTGATTCATGAATCAAAACTAACTCGTTTCATGCAGCAACCACCACAATTAGTGGCATTTTTATTTTTTTTAGACTTTTAAAGTATAAAGGCATCAAGAAAAAAATTACCTTCACCGGGCCATTGATCGGGTGGAAGATGATCGACGTCAATGATATCATCCCAGTAACATACTTTATACATAAAGTCTGGATTCTGATAATCTACTTCAATAATACTTGCCCGATAATAGCGTGATTCATTTTGACGTTTTTTTGGACGATCTGCATATATTTCTTCTTGCACAGAGTTTCGAAGCTGCAATAAATCAAAAAGCATTTTTTCAAAGAAAGAATGGAAAAGATTCGAAAGAAGCAGAATGCAACTATGAAACTAATTAATGCTATATTATAGTTTGTAATATCATAATACACAATAGTCAAAAACTTACATAAACACAATCACCGACTTCATATAGATAACCAGTACCCGGATCGATAACATGACCTGTATCATTGAACTTTGCTGGATAACGGCCAAGTACACAGGAAATTTTCGCACGATTACTAGATACTTCGCTTAAATAGACATTGGCTAATCTTTCTTCAACTTCAGGTCGTCGTGGAAGAGGAGTTGAACGTATCATACACATTTCCTGCATTTTACGAGAATGAAGAATGTGGACATTCTTACTTTTCTCTGCAGTAATATTTTATTGGATCATATAGATTAAGTCAAAGATCTTCTAAGCCCTAATTAAATGAAACAAAGCAAAACTAAGTACAAAAGTGAAATAATCAATTTAGAATAATGAGACAATAACCTAAATTTATAATTATAAAGTTATCAGTTTAAAGGATAAGATGATCAGCTTACTGTTGCACAGCTTGTATTCCCCATATGATTTTCTTCGACAAAACCTAAACTTAATCACAATAAAAATAGGAAATAACTGTCATATTCATTTAAATTGAATCTAAAAACGGTTCAAAGTCTAGAATTTTACTTTCTTACATTATTTTTTTTTACTTGATAACTGAAAAATTCATATTTTTCTATCATATGCACTGAACACTAACCTTTTAAAGAAATTTCATACAGCCAAATGTTGAATCAATCCTTTAGCTTCATCTGTTAATTGATCCAACAGTGAAAAATCGTAAAAATGCAAAAAATATACAAATCATGGTAAACTTATCACAAACCTTCCATTTCATTTACATTTTCGCCATACAAACCACTGCGTACCCACGGTGGAATACTATGATTTCGCCAAGGCCTTCGACCAAACATAATCTAAATAAATCTATGCAAATATTCTCCCATCCTTTTTTTCTCCTTTTCTTTTTTTTTCCTTCTACAAATAGCTTTTCTTTCTTCGTCTTCTTCGCGAATTTAAGAATAGTAAATGAAGGAAATTTTACCTCAAACGGTGAAATCCGAAGATCACCAAAACATTGGACCGGAGTCTGATTATAATCAATAACTGCAAACGGAAGCGCTTCAACCCAACGTTCACGACCACCAAGTTCTTCGGCTGCACGCTTATACATACTGGCACATAGATTAGAATGATTCATCACCTGAAAAAATTGAGGATAACTTTCGGTAATAACAGAAAATAAGAATGCAAACATCACGAAATTATGGATGTCAAAAATATTACTGTAAAAGGATCGATGAAATAAGAAAGACTATAGAAAAGTTTATTTGGAATTAATATAATAATAGAATTTATCTATTATATTTCCTAGAGAAGAAAAGAATATCTTCGGAAAAAAAAGTTTTTTATAATTTATCATATAAACCATAATTACTTACACCGTGTCCAATGTTTTTAATTTCAATTTTGAATAATTTTTCAATATCTGACATAACAAGTCCAATTACTTCATCATTTGTGTAAGTTCGATAAGCTTCTAAAATTAAAATTCGTTCTGACTCAATGAATTTAAACATGTAATAAATGCATTACCATGACTGAAAAAGATTGAGAAACGAAAAAGGAGAAAATTCATTTCTCAGAAATATGTATACCAGGTGGAGCAAAAGCTCCAAAAATATCCATTAAATGTCGGACAAGTAATGAAGTGTCTGGAGCTTCGGCTAATGCTCTACCAAACACAAAATGCGAATAAAGATCGGTTACAATTAATGCCATGGTATAACAACGATCTCCATATTCCGAACATTCCATTTCAACCATATCAATCTTAAGCATTAAATAAGTAAAAATAAATCGTTTGAGATATAAGATTTCAGTAAAATAAGTTATTTTGAGGGAAATATACTAAGAAATGGATTGAAAATGAAAAAAGAGAATTAAACATAAACGAATCTGACTAATTGTATAGAGCATTAGATTATACCTCAGCAGCAGTGAAATTATCACACCAAAATGTCTGAGCAATCATTACGAATTCAAATAAAAATTAAATTCTCTACTGCATTTAAAACCAATGAAGATTCAACATAATAGAAATAAAAGAAAAATGAACATCAAAAGTATGAATTATCAGCAATATAATAAAATGACAACGTATTAAAAAGAATTAAAATGAGAATACTCTTCCGAACATAAAAAATTTGCTCAAAATTAGAAAAATAAAACAAACCTGAACATATTGCATAGGTTTGCTTCCAATACAGCGTGGTCTACTAGGAAACTGCACTCGTGATCCTTTTAGTAAAATATCTTTCGTAGCTGCTCGCTGTTTTGTTTTCAAACTTATACCCACATATCTTTCCTCTAAATAAGTTAACATCTGCTTTTGTGTACAATCTGGCATTGTTTCATAACATCGTCGCCAAATCTGAAAAGTTGGTAAAAAGAAGAAAAAATTGAAGCAAATTAGATATAGAAATTAATAATTATATAAACATTAAAATTAAGAAATGAAAAAAAAAAAAAGAAAAAAAAATACATCATCAATTTCACTGATTCGTGGAATAATTTTCCCGGAATCACGCAAACGAATACGCCAACCAGGTGACAGAAAATCGTTCGATTCTGACCAGTATTCGCCAACAAGTAGTCCGCCTTTCATTCGCGCCTATAAATAATATGATACGGTTTATAACAGCATCTGATCGTTCATATTACAGCAAAATAATATGAAAAAAAAAAGTTTGAAATATTTTTCTGGACTTCAGTTTTTTGCAAAAAGAAACAGAGATACCTTAATGGCTTCCCTCAAAACAACATTTTCAACATCATCGATTTTTACTTTCCTGGTTAAAATTTGGGCCAATATATCATATTCATTGTCCGGAATAGCAGTATGTAATAAATTTTGGGTTGTCCCTACAAAAAATTTGATAAAATATAATCGAATTTTGAAGCTAATTTAAACCCTTACCTGGAGAAATACTAAGCTAAATCTATCATGTACAATACTTCAAACGCATCTTTGCAAAGAATTTTCATATCATATACCATTTAATAGTTGAATTGAATAAGATCAACAAAAGCACATTCTAGTTACAACACAGATGACTGCATAATAGTTTCAAAATTTGCTTCAGTTTATAGTTGGCTTGTTAGGTATCTATAAGCAATCATAAACAACTATGAACTTTCATCAAATTATTTTTTCATACAAGAAAAATGACCTTTCTTTCGGACAGCAAAATCTGAATCTGAAGTGGTCTCAGGCAATATAGAATCACTGGACATATCTTCACCAGTGAAACTCTGAGTACCAGAATCATCCAAACTTGATACGGCATAATCCACATCATCCTCTCCTGTTGTCATCAAACGACTCAAACAGTCCATCAATGCATTACGTAGCTGAAATAGATTTCTATTATATTTAATTCAGTTATTAATCTTGGTACTATTACTGTTATTCACCAATACGGCGGGAAAAAATTAGCGCCCTATGATGGCTTCTCGAACCTCATTTCTCTGAGCATTTGAAAGAATCATATTTTCAAATCCTTTATTCATATATATTTCTTTTCCGTCAGGGAATCATAAAATCAAAAGATTGAGATAAGAAGCTAAACAATCATTTTCATGACAATTAAATAATTAACCAACTCTGATGATTGAAGGGAATCCAATGTAATTTTTCTGTAATAGTTGCAAGCAGGCACCAATTGGATGTTTGTCATTTTTAAACCGTGCCACAGCTGATTCTATAACTTGTTCACGCTGTTCACTGGTCAGCAGAAGTCTTATAGAAGGGAGATGAACGATCACGTAATCGAGATGACCAAGGAATTCATCGTCTACATCACATGCTACCTAAAAATAATTCTTCCAACATCAATTTTTCCTGCGTCAACAATATTTCTATAAATTGCATTTTTCTGTAACAATAATGCTTGGAAAAAATTTTGAATCAGAATAGTTCTTGATCCATTTTGTAGAAAGAAAAAGATAATAATAATGTCACAAAGTAAACGAACAGTATAATCATCTCCTTGCACCATTGCATCTAAAATTTGTCTATGTTCTTCAGCTGGTGGAATTACTTCCCCGCCAGTCATTAGAATAATAAAATCCGAATAAATCGAGTCAGTAATCTGATCTACCTGCAAAATGTTTATTATCACTTACCTTTAAGTGATCTCTGGAAGTAAAAAAATAAAAAATAAAAGAAAAAAAAAAAACCAATTGAGATACCGGAAAGAAATCAAAAATAATAAAAGCAATAGGAACATAAGTAATTTTTTCCCAACAGAATGAAATAATCACTTACAGTGATTTTAGATGCATTGCCACATATGTTGGATTCTACTTCTGTAAAAAATGCATATAAAAGTATATACGACGAAATTTCGAATCTTGAAAAAAGGCAAAGATGAAATCTGAACTAAATCATGAATCTGAACTAAGTTTTTTTCGTGAAATTCCTAAATTCAGGATATTCAAGAGATTGCTATCTTGCATCATCAATCGTCCATTGATTTTTTTTTTTTTTGAACGAAAATTAAAATGAAGATTTAACCACATACTTGTTTTCGGAATAACTTGATACATGAAATGAGGTTGCGCAAAACGTAAGGAAGCAGATTCGTTTGGAAAATTTCTACCGTTTTTTGTGCCGGAGGATGATTCCTGAAAATTGCAATCCGTAATGCAAAAGAAATGCTTCAATCCTACAAATATTTAAAAAAAGCAAAAAATGAACAAATGAAATATTTTTTGTTTTGTGCAAAATTTTTTCCGGCTAAATAAAAGAACATTTGAGATGAGAAACAGAACGCCGTGGATAGATCAAGCAAATTAAAGCCATTTACCGAGATTTCGGATTCAGTTAACCAATAATTTCATTAAACTCGAATTGTTTGATAAATTAAATGCCACTTAAGAAATACCCTTGCAATCTGATCATTTTTAATTGATATAGTTTGATCGGTTGAACCATCTTGTTCGTCGATGACAACACTAGCACCAACAGCTGGTATACATCCTGCATCCAATATTTCCTCTTCTTCTTCCTCTTCCTCCTCCTCACCTAACGATATGGAAGCTGGATCAAGCAATGCCATAATAGCTGGAAAAAAAAAAGAAGAAACATTAAGAACTTATTCCAACAATCATTTAATACAATCATTTCTCTTCATGGTTAAAATAGATTTATAACAGTTCTTATACACTTGCGTAAAATAAAGTTGATTCATAGGAAGTTTATGATCTGGCCTCATTCCATGATCTTGACTCATGGGAAGTTTATCTGACCTTAATTCATAAGAAATTTATCTGGGTTTTGATTTACAATAAATTTTTCCAACCTTAATTTATATAGGAAATTTTCTCGGTTTTGATTCACAGCAAGTTTAGCAAGTTTATGCCCCCTTTATAGGAAGTTTGCGGAGCCGGAATATATAAGCAAATTAAATGTTCCAAAAAGAGATGGGATGGCATCACAGTAACAAAATCTAGTCGTAGGATGAGGTCAACTCAACTAATGAAGTCTTCCAGGTTAACTTAGCTAATTTCCCATTTTATTTCCGCATATAAACTGATATTAACTTATGTAGGTTCATATTACCCCTCACATCAAAGTCATTCTGCGAGTACATCAATAGATACAATAGTGATTCTTCCAAAAGAAAATAATGAGAAATAAAAACAAATCAAAAAGTAATGCGTAATAACAATAAGCTATTGCCATTATGCATGTTCATCTCACAATTTGGAATGAAAGTTTCAAAAAAAGTGCTAAGACTAATGAATTAAAGATGGGAAATAGCATATTTATTGGTGAGATAACTAAACGGAACAAATTTTAAAGTTTGAAGTTAGTAATGTGTGCAAAAATAGTTTGAAAAATACTGATTAAACTCAAGTGAGGAAGTATTCGATTCCAGGGCACGAAGAAGAAAGACGAGACTTATATGAGATGACAAGAGAATACAATAAAACGACAAGTACAGTAGCCAATCACATCAATAACCCCAGATCGATTATCACCCCAGAGTATCTGTAAAGACTTTTTATTTGCTTCGGGTTCGGGAACATCTTGCTAAAAATTCCAAATTTGGATAAGTTTTCTGGACTATGTGGGGTTAATTTATTTAAAATTCATCCTTGGTGTTTTTTGATACGTTTCTCATAACTTTCATGTTACTGCCGATACTTATCTATCACAATGGATTAATATTTACTTTTCGGCAACGGGTCTCTTCGCCTTCCAATCACAAGAATAACGAATAGATTCCCTTACTTTAGAATGTAACCGATTATAGATTTGCTTGCTCTCTAGTATAACGGATCATCGATTCCGTTATTTTATAGTATAACGGGTCACGAGTTTTGCTACCTTCCAGTTTAATGGATCACGGATTCCGCTACCATCCAGTATAACAGATCACGGATTCCTCACCTTCCAGTGTAACAGATCGCGGATTCTCTTCTATTTGAACGAATCATGGATTCCATTATAATATTACAGATGACGGCTTCTTTACATTCCAGTGTAACAGATCACGAATTCTTCTATACTCCAGTGAAACGGATCGCGAGTTTCTTTACCTTCTATCATAAAAGATCACGGGTTCTCCTACGTTTTAGCGTAACAGATTACAAGATCCTTTATCTTCTATTTAGCGGATCACGGGTTCCCTTATCTTCTGTTATAAAGATCAGGATTTTTCCACTTTCCAGTGTAACGGATAACTGGTTCCATTACCCTTTTTTGCACGAGATTTTCCTCACTTCTAGTGTATCAAATTAGATTTCGTTATTTTTTAGTGTTCTCATCATCGTAAGTTTGTTCACTCCTTAGCGTAACAAATTGCGAATCTCTTTATCATGTGAACTATTTAGCGTAAAATAAAATGATCATGGAATAAATCATTTATTATTATCTAAAATTTATTGCAGAAAATAAGACGGAATTGATAAGAAGTTATTATTTGCTAAATTCTTCAAATGTTATACAAAATGAAATGTTAATCCAAACTCTTAATAATTAAAGATTCATCTTTTCGCTATTTCAAATGCGTGCTGTAATACAACGTGTCACGAAAGCTGGGGTATCCATTGATGGTCAGCTGGTCAGTATTGTTAAACTTTTAAAACTAAGATCAATAATTCTCGAATATTTCAGATTGATATTTTTACAACATTATTTTCATCATTTCAGGAATCATCAATTGAACGGGGAATATGTGTTCTGTTGGCTATTGGTGTTGATGATACATCTGATGATATACAGTATATGGTGCGGAAATTACTAGGTATTCGAATGTTTCCAAATGTTGAGTCAGGTAAACGATGGGACAAAAGTGTTAAAGATTTGGGACTTGAGATACTTTGCGTAAGCCAAGTAAGTATCATTCATCATGTGGCGAGAAAAAAAGAATGAAAATATATTTCTTCAGTTTGATTCTACTCTTAAAAATAGTCAAAATAATTAGGCTCGAATTAAAGTTAAGTCTGATTTCAGTTTTTCTTGCAAATGAGTTAAGATTATAGGAATTAAATTAAAGAATAACTTCACTTTGAATTTTTCTAGGAAATGGGTTAAGATTATTAGAATTAAATTAAAGTTAAATCTAATTTAAATTCTCCCTGGAAATGGATTAAGATTATTAGACTTGAATTAAAGTTAAATTTAGGGTTAAGCTTGTTATGCTTTCTCAATTTATATGATTTCAAATTGTTTTTCAATATAGTCACTTTTCAGTTCACATTGTACAGCTTCTTAAAAGGCAATAAATTGGATTTTCATCGTTCGATGACTCCGACAGAATCACAACAATTTTACCAAAATTTTATGAGTGAACTGAGGAAGGCATATGCGCCTGAACGGATAAAGGTTATTTCTGGTTTCACAAGTGTGTTTTATTTACTCACTTTTTTCCTGTGGTGTCAGACTGTGTTTGTACAAAAAGAAATGGACCAGTACTTTTTTGCAATAGCCTAAAAAAATTTTTATCCTGAAAATATCCCGAATAGAACATACTGTTTAGAATTCGTTAAAATTTATTTCGTATTTCCCTAATTTTTGGAAGAAAAAGCAAACAGCTAATGAAATAAATTTGCAGGATGGTCGTTTTGGTGCGATGATGAATGTTCAGATTGAAAACGATGGCCCTGTCACTCTTATTTTGGATAGTAAAAATAAGGAATAGTGATTCTGCTTGCAGAGGCCTTGATATTTGGAATAATATTAGGAGTGATATTAAGTAATTTAACTATATATTGTCTCACAGTTATTCCGTTTAAAAGTTGTGGAAGCTACTAAACAAATCTTGAAGCTACGTACGAATTTGAAGATGCTATCTCACCACAGATTAGTTGTTTTATTTGCATAGCGAGCATAATCTTTCCTGTTACTACCCAAACAAAATCAATTCCTGCTGTCATCACACTTCAGAAAATTTTTAAATTCTAATTTTATGTTTTTTCTTTTCTTAATGAGACTGACTCAGATTTCAGTTCTCATCATTTTTTATATTATTTTTATATTTTTATTATATGTTTGTGAAACATTTTATTTTTTTACATGAATGATTTGGCACGATGGATATTAAAATTAAATTGGATCAGCAAATGAAATTTATAATCAGGGTTGAAAATGATTTTTGAGATCGTGTTTTGCAATAACGAAAAACTACGAGACATTTTACCCGAATTACAACCACTACAAAAACGAAATGAAAATAACCATTGTCGTCGAATGAACGGATGGTTAGAACAAGTGGTAATAATATTAATAGTGATTATAATATAAAGAAATAAAAAAGAGAACATTTATTAGAATGACAATGACGAAATTCTGTTTCCCTCTTTCAAAAATATTCATGAAGCACTTTAAAATGATGACAAAAAAAAAAAAAAAAAGGATTTTGGAAGTTAGTACAACCGAAGAAAAAGACCTGAAAAAAAATGGAACCAAATAAAATTATCGAAACAATAAACAAGATTTTAAGCGGGAAAAAAGAGCACTTCAAATAATATAGTTTAATAAGCGGATGGATTGTTTTGCACTATGTGGCATTTCATTTCGAGATCAACAATACATTTCAAATAGAGTTCAAGAAAAAAAAATGGAAAAATCATTGAAATTAACATATTTAACATGTAAGAAGAAAAAAAAAAAAAAGATATAGGAGGGGAAATACAGTTCCAGCGTTTTCTCCCGCTTTTTTCCGTCATGTCTTGGATAATATACATATGAATTTTTTCGCTCTTATCGGTAATTCCTGAGTTCTTGACCAATCAATAACTTTGAAATGTCCTGGCCAATCAGTGACCTCGGGATACTTTGCTTTTTTGTCTTGTTTTGTTATTTGCTATAAGGATTTACGAAGTACCATAAGCTATTGCTCAGGAGTGTTTTTCGGTTACCATTTATGATACTGAACAGTTTTAGAATGATTTTTTCTAGTAAGCTTTTGAGCAATATAAATTGCAACCTAGCTGTTCAAGAGTTTTATTAAAGATTTAATTTTCCCTCTCCCACCGATTCTAATTAAGATTAACATGTTGAGGTACAGAAACAGGTGGGGCACCATTCTGACCGGTTGAAGAGGCAATATTCGTCGTGGCTGATGGTGATGAGTTCTGTTGCGATGTCGAATTCTGATTCGATCCAGGCTGCAAATGAAAAATGAAACTTCAGTTTTAAAAGTATTATTTTTGCAAAAATATGGCATTTATAAGCAAGAAATCATATTTTTCATAAGATAAATCATGATAGATGAATTAGAATGACTTGAACTTGCAATCAGTAAGATAAGTACCTGTTAAGAAATAAAAATATGAAAAATAAATGTTAAATTACGAAATTTAATTAAATTCATATTGAGTTATCTGGCTATCATTGTTTACTCACATCTAGATTTCACGTCAAAGCATAAAATTTAACCAAATTTTTAATAAAATTACCTGATTATTACTATTTTGTACGAGTGCTGAAGCGGTAGAATTATTTGCTTCTCGTTCCTTTTTAAATTGTTCAAAATCATCACCCAATATGGTTGCAATTTCACCCTGCATAAATGCCCACGGCATATGTGATCCAGCTAATGGGCATTTTTCACCCGATGGACAATATACTTCCTAAAATTAGCAATTTCTAAAAAAAAAGAAAAAAAATTGGTAAACAATTTTCATCAGAAAACAAAAAAAAAAAAAAAAAAAAAAAAAAAAAAAAAAAAAAAAAAAAAAAAAAAAAAAAAATTAACGAAATAAACTGAAAAAAAATTCCCTAGTTTATCTATTTGGGTTTTTGTACAAAAACATAAACAAAAATAAAAAAGCATAATCCTTTATGTAATGCATATTTTATTTTATCTAAATCTTTATTTTACCAATACTTTTTCATTTGATGTAAGATAAAATAAACAATTTATTAAAAAAAAAAATTAGGAGATAAGCAAAAAAAAAACAAGCATTATAATTCATTTTCAATGATAATTCAAAGACTGATCTTTTGATTTTTTAATAATAAGATCTTAAAGGTTTATTAAGGCTTATTTCTGTGAGATAAGTTGATAGAGAATTAAAAGAAATGAGCAGCGCAAATCATTCTTAATGATAATTTAACGATTAATCCTTTACTGATAAGATATTAAGAGCTTATTAAGACTTATGAGATAAAAAAAAATCTTACAAACCTGAGCATTTCCCTGTTTCTTGATGCTTTCACGTGAACATGGGAAGCAGAATTTATGTCCTGAGACCGAAGGGCATTGCACAAAATGAGTATCTTCAAGGCGTTCGTGACATAAAGTACACTTCACTACTCGATCACTGCTATAAGTAATTTTTTTAATTAATTTATGCGAAAAAATATTCTTAATAACATTTAAATACGAAAATAATCTAAACTATTAAATTATTCAATTAGTTTGAAAATAACATTTTCCATTAAATTTTTCAATTAACTTCAAAATAATATTTTCCATTTCGTCTCGGAAATTCATCTTTCCCTTTCCTGTTGGAACAATTTCGAAGACGAATTCACGAATGATAAAGAAGTTACTTTTGTGAATTGCTGAAACTTCGTCTGTTACTGGAATTGTTATTTGGATGATCTGGACTGTGTGTTGACGTTGGTGACGCTGAAGTTGTTTGCGCATCACCTGCAAACATCAGTGAATGGATGTTTCGCATCGAAAAGATACCTTCCCCTTCTATTCAAATATTTACCGAATTATTAATTTTGGCATAACATTTTCAGGAAATTTTTTCAAATATTATAAATTAATTTTTCGTAGAAATTCGTTAAATTTATAGAAACAATTTTGATAAATTACTAGTTTTATTATGCAAACATTTCCATTCAAGTGATTTCAATTGTAAAATTTTAGCAACAGGTAGCTTCAATTCTCTTTCCTAGAATCTTCCATGATCACTTACCCTTTGAATTTTAATATAAATTTACAATTTGATTTTTTTTTTTGAAGAAAAATAAAAAGTTATATATTGAAAAGAAGGGAGAGTTCAGATATTTGGTAATGTGAATTTCTTTTTTGATGATTCTAACTGATAATAATTATCAACCATTCTTTGCATGAAATTCGCCTATCATTCTATGATAAAATACTTCTGAGGACAGATGCTTCTTTTCTTTTTATCATTCAGGAATATCTTAGTGGTGCATTATCAATACACCCCGAACAAACGGGATCCATGAATAAGAATACAGATGTAATTGTATATCACCTAGTCTTATATATCACTAAGCTTTTTGCAAATTTTATTCCTTGACATTCGATCCGATTCTTTACATGTGAAACATTAGTTTTCTTTATTGCTAGGCTTATTTCTAATTTCATTTCTCAATATTTTACTCAATCCCTAATATGGATCAAGAATATTTCGCTATTACATGCTAATATACTGCGAATGAATCGGGACTGGTGTTTAAGGCCACAGATTATAAATGCTTGTCATTTAGCCTTGCATATCACTAGGCTCATTTTTAATTTTAGTTTGTTAATATTCGATTTGGTCCCCATAATATAATATATATATATGTATATATTGTTCCATTTTATAAGATGGGTTCATCGGATGTCACCATGGAAAGGAAGAGAGAGAGAAAGATGATGATGAGGGATAATTGTGATGGAATGGATTGATGAAATTACGCAATTCTCTGAGATTATTTGGAAAAGTTCATTGGCCTAGTTGGCTGATGTAACATCTCTCATAAATGAAACGAGAGGTGACAGGAAGGGACAGTTGAGATACCTGTATGAACTTTTCATCTTTCTTCCGATATAAACATCCTCACTCACCCAAGGAAATATTTCAAAACTGGAGCAAAGAGAGAAAAACTAGTTTTCTTCCTCACCCGCTTTTCTCGGGTATTTCCCCCGCCCTCTGGGAACGAAGTTCGTTGATCCATTTGTTTCTATTCGTAAATAATCTCTTTGATTGGAATTTTAAGAAGATGATCGAGTTGTTCATCTTGTCATCTAAATTTTGAAAAGGTCACTGAACGAAGTTTTAGATCTTAAGAAATAAGAAGAGAGGGAGAGGGAGAGAGAAAGAGAGACAGAGGTAGAAGGAAAGAAAGAAGGAAGGATGACACGGGAAGAATTTTGGATATTTTGAGGACAGATGACGATTATTTCTCGAATTCCGATTACCAAATGGTATAGTAACTTTTCGACCTCTCTATTCTTTCTTCCTGCCAATCTTTTACATACTAAAATTAGAATACTAACATACATACATACACACACACATACATACACACACATACACACATACACGTAGACACATACACACAGACACATACACGTTTTCTACTTAATTTTGAATTCTAATTTTAAAGATTATTTCAAATGAAATACGCAAAAGAAGACCTACTGAATGGAATCATCGCGATAACCTCAGGCAAAAAGAGATTGAAAAACTAGTTTGGAATGGTTGGCACCAACGGTTACGACACTATTTAACTGTTCATCTAATTCTCTTCTCTTACCTTCTATTTCCAATTTATTTCATGCAAATTTATAAAAAAATATTAAAAAAAAAGTGTGCATAGGTTGCAAGAATGCTAATCTACCTAATCGGCCTAAATGCATTTTCAATATATTTTATTTACTTCATTTCTCAATATATTTCATACATTGCAATTCCAGTATATCTTCATAAATTCCATTTCCAGTATACTTCACATATTTCATTTCTAATCCTATATTTCATTCCCACTATATCAATATATCTCATGAAAATTCATAAAAAATTTGCATATGTCATCATAATATATTTATTAATTTATCTAATTGTTTTGTCGCAACATATTTCATGCAGTTTCATAAAAATTGGAATAAAAAATATACAGTAGTTATCAAAATATTTACAGTTAATTTATAATTAATCAATCATATTTTTTAAAAAATTGAAAACGAAAAGTTATTAATCAGTAAATACCGTACAGATATACAATGTCATATGACTGAGAAGAAAAAAAAAATACACACACAAATAGCTATGATAAACTTTTGATTTTTTTTTTCCCATGAACGATTAAAAAAACAATTCTTACAGTAAAAGAAAAAAAAAAAAAAACCAAAATTTTCAATGAAATTGAAAATCTTTGAACTTTAAGAAATTTTTATATCAGCAAATTTAAAATTATATCTTTTTGTGTAATTTTAAACTTATACAAAAAAAGTTTCCAAAATTATCTTAAGATTAAATAACTGTTTTTGTAACAATCTGATGAAAATTGTCACTTCTCATTCCGAGATTTCCGGTTTTTATCTCTGTATGAGAGGTTTATCTTGATGAGGTTATTTCAAGCTGTTCGAGAACAGAGTAATAATAATAGAATGCTGAATTTTCTTTCACCTACTGTTCGCGACCTCTCTAATCAAATATTTGGTGTTCCCGTAGCAAACATTACAATCACTGGGATTGTACCATCAGGTCACATGGTACCAAAAACCGGTTCCTTGTATGTCCGTTTGTTCATCCGTACAATAAAATGAAATAAATATTCTTCGAATAATTCTTACTTTTCTTCTCTATTTTATCAAATTGAAATATATACATTTAAATCCTTTCTTCTTCCCTTTTCTCTCTTTCTTCGAATGATTACAGTTTTGGATGATATTGAAGAGGAATGATCAAGAGTTAATAAAACTTTTTTACAACTAGTACCTATTACCTCTCTTGATTAAAGAAAGAGAAAAAGAGATAAAAAGAAAAACATGAAGACAAAATACAAATAAAACACCGGTTCATATATACTTTTCTTCAACATCAACTGTACTCACACTTTTTTTTAACATTTCATCCTCTCTCTGATCAACATACATTACTTTTTTGCAAAACTCTCTAAAAAAAAAAGAGAAAACTTGAAAATTTGCAACTCATAACATGTTATCATCACAAATACGAATAAGTTGAAAATTTTGAACTATTTAAAAAAATGGATAAGAGTAATTGAAAAAAAAATTGGGAAAATTGAGCAGAGAAGGAAAAAAAAGAAGGATATCAAAAACCGGTTTTCAAATCAAAGCATCAGGTCATTTCTGATCTTGTGTGGTGTGTGTAAATTATTTTTGGGGTTAATAATCTGTCATCAACCATCATCAACTGTCACAAAACAGGTGACACCAAACTGTAACAACCTATTAGCTATGAATACTTTTGCAATATTGTCATTGTTTTGTAAGGAAAAAATTTGATAATAGGGAATCGGAAAATCCAGTTTTAATGACAAAATGATTTCTGATTGATCATACAACAATAAATGCAATCAATGATCGATAGAGGTCATAAAAAAGATAAGATTTACCGGATAAGGGATTAAATGTCTGTAAAAGATTATTACATTCCCGTTCCTATCATTCCCGGCTTTTCTCAAATTTCTCACTCTCTCTTTCTCTCTCCCTCTTCTAATCTTTCGTCCAAATTGATATTTTGATATATCATTCATGTTAAGAGGACAGCTGATAATATCAATCCTATGTTATGTAATCTATTTCAATAGCAAAATTTGATTATAAATTTATTCAACTATTAAATCACTCCATTTCATTTCATTATTCTGTTCTGATTTCCCAAAGAATGATAGTGATGATGTGATTTCCTTAGTTTTTGTATAAACTGACAAAATTTTAAATTTATTGTTCTGACAGAAGTTGTTAATTACAATAAGAAAGAAAAAGAAAAAAGCCTAATAGCTAAAATATAGTAATTAAAGATATGAAATGCAGTTTTAAAGAAATAATAGAATAAAATACAATAATTGTTAAAACTTGTAAAACTTACCGCGTTGAACTTTTCCATACATGTCAGGTTTAATATCGTCCGATGAATCATGATCACGTTTTCGAGATGCTGCAGCGGCAGCGGCAAGTGATGCATTTGGAGGTAACAAACTTGCTACGGTATTTGTTACCAAATTTGGAAATACACCTGAAATTAAAAATTATAAGATAAGTTGATATGATAGTATTAGCAGATAAATGAATCAAAATTTCGTTTTTTCAATCATTTATTTTTAATTCAGATTTTTTACCAAAAATCTTTCTTTTTTTTTTTATTTTTCTTTTTTTTTTTTTTTTTTTTTTTTTAGGAAAAATCGGTCAGAAATAAACTAACTCATCGGAAGGCCATGTTGCATAAGAGAATTTTGAAGATGAATGGGTCGTTGCAGTTGTTGCAAAGCATGCAAATCTTCGGCCGTAAATTGGCCAGGTTGCCTGCCGGTCAACGAAATGAATCGTTGTTGTTGGACCAGAGCCTAAAATGGAAACTTTGATCCAAAAGTTTGAAATTTACGGAAATTAATTTTGGACCAAAAAAAGGATTAATCGATCAAATTCAAAACAGAAATCCTCTCGAATGCACTCTCGATGTTTTTTTATAAAAATTGAAAAAAAGAAAAAAGAAACCTCGGTTAATTGATTTAACGGCAGTTGCGGCATTTGAGCTTGTGCTGCAGCTGCAACTGCTGCAGCAGCAGCAGCTTGCTGTTGTTGTTGTTGATGTTGCACGACCGATGTTGGTGGTGCTACTGTAGTGGAATTGATACCGCGGTTTACAGCAGGGGAAAATCGACCGGCACCAGCTTGCATTAAACATTCTTTCTAAATAAAGAAAATAAAAACGAAAATGAAATGTTTGGAAGAGCACTTTATTCTCTCAAATCCATTCTAAATATCAACTGTATTGTAATTGAAATTTTGTTCGAGAAAAAAATTGAAAAAAAAAGGAGAAAATTCAACAAAACAAGGAAAATTCACATAAAATTAAAATGAAAAAATGTAGAAACTGAATAAATACCTGCGCTAAATTTCTGTTAGCAATAGATGTTGGAGTTTCACCAACTGGAAATCCGTGAACACGTTTCAACTGACGTGCATTCTCAATTACATTTTCTATCCTGTAATATTACATAGATATTTCTGACGGAAAATTTACTTTCAAAGAAAAACAAAGTTTTGCATCGCTTTCGATATTATGGCGCGAGTGGCCAAGACTACATTCTTCACAAATCTTTAACCGATCAAATCATTTTTCATTCTGCATAGCTAACTTTGATGTTAATAACGAAGGAAATAATGGATAATTTTCAACGCTTTTATTAAAAATAATTCAAAATTCTTGACAAGTTAAGTACTAAGATTGAGTGTCAATTACTCGAGAAAAAAATTATTCCCTGTTGAAAAGTTCAAAGAAACATTGCTAATCTGTCCTTTTTAAATATATTAAATAGAAGAATCCAGCAGATTAAACAATGTTTTTGTTGATTTTCAGATTTTTGATAATTTCTCAAATATTATTAACAAAGTAATTTATAATAAATTATAGCAATAATATATTTATTGAATAATGATAAGAAGGAACATTATATTCTAATAAAATTATTAGCTTTCCTTTCCAAAATTTGAAACAAAACAATTGAAAACGAACCGATCAGCTCCTTCGTAGTTGACACAACCGCGACAAACAGGTTCCATGTAATCATTGCACATAGCCCATGGCCAACGAGGTAGGTCACATAGGAAGCAATGCTGCCGTCCAGCAATCTTTGCTACACCTGTTCCGCCACATATTCCGGTTCCGGCACCATTAGTGGTCACCGTACCATTTGGTCCGTTTCCGCTTCCGCTGTGGGCTGCTGCAGCGGCAGCGGCTGCCGCAGCTGCTGCGGCACCGTTCATTGTTGCAAGCATACCGTTTGGATTCATTCAAAGATAGATCGATAATAATGTGGAGCGGAAATTTCCGGATGAAGTAAAATGAAGTCAGCCAGTTGCTGATTGAATGGTTCGAGTTAGACACTGATAATCTGAAAATTAAAACAAATGCTAATTTTAAATGCACTAATACGTATGAATTGAAAATTTAAGCAAATAAAATGGATGAAATTTCAGCTTACCTAAAATTCTTACAACTATTATTCCTGAAACTTATCTACATAATCTTTAAATATGTAATAAACCAAAATTTCAAATTACTTTCACGACGAATTCGAAGATAAAGTGCATGTTTAGAATGATAACATTGATTTAAACTTATTAACGAATAAATTATGAAAATTGACACTGATACTACGCAAATTTCTGTTAAGAAATGTTGAAAATGTATGAAACATAATTCGGTTAAAAATTCGAATTATACGAAACTAAAACGATTAGTTCTGTTCAATATTTGGCAATATCAAGATTGAAAGGATAAATGTGATAACACTAAAAGATATCATTTTCTAATTTTCATCATCTTTCAATATTCAAATCGTTGTAACGAGAACATTAAAGAAGATGAAATGAAATGATAGAGAATGACAACGAGAAGATCTAAAACTTCTGATGATATCAATTTAAAATATTGGCTATTAAATGCAATCAAAAAATAGCAGACTTCAATAATGGTAATAAAAAGGAATATTAGTGTAATCATATTGTCTCGAAAATCATTATCATTTTTATCGTCATCATCATGCTAATTACGCGCAGCCGTTAGATTTAAAAATTAGCTTACAGCAAACAATTTTTGCATAATAATAAATTTAAGCTCTAACTTTAACGTTTCACATTTTATCATTTTTCATACATCTTAAACTAATATCCATTTTTCATTTCATTTGTTCGAAAGAGCTTAATTTTATATGCTTTTTTTTTGTTATAAATTTACGCTAATCAATGCTCAGGTTAGGATTTTATGTTAATCCAAAATGAATAAATAATGATAAAATGAAAAGAGTTGAAAAAATTTATAGTCAAATTTTTTTTAGCACTATAATGAAAATAAAAAAATAAAAGCAAAATTTTTGCTTATTAACTATAACATATAAATATAAAATTTGTCACAAATTATCCATGAAAAAAAAACTAATTATAATGTTTATAATGAAAGTTTTAAGATTAGAATAAAAAAGAAAAAAATTATGCAATAATGCATGAAATTGAATAATAATAAGGCAAAAATGAATGAATTGAAATCATTTGATGATGTTTTAACAGCTGTTTGGAGGGAAGAGAAAGATTTTTTAAAAAAGACAAATAGATAGATTAAATAGATAATAAAAATACATATATTTGTACAGCTGATCAATTCATACATGATTTCCCGAATTAGGATGATTTTCGAGAGTTTGCAAAGAGAATGTCGAGAATATTTGTAAATCACTTTTTTTTTTTTTCTTTTCCACCCTTTTCGCGAGTAGAAAAAATTTTTTAAATTAAATGTTGTAAGGTATTTTGTATTATGTTTAGCAAAAATTCTTCAAAAATATTAATGTGTCGTGGGAAAATTTCGACAATTTTTAAAAATTTTGTAAAATGTAAAGTATATTTCTGCAAATTTTCAAAATTAATTTAAAAGTTTCTACTGCATACATGTTTCATTTTGTAATACAGATTCCTTAAAATAATACGAGAATAAATTTTCTATAGGAAAAATTTGTTTCACATTTTTGAAATCTTAAAAAGTAAATCATTCCGAGGAATCAATAAGTGATAAATTATTAAAACAATATGATTATTATCATTTTTTTTTCTAATAATTTGGATTTTAAATTCTTAAAATGCCTGAAATAGAATGGGAAATGAAATTTTCCTGTAAATATAATGTACGACACACTAATCGTAAATTCCGAGATAAATATGAAATATTAATAGAAATGTAATTTTTAAAGTAAACAATTTTCTAAAATTAGAATCAATGGATGTAGAATGTGCGCTATTTAAGAACAAACAAAATTTAATCTTCAGTAACTTTTTAACTCAGTATTTTGCAAGAACTTTGCAAAAAGTTTTTGCAACTTTTTTTTCCAAAAACACGACTTCATTTCATCATTTTACAATACTCAAAAAGTAAAATATTCGCAAAAAATTTGCATAAGAAATATAAAATTAAGAAAACTACAATCGATCATGTTTAAATTGTTACTGAAATATGTAAGCTAACATTTATTTATCAATATATTTCAGTAATTTGATTTGATATTTTCTGAATTTTATGACGCGTAATCGATATACTTCTTATACTTAATGTGATATTTGAAAGGATGCATTTTTCTTTTTTTCTAATATTTTGTAAAATAAAATATGCTTCCTGGAAATAAAGATATAGCAGCAGTATTAAATCAAAAGTTGCAGCAAAAAAAAAAAGGTAAAAGAAAATTTGCCTTTTTTTAAGAGATCATTCAGTCGATAATGCATATAATTGATCATTTAATCTATATTTACGCCAGCGCTTTGATTATAAGTTGAGAATTTTATTTTAAACAGTAAATTTAAAAAATTTTATGCGACATTTGCGCCAGTGCTTTTATTGTGAATAAAAATAAAAGAGAACTGCTATCTAAAAGATGCTATCAACACCATTCAATAATAATTTCTGGAAAAGAAAATGCTGCAGCAACAGCAGCAATAATAAATTAAAAATTAAAGCAAAAAAAAAAA
Organism: Onchocerca flexuosa; assembly: GCA_002249935.1. Taxonomy (NCBI): domain Eukaryota; kingdom Metazoa; phylum Nematoda; class Chromadorea; order Rhabditida; family Onchocercidae; genus Onchocerca; species Onchocerca flexuosa. The sequence continues at coordinate 933,039 of KZ269978.1, read as the reverse complement.
AAAGAAAAAAGAAAAAAAAATGAAAAAAGGAAGAATGAAAGACGGAGAAATGAGGGGTAAATTCCGGTTACATGTTAAATTTTTCTGTTTACAAGGAATAAGACTGAAGAAGTAAACTGATGAAATGAAAGGTTACAAGCGGAATAGGAAGGAGCAAAAAAAAAACGAAAACTTTTTCAACTCTTCTCTTTTTCCTAACTTCTTCAATCGGCTGCTAGTTTTTAATCAGCCAAAAATTTGTGTGCTTTGATCTTCTTTGTCTAGACTTGATTCCAAAAGCAAAATTTCAATAAAACTAACACTGAAGAAAAAAATCAGGAAATTCATTTTAAACAAAACAAACTTTAATACAATCGATGCTTATTTCTATGAGTTATAATAACAATTATTATTAATATTTGTCGATTCTATTTCTACTCATATTTTTCGACATTGTATCATACGATCCAATTTTCAGTATTACATAACTGATCTTGATCGGATAAAGAAATCAAGCTGAAATCGTAGTATAACAGATCAAATACATGATAACTGAATAATAAGATGGTGAGTTATATAAATTAAATGCTTTAACATTATTATAATGATAATAATAATAGTAAATAGTGACAATTTCTCTTCTTTATTATTGAAAAGATAAGTATAACATTAGAATTTAATTCATTCGATAGTTCTAAAAGGAACAAAATAGTAGAACCACATACATATATCAAAATTTTAGGGACAGTTTCTTGTACTATTTTAATTAGTTTCTTTATTTAACAACAAATTTTCTCCTATAATAAAACAAATCTTTGAAAAATATATATTTGATGTGACAGTAAAAATTACTCGTACAAGAATCAGATGAAATATTATCATTTAATTACTCATCAATTTATCGATACTTTATGCCTAATTAATAAATAAATGACTGCAATCTATCCATATTGTCGTATGAGCTATCTGTTAAGAAATGTTGACATTTACATCCTGAAATCAATGATAAGATATTATCAGTGATAAAATGATGTTTACGCCTATCACTATATAACAGATGTTTCGAATAATTATTAATTAATACATTTTCATCATTTTTAGCATTTTAAATTATTATCAAATGATTTTGCTACAAACCACAGACCAGTTACTACATTGTAAAAAAATATGATTTCCTTAGATTTATCATTGATTAAAATTTTCTCGAATCACTTGAAAATTTCTAATCGAATCAATCCTAATTCTAATTCTCACTAAATGCAAAACTCTAACAAATTCAGTTTTTGTCAAAATTCAACCTTTACTGAAAAACAAAACAAAAAAAAAAAAAACGAAAACAAAAGAAAAATCATCCAAATTAAAAAAAAAAAAATATTTTCAAAAATAAATTAAAAAAATTTTTAACAGTGAAAAACAATTTAATTTAAACTTCCAGCTATAATCGAACAGAGTAAAAAAAGGGAAAAATTGATTATAAATTTCATATGATGATGACTGATCGATCGATTGAATCAATCGTCTATGTAAATGTAAATATCTATTTTGATATTGCTAATATATTTGTGATATTTGAAGTGATAATGGTATGTGCTTCATCATCAACAATACAAAATCTATCTGTCAATTTCTCATGAATTATTTATCGTTTAATTTCAGCCACAATAAACTGCACAACTGAAACAGAAAACAATTTTTTTTCCCTACTTGAATATATATGAAATGCAAAAATGAAATAGAAAATTTGACTAATGTAATTGAAAACTGAAGGGAAAAGGAAGAAAAAAATTTTTTCAATTTAAAAATTTAAATGAATTTTTTGAAAAGAGAAAATTTCTTTATCTATACTTGCATATTATTATTAATGGTGTTTTTTTTTTTTTAATAAAAAATGCTTCATCAATCTTCTTTTTTTTGTCAAAGTAACATGAAAAAACTATTCTTATAATGATATAGAAATGGTTAAGTTAGTTGAAAATGATCTATTGATTATATCAATATAAATAAGCACTGAAAAATTAGATTAAAATTAAAAATTTTTTTTAAAATACGCAAAGAGAAAAAAAATCAATAGTCTTATTTTTAATTATTATACGAAAGTAAAAAAAAAAAAAAAAAAAAGAATAAAAGGTCAATAAATTCATTTTCAATTTTCATAATATAATAAAAAGAAAAGAAAAAATGAATTTTTTTAAAATTATATTTTGAGACATCATATTAGAATAAGTCTTCCTCCCAATCAAAGAAGAAAAAAAAAAGGGAAGAATAAAGGAAGGAAGATATATATAAATTTATTGAATTTCTATTAAACTGAATCCTGTGGAATGAATTTTCCGTTCAATCGAATTGAGAAGGAAAAGGAAAAAAAGAAAGAAAATAGATAAATATTCGTTGAATTTTCATTAGACTGATTCTATCAAATGAATCTTTCTTCCAAACGAATAAGAAGGAATGAAAGGGAAGGAATGAAGGAATGAAAAAAGGAAAGGAACTGAATTTCTATTCATCCTGATCTTATAGAATGAATTGTTCAATCGAATGAGATGGAAAAGCAAGAAAGAAAGATAAATTTACTGATAAATACTGACACTGCTAAATCTGATATTAATATATAAAATATATTTGTTTAAATTTAAGAAGCTAATTATGCTTAAAAGTGATGATAAAAGTTATCCTTATTAATAGGCCATTGAACTGATTGATCCAAAACAATTATGGAATGAATCTTCCATCCAATCAAATGAAAAGGAAGGAAGGAATTGAATTTCCACTCGATTGATCTTTGAACGGATCTTCCTTCTGTATGAGAGAGAAGGAAGGAATGAAATGAATTTTCTGGACTGATCCTAAATCAGCAAAGGACATACTGATCATCATCACATATAAAAATGTATGAATTTTAGACAGAAATATTTGCCTCGCAAAATCATTCATTGTCAATTGGCAAAAGCAAAGCAAAGAGATGATTCAATTCATCAAAACGACAATTTTCACTTTTCACCAAAAAGCCGAATTTCTCTTACTGCAAATATTTTTTCCATTCATTTTTTCACAACAAAGCAACAACAATAAATTCATAACAAAAAATTTTTCATTTTCAATTACCAAAAAATTTTAAAATTTTCCAAAAAAAAAAAAAGAAACGAAAACTAATATCTCAAGAAACAAAAGAAGAAAAAAAAAATTGTTGAAAAAAAATTCTCAAAAGTTTTTGCGATTTTTTTTATTAAAATGAATAATATTTCAGCAAATAATGATTGTGATTTGTTTGTTTGTTTTTTTTCACTTAGCTTTATTGCTAATTGAATTGGTGTTTTCTTTCCTTTCTCGATTGAATTCAACTATTTACTAATTTGGGCTTAATTAATTTTCAAGCAACTGTAAAAGAGACGGAAATAATATTAAATATATATGTATGTTAGGATGAAATGTCAACAATTAATTCTATGCTTTTTTTTCTTATTTGAGAAATCATTTAACATTATCCATTTCTAATTTTTTCCTTTTTTTTTTTTTTTTTTTTAAGGAAGAAAAATTAAATCTTCTATAGCAATCTATCTTTGCTACACAATAATATGTTTAAAAAATTTGTTGAAAAGATGAAAAAAAAAAATAAAGTGATTTGTTAATAATATTAACTATAAAACTGAAAATTAACGGAAATGATTGATGATCGATACGGATGTTTGCGGTTTTCCAGGTTTTTTTTTTTCTCTTTTTTTCAAAGTAGAAATTAGCATTTCTGAAACCCGTTATATTGACAAAACTGTATGCTTTTCTAATTTTCCTAGAAATCCGACGATTTTTTTTTCCGTTTTTTTTTCCTTTTTTTTTGCATTTGATTTATAGATTTTCTTCATTATTCATTTATCCCTTTTCAAAAAAATTTTTTTTTGTCTGAAACAATCAGTCAATCAATCAATTTCGATCTACCCGTTTATCTATTTTATCTACAACGTGATCATTTCCTCGATTTGCTAATATAAACTTTATATAAATAATATTTCATTTCACTAAGAATGTTATCAATTGTCAAAACAATGCAATAAAAACTAGTTGTCATTAAGCTAAATAGTTGTAGACATTTCATAAAATATACTTTGATGAAAGTAATAATTCTGATTGGTATAAATGATATAAAATTAGTGATAAGAAAATGATAAAATATAAAATTATGTGATGAGAAGTGAAAAAGAACTTCAATACACCTTATCAGTGCATATCATAGGCAAATAAATGGAATTTCTTGCGTAAAAATGGGTAAAACATGAACCATATGTATATTTTGTGTATACGTTTAAATATATTTATATCTAACTTGCTCTTCAACAACTACCACAAATGTGATGAGCAACTGATAACAGCTTCCACAGCTGATAACGATTATTACAACTGAGCCAATGAAAACAAGGAATGAAAAAGAACAACATCTATAGATCATCATTTTTTTTTTCAAATTTAAATTTAAAATAATGACATCAACAATGATAGTAATGATAACTTATTTTAATGATTCGTTCTCTCGAACATTTTGAATATATCATCACTCCTGAATATTTTGAAATCTTTATAATCCTTGAATCATTTTTATTTAATCAATTATAGAAATATAAATAAGTGATTCTTAATATGAATCATTTTGCTCTTTGTATCTAATCTTAATTTTATTTGTCTTCTTTCAAAATGAACTTTCTTGTTACTCATTCTAAAACTAAAAATTCAAGAATTATACATTTCTCATTATCTTTTTAAGTTTTATATAAATCTAATCAATGGTAAATGAATGGAAGGATTTAGAAATAATAATACATTAGCTTATACTACTAATAAGAAAGCATTTTGAAAAAGAAATATTTTTATTATTCCGTAGCATCACTGGAAATTTCGAATCAAAGATATTCCAGTCAAAGATAACTAATGCATATAAAAATATAAGTAATAATAATAATAATTAATAATAATAATAATAATAATAATAATAATAATAATAAT